>PVKZ01000345.1:715712-949088 GCA_004027375.1 Macroglossus sobrinus | reverse complement strand
AGGGGAGCAGAGGTGGCACAGGGAGCTGACCTCCACAGTCCAGAAGGGAGCTGGCTCCATGATCCCCTCAACACTCTCCAGAGGCCCAGAACTTTTTGCCCCACTCACAGAGTGGCTCTCAGAAAACCGTCCCCTATCCCTTTTTTTGCCACCAAGTCTGTGGGCTATCCTCATCTCTGTATCTCCTAACCCTCCCTGCCACCCTCAACGTGTGCAATCCTAAGAGCAGGCCCAGACTAGGAGGCAACAATAGCCAGCTTCAGTTACTGTCAGTCCTCAGAATGATGTGTAGCCTGAATATCCAGCAGGACTTTAGGTTTTATTAATAGAGGCATGGCATACAGAGCAGGGAGGGGACAGATCCAGTCTCCTCCTCTCAGGCTTTCCTCTGCTGGGGAGGCAAACAGACTACCCAGAATGTGTCCATGGTGGAGTGCCCAGGAGGAGGCAGGCCACTCAAACAGTCAGCAGACATTTCCTGAGAACCTTCTGAGTACCAGCCACTCTTCTAGCTTCTAGGGAGACACCTCTGAAAGAGGAGCACGGGTCATGCCCACATAGGGTTTAGAGTTTAGTGAGGGTAACATTTCTTTGAAAAGCAGCATAAGATAACTTTGAGAATGATTAAGAACTATGAATAAGTGGAAGGAGAATGATATAAAAGACAGTGGCTGAGTGGCATGGTGTGGGACAGCAGCTTTAAGCAGGAAGGTCAGGGAAGCCCTCTCTGAGGAGATGGCACTTGAGGGAGATCTGAAGGAAGAGGAAGAGCCAGATATGAGGAGCTGGGGGAAGCACTCCAGACAGAAGCAACAGTAAGAACAAGGTCTTAAGGGAGGAAAGAGCTTGGCATTGTCTAGAAACTGATAGAGGATAAGCAAGGCTAGGGAGTAGGGGTGTGAGGAGAGTGGTGAGGAGTGAAGCAGAGAAGACGGGACAGATCAGGCAGCACCTCAAAGGTCACCCTAGAGAGACTGAATTGTATTCTAAGTACAACAGAAAACCTCTGAGACAATTAGAAAAGGAATGACAGACATGGGATTGCCTCCCAGCTCAACTCCCTGCTCCCAAGCCCTTGTCACAGCTTCTGCTTTGGGAGCAACCTACATTAAGAAAAAACTCTACAATGCCATCTGACTACTGCTCTTATTTATGCTGGGTGGAAAATGGGTAGCAGGAAGGCGACCCATCGAGAGGCTGTCTCAGGATCCAGGGAGAGAAAGTGATGGCCTGGATAATGGAGGTGGCAGCAATGAAAAGTGTTTGGATTCAGGAAGTATTTTGAAAGCTGGAAGATGGGACTTGGTGGTTTGGATGTGCTCAACCAAAAAGACTCTGAGGCTCCAGGAGACTTGGGTGACACCCCCCTCACACCGATGTGAAAGATTTTTACAGAGAAGAAGAGGGAGGACAATGGGAGGACAGGCTTTGTAAGCTTCGGCAATGAGAAAAGAGCATGGACATGTGCTGAGTGTCAAGTACTTGCTAAGCACATGCTCATCTCCAAGGCCCAAGACAGCAGCCGCCAGCTCTGTATGGCTACTGAGCATGTGATTGGGAAGTGCTTAGTGAATATAAATTACACACCAGATTTCGAAGACTTAATATTTTTTAAAAAGCTAAACTTAATAAAGCATATTATTAAAATTAGTTTCGCCTGTTTCTTTTCACTTGTTTAATTTGACCACTATAAAATTATGTAGGTAGCTCACATTGGAGGTACACATCATATTTCTACTGGCTGGCACTGGGCTAGAAGCTGTATGTCCACATCACATCTCTGCCTCACAGCATCATATGAAGCAGATGCTCTTGCCTCTTTCCAGATGATGAGGCTGAAGTTTAGGGAAGCTGACCACCCTCGCCAGAGTCCCAAAGTCCATGCTTGCCATGTGGTGCTGCCTTAACAAGTAGTGGCTTTTGTATACTTGATCTATTCAAATTGCAGTGTGTAGGATCAAGCACAGCATAGAGGTAGCAATTTTGGGGTGGCTGACCTTGAAGATGGCACCCAACCCTACACATTTTCATTGGATGGAGTAGGCTGGGGACACTTCTTCCCTCTCTCATTACCCTTCAAGGGCCTCCTGACTCCAGGGCTACTAAGGGTTTCTCAGCCCACCTTCCCACCCACTGGACAGCACCAGCTCTCTCCCCACCATCAATCTCCCATGTAATTTATGGGAGCCATCGAAGTTAATTAATGCTGTAGTTACAGAGCCATCCCAACGTAATTATTGTGTAATTGGATTATAACTTTAGGTAGTTCCCCACAAAGCGCCTATTGCTTCTGAAAGAAAGCCAGAGACTTTTACCCAGTGATTGATGGGGGTGTTAGGACCAGAAGGGAGACTGGGAGACTGAATGAGATTGGGGGATGCCACAGCAAGGAGGACACAGCTGGTGGTCCTGTCTGAGCCTGGAGGTGAGACAGGCAGGTCTGTGAGGAGCATTCATTCTCATGCATCTCCTCCCAACTCCTGTATCCACCTGCCTCCACTTCATGATAATTTCCAGCATTCGCTCCCCCTCCCCGCCCCTACCACCGACATCACTGTGAGGTCTCTGTTCATTCTGTCTAAACTGCCCAAGTAGTTTGCTCAACCCCAGCTCCTGCTTGTTTCATAAGGAGAGACAGTATATTTTGTATCATATGATTCTTCTTCCCAGCTGCCAAGTCACGTTTTGATCAGTCAGTTTGCAACAGAAAAAAAAAAAAACGGCGTGGGGGGTGGGGGTTGCGGATTAATCAGACATGGAGAAAAGCAAACACAAGGCTGGTACAGCCAGGTCATGACCCTCAAACTGCTGCTGAGGGACTGAGGAGATAACCCAGGTTGTCCAATGCCTGGGATCCCAAGGTCTAGATCTGGATGAGGCCAGCTGCACTGCAGTTCACAGCTAAGCACAGACAAGCCAGTCTTCGAACCCCAGGTTTTGCAGGCCACTTCCTGGCTTGACCCCAGACAAGCTGAAACTCTTTGGAGCCTCAGTTTCCTAAACTGTTGAAAAGGAATCATAACAGCATTATGCCTTTTGAGGCTGTACCTGTAAGAGTAGAGATTCAGAATGAGTCACCCAAAGATGTGCCTCTGTGGTAGGTGGGTTGTTTTGAGCCAAAGGCAAACAAAACTCTGTGGGTTTAAGAGAAATCCCCCCACCCCCGCACTTATCTACCTAGAATTGAATTAGGGGGCTTACCTCTAATAAGGGATTATAAGAGATAACATTTTTTGACCTATCCATAGGGCAGGCAAACTTCTAATTACTGAACATCTGTTCTTCTTATCTTCCTATGACCTTCTTCCCCTTTGAAGCCCCAGGGTGATCCTTAACTCAGAATGTCACATATACCCATTTTCCATTTCTGTCTTTGAACCTTTCATGTATGTGGGGTCTCTGATTCTCAAGTGTATGCAGGGTTCTCATATATATGTATATCATTAAATTTGGTCATTTTATCTTGCTAATCTGTCTCATGTTTTTTGATTATTAGACCAGAAAAAAAATCTTGAGAGTAAAGTTTTTTCTGCCCTACATAAGTAACAGAACCACCTATAGACAACTTAAACAAAACAGGATTTCCTAGAAGGCTGCAGGATAACTTAGAACATCAATAGGAGGCCAGAGGCCAGGCTTGGGAACAGATTTCCAAGGGATACAAGAAACAGAAACCAGCAAACAGTGATGATCTCATACTGAGTAGTGTCCACTCACTCCCCCAGAAAGTCAGAGGATGGTGGGAGAGAGAGGGGAGAGCACATACCCCTTGGGCTGGTCCCTCTACCAAGGTGGTAAATACCCTGGGGCCGCTGCTCCTATAAGGTCTCTCAGCAGGTGCTTGAGCCCTGCCCCTCAGGCTTCAGTAGGGACAGCTTCCATTGTTGGTAGTGTCAGGTATTAGTCACCTGGTTGGCTTTTCTTAACCCCGTTTAAATACTGAAAAAACTACTTTTGCTAAACTCTCCTCAAATAGCTCCTGGAAGAGTGCCGTATGCTTCCTACTGAAATCCAACTCTGAAAGGCTCCCATCACTGTGATGATGACTCCCCCACTCTTTCCAGCTGCACCCACTGGGGATCCAAAGTGAAGACCAGCATGGTCCCCACCTAGGGTGGAAGAGGAAAGAGTTACTCCTCAGTGGCTGACAACGAGTGCCTGAAATTACCCTTCTCCCAAGACTCGACACCATAAGGATGGGTTGATGCCCTAAAAGAGGTGACTGGTAAGGGGGCTGAGTGTGAGCATTAATCATGCTTTTTCTTACTAATTGTAAATAAATGTGAAATAATGTGTATCAGATACTTAGCCCAGTGCCTGATACACAGTAAGCAATCACAATAAGTGATAGCTGGTGTTACTGAGTTTATTCAGTTAGAATCCTGGCCTCCCTCACGGCCACAGATATTCTCAAATAAACCTCATTCCTTAGGGCAAACTAAAGGAGCATCTGTCCCTTGCTACCCTAGAATCTTAGCTAGGCTTTGTAAGCCTCTTCTTACTATACATTGTTGGCCTAATGCAAATGTGAGGAAGACATGGAACCTGCCTATGTGCAATGTCTACTATTTAACGCAGTGTGGGCCACTTCTGAAGAAACTTTTTCATTCCATGAGCCATAAATGTATGTTAGCCCTTTCCAGGCTTCTGTGAGAACTTCTATGTGCCAGACTATGTACTGGGCACAAGGATAGAGCAACAGATGCTGAACATGTTGTCACAGGATGATGACTAATATGAGATGACATTTACAACTGTAACCTGAAGGGTGAATAGGAGTTTAGGAAATGGTTCAAGTCTTCCCACCCTGAAGATGTATATTTTTCCAGTATCTACTTTCTACTGTGTGCTCATCCTGAGCATACAGGTGCGTCCAGAAAGAGTCCTGTCCTCTAGGCACCCCTGTTCTCAGCTGCTCATAGCTGAGCCATGACTGTAAGCCTGCTGACAGTCGGAGCGGGAGATGCTTAGAAAAAGGAGCACTCCCTAAAGGCTTCATGGAAGAGGCTAAGTTTTGAAAAGCAATATAAAGTGACCAGGTCAAATGAATTCCACTTGACAATGCCTGAGCCACCAGCCATTCCCTGTGACCAGGGAATTCCCTGTGGGTTCTAGGAACGAGCTCTGGGAGGGGCCCCTTGGGTGCTGGCTGAATGAGGGGCAACCAGAGGCTGAGCCAGGCTTGACCAGCACCCCCTGTCCCGCAGGCTGGAGTCAATAGGTGCCACCTGGACCCACCATGCCAGAGTTTGGTTAGTGTTCTCTCTGTGTGCAGCACACACACCTTCAGACGCCGTCCTCCCCACACTGAGCACCTGCCGCAAACGTACATTAGCTCTGGCTGGGTTTATTCAACCAGAGAATTTCTAGGTTTCACTTCCAATTCAGTCTTCACTAGGCTTTCAAATACATGCAAGTTATTTTTTCTCTCCAAAAACAATATTCTTGGAGACTATTCTATTTAAGCACAGAGCTTCCACGGCAATGTTTATGTGAGTTATATTTAGATATATTTAGATACAGCATGTCCTGGTCCCCTTCTGTCTCCCATCAGCTTCCTGCCAAACAGAGTCTAGGGCAGGGATTCAGGGGGCACAAGGTTAGGAAGGGGGTGCTTCGTCCATCCCATGGGGGTGGAATGGGGTAGGAAGGGAAGGGGTCTTGGGGAAGGTCTGGCCTGTCTTGACTGGAGGCTCTGGAGAGTAAATCATCACACAGCAAAGTTGTCCTGCCTGAGGCAGGAGCCAGGCTTCTGTCCTCCCATGGAGAAGTCACTGGAAAGAAGCACTGGGAGGAGGAGGGGCTCCGTCAGCAGCTCTGACTGGCCCACAAAAAGCTCTGGAACTGTAAGCGTTGGTGTCAGGACAGCAGCTGGGGAGGGGACGCATCTTTGCGAAAGGGGCCCTGGGGCAGGGGCCAGCAGCATCTTCCACAGGATCTTTCACCACATTGGACCCCCTTATTATTTTTTTCCCATGTGCCTGAAAGATCTTATTTTTTTCATCTTCCTATCAAAAAACAAAACAAAACAATTCCAGCCTCTAGTATGGAGCCAGCACAGAGTAGAGCATATAAACTACATGTAGATATAAAATGAATACTAGAAAGAAAATCTCTCATGGCCTCTTGGCCTTTTGGCTAAGATCAAGTGAAGAAAATCTCAGTGCACAAAGTCTGCCCTCTGAGTGCCTCCAAGAAACCTGAATTTCTGATTGAGTTGTCCGAAAGTCCCTCCCTGGCTGAGAGCCTAGGCGGGCAGGGCCAGCAAGAAGAACCAGGCCTGGGATCTGGTACTAAATCGGTCACAGCACGATTCAGGGCAGGTCACATCCCCTCTCTCAGATGGGAAGTGTGGCTGGCATCCTGTTCTGCAGCCCAGCTTGAGCCTGGCCCAAGGCTGCCACAGGTGGCGGGCAGGTATCCTTGTGGCCCAGGAAAATCCCACTGCCCACAGCCCAAGTAGTTGAGAAGGGAGCTAAAGTGATCCTGGGTGCTGAGGGCTGTGGTCTCCTGGCTGGACCTTGGCCTTGGAGCCACCCCTTCTGTGCCCTCTGTACCAGAGAGTGGCCAAGCTCTGGGTCCAGCAGAAGCTAGGGAAGTAAGGGTGCTGAGAACACCCCAGACAACTCTCAGTACGCAGCATCGCCCAGAGCTGCTTTCTCTCTTTCCACAGGTGATGCCAAGCCCAGCCCCAGGGCAAGCAGAGGTTCCCAGAAAGAGTAGAGGGGCAGGCCTGAGGCTCCAGCGGGGGGTCCACCCACATTCCTGCGCACATCAGTGTGTAAGACACAATGACAGGGAGGCATGTTACCTCATATGTCTATCATGGAGTCCTCAGTTTAAATAGAGAATAACATACCCATTATTTTCAATATCTATATAGATCAGTACAATTTACCAAAGCTTTTCACACATGTACATATTATCTTTGAAATCCTTTCTACATCATTCCAATGAAAGCCTCTTATCCTCATTTTACGGATGAGGAAAAGTGAAGCTCACAGCTCCAAGTCTGCCCAGTCAAGAACTGGCACTAACTAGACTGAGAATAGGCCTTCAGACATTAAATTCCCATGCTTTCCGCTGGGCCACACTGCAATAGGCATTAATGAGCCTGGTGTCTTGGAGATGGTGAAACAATACCGTAAATAACCTTAGGGACACTGGACTTTCTTTTTTTAATAATTGTTTTAGCAAAGTCAGAGGCATATGGAGCATGTTGCTTTGCAACCCGCTTTTTTTTTCCTTCACAGTATCTTGTGAACATTTCCCCAGGTTGTTAAATATTATTTTACTGGGCCATCGTTTTTAATGGCTATATGGTATTCCATCACATGAATGCACCATAATTTATTTAACCAATCTCTGTGTTGGACCTTTAAGCTATTTCCAGTTTTTGCCTTCGTAAACAAGGCTGTAATAAGCATCCTGCTACATCAATCTTTGGACCCATTTCAGATTGCATACTTAGACCCATAAACATGCATTTTTCTAAAAAAGGTTTTTAATATCTGTTGCCACATTTTCTGAGGTGGTTCATTTTCCCTCATCCTCAAAGATGGAAAAACAAACAAACAAAATCCAATTAAAAAAAAAAACAGAATTTAAAAATTGCATCACTGTTCCAAATTGGCAGGTAATTAGTTGTATGACTATGGCAAGTCTCCTCCCCTCTCTGTAAATGCATGTATCAAGTGGGAGGTTAGATAAGCTGGTCCTTACATTTCTTTCTGCTTTCCTCCTTCTCAGAGGGCACAGAAAGAGCCGCGAATTGCTCAGGCCACAGGAGAGAGCAGGCCCGATGGGCTTCGCGGAGGAGGTGGGGCCTGAACTACCCCTGAGTGATACATAGGGATTATAAAGAGAACATGCAAAAGAGAATGAGTCTGGGTGGGGTCCTAGCACCCTCTGCTATGTTGAGCTTGGAGATGAACACATGGAATCTTAGTCAGGCCGGGACCAGCCAGAATGCCTGCTGCAGTTTTTCTGAACAGAAAATCCCTGTAAGCCAGCATAAAGGACAGGAGAGGCTTTAGGGACATCAAGTCCTCACAGACTGATACAGGAACATCAGAACTCCCATTGCCCTTTAAGGGAGTAAAACTCTTGTCTTCGGGAACATATTAGCAAGGGTAGGGACCCTGCCGCCAGGTAGGGGGTAGGCCCAAGTGGCACCCCCTAACACTGTGATTTTCTGGTTCTAATAAGTGGCACTTTGGCCAAGTCATATCCCCTCATTATGCCTCGATTTCCAAGCTGAAGAGCAGGAGTAATAACATACACCACTTTCATTTATTGAATCCTCCGCCAGTGCACCCAATGAGTTGCGACTTTGTGGGAGGCACTGTGCTAGATGCTGACATTCAAAAGTGAGCAGAGAGAGTGCGCTCTCATTGTGCCAACACTCTAGAAGGAGATGGGCACTAAAGAAATGATCCTAAACAGAGAAATATGTGTGCACAAATCTGGATGAAGGCCTTAAAGAAACACAAGAGCTATCAGAACATAAAATGGGAAAGTTTTCCAGAAGAAGCGACGTTTGTGATGAGATATAAAGAATAAAGGGGAAATGAATAAAATTTGGGGAGAGGAGAAAGGCATTTTAGGCAGAGGGAACATCATATAAAGGCCAAGTGGCAGGAGGGGAGTGGGGCCATCAAGGCCAGTGGTTGTTGAACAAACCTACAAAAGGGAGAGAGGAAACGGATTTGCTGATCGGCTGGCAGAAGCATATGGAGAGGCAGACACTGAAAGGCTGTGGGTGGGGATAGATGTCCTAGCCACCAGAGCTCAGGATGGAGAAGGGATGGGAGGAAATGTGATCAGGAAAGTAGCGACCAGGAGCTAAATTCTGTGATTCTCACTTGCTCAGGTGGGCAGTCAGGCGGTTGAGTCCTGCTCAGGTGCCAACTGTGGGGGCACAACTCCTCCTTCTCCCTGGAGCCCCAAGGAGTTCGGAATGGGGGCTGGGGACCAGGGAGGCTGCAGAGGAGAGGATCAGCTTTTGCTTTACTCATCACTATCTATTCACCACTGGAAAATAGGGTGGCATGTGGAGTGCAGGCCATGGCCCCTAACATGGGCTACCTGTCATACTGCTGTCACCTAGGGTCCTTTCAGGTAGAATGAGACTTCACCACTGGCTTTGGCCAGACAGTTCACACACATGCTTCTCTTGCTTGCACACACAAAGGGCAGCTTTTGGAAAACTGGTCCTGGAAACCACAGGTGACTTCCCAGCCCAGTCTGAGTGAGAAAATAGCCCTCCATCCTGCTGGCTGAGTGCTGGCCTGAGGAGTTCACTGGATGCAACTTAGCATCTGGGACAATGTCCAGACCCCGAGCTGGTACTTCCACCAAAGTCCTTAAGCCTCGCTATGACACTGAGAAGATCAGGTGCCCTAATGTGGCAGATAGGGAAACTGAGGCTCAGGGAGGGTGGCAGAGGGGAAGCACAACTTGCCCAAGGCCACACAGCCAGCAGGTAGAGAAGATAGCTTTAACTTAAGCCTGTCAGCACCAGTCCAAGGCTCACTATGTCAAGTCCAGATGCTGGCAGGATACACAGGAAAGGGCTACAGGACCAAGCAGCACATGAGAGGGAGTGGAAAGAGACAGACTGGTCTGGGGGTAAAAATCTCTGGCTGGGAACTGGCAGAGCTGTTTTGCTCACCGACCTTGGCTAATCCGTCACACAGCAGCCCTCTGCCTCAGTTTACCCACTTCACATCAGGATATAAAATCTTATACTCACAAGAGGGATGAGGATCATGGAGGGAGTGTGTTTTAAATGAAAACAAAAGCCTGGTACGAGCAGTGGATGGTGTTGTCGGCATCATTATTAACGTCATTAATAATAATGCCTATAATAAATCGTGAGGCTGCTGGATCACGTGCTCAATAGGGGGTTGACTGGTAATTTCCCTCGCACTTGTCTGGTGCTCTGGGCTCCCCAGCGCTTCTCCCATCTATCATTCCTTTAATCATCCCACAGCCTGCCCTGCAAGGGAAGCCCAGGATACGGGACTGCAGTGGGCCAGGCTTCAGGGATAGGCTAGTGCTGCCCTGTAAATGGAGACCTGAGGCTTCAGAGAGAGGGAGGGTCTGCCCTAGGATCACCCAGAAAGAGGGAATAGAAGCTGGGACTAGGGCCTGGCCTCCTGATCCTGAAAGCAAGCTGTCCCCCAGCTCCCCATCTCCCAGTTTATCCAGAAGAAGTGGCACCTCCTGGAGCATGTGTTCTCATGGAGACAAAGATAATGCTGCCTGCAGGGAGATCTCAGGCCTCGGGTTAAAGAGGGGGGCAGGGCCTTCAAAAAGCTATCTCAGAGGAGGGGAGCCCATCTCTCTGCTCTCTTCCCACGTGCTTCTCCTTTTCCATCTGGAAGGGGCCCTGAGCATGAGGGAAGGTGGGGGCACCAAGACCCAGCCTCCTGATTCCTGACATATTCCTCAGACCCTTACCTCAAGCTTTCTGCCTCAGTCTACCCTCCTCAGGCCTGGAGAGCTTTCTTCCTCAGAGAGGGGGTGACAATCAAAGAGATCCCAGACTGAACACTGAATGGGACATCAGAGGGAAGCTGAATGCTGCCCACAGTCTACCTTCTACCCCATGGAAACTGCAAGAGGGGTAGGAGGGGCAGCCTGGGTCCAGCTCCTCTGCCTAGGGTCCTAAGGCCATTCAGTGCTACAGGCTCCCATGTCTCCGTACAGAGAAGGGGCTCTGAAGAAGGTGATTCGGATGGAGGGGCTCCCATCCCCATCCGAGACTTCTCCTCCCTGCAGGTTTTCATACGAGGTCCAAGTTATATCTATGGGTGTCCCTCTGTTCCCCACCCTGCCATACCCTAATTAATATTTTGTTGAATCCAGCAGTCTCCACACACTTATCTTCTCACAATCCTTCCCCTACAGGTTGACCCTGGCCGAGGACTTCAGTGGTTTCTCAGGGTCCCAGGGACAAAGGTCCACCCTCCTGGGCCTGTGCTCAAGGCCTTCATAGTCAGTGGTCAACCACTGGCCACCCAGACCCAGCTCTCCAGCTAGAAGGGATCACTCATTTTTTCCCAAATTTTCTCTGCTTTACCTGCCTGCTCACTTTTGCCTTGAAGTCCCCTGCCTGAAAGCCCTATCTTCCATCTCTGTGGACTCAGCTTTTTCAAGCCCTTCAAATACCACTTCCTCCAGACTTGCTCATTTTCTCCACACAGATCCCCACACAGACAGGCTATCTCAACACTGTGACCCTGCCCCACCCAGAGCCCCTGTTCCTTCCTTTCTGTAAGCACCTTCATTTCAATCTGATTTTTGCTGAGTGTGTCTGCTCCTAACTCTACCTCCCAACACACACACACACACACACACACACACACACACTCACACACACCAAGTTTGGAGATCCTTGAGAGATAAGTTTTCTCCAGTCCAGGAAGTCTTATTCAGGAACTCACACACCAGAGGGACTCGACATCTATCTGTTGGATCAAAAGTGCACTAAACAATCCCCAAACCCAGCAAAGTCACTTATAAGTACACACCCAGCAGAAATGAAGGCATATGGTCTCTAAATTCGATGTTATAGTATGTTCTGAGCAACAACAGCTAAAAACTGGAAACAAGTCACATGTCCATGAACAGAAGACTGGATATAGTGTGGAATACTACACTGCAGTGAAAAAGGGTGAACTACTGCTACACACATTACTCACAAGTCTTATAGACATAATGCTGGACAAAAGAAAAAAGACATATATGAGAACATGTTGCATGATTCCTTCTTAATGTGTTCCCGGCTTGCCCTCCAGAAAGATCACTCCACTCTCCCAACTTATATTTCAGTATGGGTCCAGCCTTCTTCCCACATGCTGCAGTCCCATCCCCACTGCTCTCCAAAATTACTCCTCCCTCGTAAAGACTCTCTCACTAAACTCCTTCAGAACCTCTAAAGCTCTTATATCCATCCTCTCCCCTCATCCACCATTGCAGCCATAGTCCTTCCTTCATCATCTCTCACGTGAACTACTAAACAGCCCATTAATGATTTCTCTGCCTCCAGTTTCACCTTGTCTACTCCCACTTCTGTTTCTCAAGAGGATCTCCTTTGTGCCATTAACAATGATCTATATAAAACACAAACTTAATTGTAGCACTCTCTTACTTGGAAACCTCTTGTGGCTGCCCATTATCTACGAGAACCATAATCTCTCAGTCTGGCATTCTTGGTGACACAAACTCAAACACTCCCTATTTACTGAGTATACATATCACCTGCTACATCCTTGCAAATAGTACTTTTACTGAACTCTTCTCAAGGGATATTTGTTTCATGTTGGAACCCTGACAGGTACAGTAAGAAATGCCTATTTACCCATTGAATATATCTGACCTGGAACAGGCTGCTTCAAGAGGGAGTGAGCTCCCTATCCACAAAGGTAATCAAGTAGAAGATTGTCTGGCATGTTATCAATCAGAAGACCTCTATGGCCCCCAACCCTTGAGATCCCCTCTTCTTGTGCCAGTTTTGTAAAAAAGAATCCAGCCCCAGTGCCTCTGCAGCTGTGACCTAATGACCTAATCACAGTCACCAGTCAATGCCGTATTCCAGGCCCTGTCACTGCCTCCTACTGTCAGCCTCAGGCTTGTACCCCAGACACTGAGAAACAGAGGCTGGCTCAGATTAGGAGGGATTCTTCCCCACTCTACACTCCTCCTTTGCTTTCAATCCAGCAGTGAATAAGGCAGAAGAGAGGACTTCTGGGGGAGAGAGAAGGTGGAGAATAGATCAGTTCTCAGGTTAGGGCCAGAGACCCAGGATAGAGAATGCCATTTTAAAGATAAAGAAACTAAGCCCCTCAGGAGACACAAGACTGAGATTCTGTGGGAAAATTGGTACTCTGCTTCTCTGACAAAGACCCTTTTCTCCATTAAATTACCTGGCACTTTCATCAATAATCAATTGGCACAATCCTTGAAAGAAAGAATTGATAAGCTGGACTTGATTAAAATTGAAAGCTTCTGCTCTATAAAAGACAATGTCAAGAGAATGAGGGGAAAAACATCCACAGACTGGGAGAAAGATCCATCTGCTAAAGGACTGTTATCCAAACACACAAAGAACTTAAAACCCAGTAATAAGAGACAAACAACTAGATTTAAAAAATGGGCAAAAAAAAAAGTGTCAAACAGACACTTCATCAAAGAAGATATGCAGGTGGCAAATAAATATATGAGAAGATACTCCCCATATAACAGAAGATATAAAAGATACTCATCATATAATATCACATGCATCAAATTCAAATTAAAACAACTATGGGATACCATAACGCATCTATTAGAATAGCCAAAACCTAGAACTCTGACTACACTGAAAACTGGTATGGAACAACAGGAACTCTCATTCATTGCTGGTGGACATGCAAAACAGTACAGCCTCTCCGGAAGACAGTTTGATGATTTCTTACAAAACTAAATTTACTCTTACCATATGATCCAGCAGTCATACTCCTTGATATTTACCCAAAGGAGTTGAAAATTTATGTCGACACAAAAACCTGCACACAGAATTGTAGAGCAGTTTTATTCATAATTGCCAAAACTTGGAAGCAACCAAGATGTTCTTTAACATATTTGTAGATAAACTGTGCCATATCCAGACAATGGAATATTATTCTGTGCTAAATAAAAATAAGCTTTTAAGTTATGAAAAGACACGAAGAAAACTTAAATGCATATAAGCCAATCTGGAAAGGCCATATACTCTATGATTCCAACTTTTGGAAAAGGCAAAACTACAGAGACAGTAAAAAGATCTGTAGTTTCCAGGGGCCAGCAGTGGGGAGGGAGGGATGAATAAGTGGAGCACAGAGGATTTTTTCACAGCAGAGAAACTATTCTGTATGATACTATAATAATGGATACATGTCATTATAAATTTGTCCATACCTATAGAATATACAATATCAAGAGTGATCCATAGTTTAAACTATGGTCTTCGGATGATGGCACATTAATGTAGATTCATCGATTTTAACAGATGTGCCACTTTGGTTGGAGATGTTGATAATGGGGGAGGCAGGCTAGGCATGTGTGAGGGCAGAGGGTACATATGTAGAAAATCTACCTTCCACTCAGTTTTGCTGTGAACCTAAAACTGCTCCAAAAAAATAGTCCATTTTAACATATATGTAAATCTAATTCTAATCTCTCTATTTTATTCCATTCATTTACAAATCTTGCTTGTGGTAGTTATTTGGTAAGTCTTGAAAATGCTAGAGTGAGTCATCCAACTTTGTTCTTTTTCAAAATAGTTCTGGCTATTCTAACTTTTTTGTACGTCCATATACAGTTAAGAATCAGCCTGTCAATATTTATTTTAAAAATGCTACATTTTTTCTTAGAATTGCATTAAATCTATAGATTATTGTGGGAGAAATAACCTCTTAACAATATTGAGTCTTATGATCCATGAACATATTGTATCTATTTATTCAGGTCTTATTTGATTTTTCTCATCAATTTTATAGTTTCTGGCATATAAATATTGCATATATTTTGTTAGATTAATTTCCAAATATTTTATGATTTTATGCTATTGTAAATGAATTTTTTAAAATTATAATTTCCAATGTTTGTTGTTAATACAAAGGAAAACAACTGATTTTTATATATTGACTCTTATGCTGCAACCTTGCTAAATTCGTGTTAGTTCTAGTATCTTTTTGGTACATTCTGTTGAGATTTTGTGTGTAGACAATTATATCATCTTCAAACACAGACTTTTTTTTTCCTTTCTAAAGTGGGCGCTTTTACTTCTTTTTCTTGTCTTATTTATTGCCCTGGCTAAGTCTTCTAATACAATGTTGAAAAGAAGTGATATGATTAGATATTATTGCCTTGTCCTGATCATATGGGGAGAGCATTCAGTCTCTCACCATTAATTATGATATTAGCTCTTTATCAGCTTGAGGAAGTTCTATTCCTAGGTTTCTATGAGTTTTTATCATAGCCAAATGTTAAATTTTGTCATATGCTTTTTCTGTATCTATTGAGATGATTGTGTGCTTTTTTAAATTTAGTCTCTTGATCTGGTGAATTATATTAATTAATTTTTTAAGTGTTGAACCAATCCTGCATTTTTAGGATAAGCCTCACTTGTTCATGATGTATTAACTGTTCAATATATTTTTAAAACCAATTTGCTAAAATTCTGTTAAGTATTTTTGCATCTATATTCATAAAGAATATTCATCTGAATCTTTTGGATATTTTATTTATTTGTTTGTTTGTTTGTTTGTTTGTTTATATGTGGCAACCCTTGGTTGACCTCACAGATTGCAAGGAACTTGTCAGATTACAACCCCTTTTTAAAAATTTTTTATTTATTTATGTATTTGTTTTTTTGCTTTTTTGTTTTTTTTTTTTTGCACCTACAGCACCTGGTCTTCCTAGGTGGTCTCCCATCCAAGTACTAACCAGGCCCGACCCTGCTTAGCTTCTGAGATCAGACAGGATGGGACATGTTCAGAGTGGCATGGCCGTGAACTATTTTGGATATTTTAATGCATTTATCTGTTTTGGTATCAGGATAATACTGTCCTTATAAAATTATTTGAGAATATTCTCAATCCATGTCAAGTAATGTTTTTGTTGTTGTTGGATGCTGGGTATTGTGAATTTCATGTTAGAGAGGGTGCAACTTGCTGCAGTCCTTTGAAAAGTGTTAGACTTTGTTTTAGAATGCAGTTAGTTAGATCACTTGCAGATCACTTTGAGCCTTAGTTGTCTTCAAGTTCCATTAAAGTGAGTTTGGGATACCCTTTACTCTTTGCTTTCCTAGGGAGGGAGTGGCAGTGGAGAGGAAAAGCAGTCATTAAGATTCTCTTACTCTGTGACCCCTCTCAACCAGCCCCTGACCCAGTTAGTCCCAGTGCCTGCACTAACACTTCAGGTAGATGACATATCACAGGCTCTGTTCTGCCCCTGCCTACTTCTTGTCTCATCCTGGGCCCATGGGCAGGGACTCGTGATGGACTGAGGACTCTCAGGACTCACAGCTGAGACATAAATGTGTCCCCTGGGAAAATTCTCAGGACCTCAAGAATCTCTGGAGAATGACTGCCTCCCAGAAACTGAAACTTAGTTCCAGCTGCTAGCAACAAAGAAAGTGATCACTGACTTGTGGTAGTGGACATATCCAGCTCACCTAACTAATCCTAGATTTGGGGCCAGTGTCCTAGGGAAAACTATTCTCGGGTGGGTGAACGAGAACACGAAGCAAGGAACAACCATGCACTCCTCTCCCTCCTTTTTTCTACAGCCTCATCACCTTGAACTCTAGCCCTTCCCCACAGCTGGCACCAGGGAGGCAGGATATGATGAGGTACTTAAAGGCCAAGGGCAGGTTTAGGACCCAGAGTTCTGTGCTTCCAATTCAGGGCATCAAATGCAAATCAGCCCAGAGATTTGCAGCTCTTGCATGAAAACAAAAATGATGTCCCTCATTTAGGTAATGTTTTAACCTTATCAGTGTGAAAAACAATACCAATAACAGTAGCTATACTTTTCAAGTCTTACTATGAGCCAGGCACTTTATATACCTTGCTGCTAATCCTCACAGCCTATAGGATCAATATTACAGTGCCATTTAGCCAAAGAGGAAACTGAGGTGCAGAGGGTGAAGTGACTTGGCCAGGTCTCTGGCACCAGGAAATAGAAAAGCTGGCTCCAGACTCAGGAGTACTTGCTTGTGTTCCTTGCTCGTCTCAGCTATGCATGCAATCTCATTCTTTGTTCAACCATTCACAGGAACCCGAGAGAGGCAGAGTTGGCATCAGTATGCCTCTGACAAATGGGGAAACTGAGGCATTGGACCAAAGTTTCCCAGGGCCAGGACAACGATTAAGGCGTCTTTGACCCATGAGAGTGATCTCTCTGCCCACACACATGAATGGGTGGAGTTTTGTTGTTCCTGTAGAAAACTTGATCATCATTACAGAAGCCAAGCATCTTTTAGAAACCAGCACAGAGTCAGGTCTGGCTTCACAGACACTGCTGTGGGAGTTGCTCAGTGTGTGGATCCACCTCACGGGGCCCTTTCTCCTACATTGTTAAGTTTGATCTAACAATAGCCAGGTAGGGAGGATTTTACCCATTTTACAGATAAGGAGGCTGAGTGGCATGCAGCTCTCTGACCATCAAATGTTCCTCAGCATCCTTAAGGGGAAGCATGTTTGCAGGTGGCTAGATGATAAACTATCATAGGCCACATATATCTGAATGCTGTTGGTCCAAAAGGCACTAATGAACTGAGAGGCAGGAAAAGGCTTGAGCACAGCTGGGTCAGGGCTGACGCCAGAGCCTGAATGCAGGAGGTGTGCAGGGAGCTTGTAGGTCATTGCCAGGCCCCTCTCCAAGTGCACTAATTGGGGTTGAGCTGGGTCAGGAGGGCCAAGGAGCCCCACCAGAGCTGGGGTTTGAAGCCAGGCAGGGGGCCAGCAGCTTTTGTCTTACATTTCATTCCTTTGTATCTGACCTTAAAACTGGGGCCTGCATGAGGTTGCCCCCAGGGCCTAGAATATGAACTAATGAGGCCACTTCTGGGCCCAACCCAGACCAGCTGAGGCTGCAACAACATCAGTAGCAGGGGAAAGGTAGCCTGGGGCCCTCTCTGAGCCCAGCACTCAAGGTCCCCTTGGGGGTAACAAGTGTCCTTTCTGTCTACTGTTAACAAGTATGCCACGACAACAGGTGAAACAGGGACAGTCTTGACAAACCAAGAGACATGGTCACCCTGCCTGTACAGTCAGCATCATCCCCATTTAAAAAAACAAACCAAAGGTCAGAGAGATTATGACTTGCCCAGGGACATAGCTGCCAGAAGCAGGCCACAGACCCAAATCAGATCTGACTTCAGTTTTACTCCTGCCCCTGGCAGACCCTTGGCCCCTTTTTGTATGGTAATAATGTCTTTTAATTGATCAGCAGTCACCTTAGGTTATATACTAAACTAAGCACTTTACATTCACTATTTCATAAAATTCTCATAATCGGCCTAAAAATGGGACAATTAGTATCTCTTTTTAGAGATGAACAAATGGGGCACAGAAAGGCTAAGTAATTTGCCTGAAGTCACACAGTTAAGAATGTTAGAGCAGAGGTAACAAACCCAGACAGCCCAGGAAGTGTGTGAAGGAGGCTGCCGTCAGGGACCCAGAGTCAGACCAGCTAGGTAATGTGCTGTCTAGGAGGTGGGGTGGAGGTAGGGGATGAGTGGGTGACACATAGAGAAGTGTGAACCTTGGCAGATTTTCTAAAGGAGGCAATCACAGTCTGAAGGGAGAGGCTCGTATGGAAAACCACAGTACCACCACGGAGCTTGCTGCCTCTTTCCTCCCAGCTCCCCCAGGCCTCCAGCAGCCTACAGAAAAATGTACGGTCCAGGTTTGGCAGCCAAACCTGGAGGGTCGAGATCCTGTGTTTCCACAGCAACCGTATCCTTAACAGCATCCAATAAGAACATTATTTGGCTACGGTGAGCACACATGATCTTTGGAAGATATTGAGAGGCAGCCTTCTCCCTCTCCAAGGACCCCCACTCTTCTTTGGAAAAAAATAGATGCTGTGCCCCACCAAAAAAAAAAAAAGTGAAGGGATAATGGAGGAAGAGTTTTCACCCAAGATAGGAAGATGTGGAAGGAAAAAAAAAAATCAATGTTTGCATTAATGGATTCGCCTGTTCAGCTTTTCTCCTCTTTTATAGATTTAGATAACATGCTCGTCAGGGGTATCTTCATTTCCCAGAGCAAAGAAATTAATTACTCACTAATGGCATGATTCAGAAATTAATTTGTGCTACCATCTCAAATATGTCACTATTAATCAATTGACACTGTGTGGATGGCAGGGAGAGTTGTCCATTAGGGTCTGGGATACTCAGGCTGGCCTGGAGCCAGACTCAATGGTGGCACTGGAAGCCTGGAAATGCTGTGGGAATAACACTCAGCTGGGGCTGGCGGTGACTTTGGGCAAGTCCTCTGGGTCCCAAGTTTCCCATCTGCATACCCAGGAGGGTTGGACTTCTCCAACACCCCATAACTGCAGAGTTCACTCAGTACAAGAGTGTGCAGAATCCAGAATCTGAGATACATAAGCTGGGGTAGGTGTGAGAGGCCCAGAGCCCCTTGGCTCTGCCTCCACTTTCCACAGTCATAGTCCCCTGGGCTCTGCAGAGCACAGCTGGAAATGCTTGAGGAGAGAGTTTCTGACTGCCTTAACTCCCTGGTTCTCTGGGGTGGAGACTTTGGGTGGGGGTGTCTTCTAAGGAGGCATCCCTGAATCCTTACCCCAGCCTACCTTTGCACACTGACCCACACCCCATTCAGCTCCAGCACCAAATCAGTGCTGGGTGGGCAGCTCCAAGGTGGCTGGGTTGTCTTGCTCACTACTGCACCTTGAATAAATGGAACAGGGCCTGGCACACAGTAGGTGCCCAATTGTGTTTATTATATAAATAATGGCTTGGCTAAAGCACCCAGCCAGGAGTAAAGAGCCACCTTGAAATCCAGGCATCGCAGTTCCACCCCCATACCTCCAAGCAGGTTAATAATCTACTTTTTTTCTCTGGCGCTTCACAGTATCCAACGAGCTTTACTCACCTTATGTGGCTTCATCTTGCATGGTGGGCAGAGTGTACACTGTTATTCTTTTTTCATAGAGAAGGAATTGAGGCCCCAAGAGGCTGAACCAGCATAACATATGCTGGCAGGGATGGGAATGGGGTAGGGCTCTCTCACCTGACAGTGGGGCTGATTCAGCCCAGGCCCCTGCTGAAGAGAAAAGCCAATGAATCTGAACTGTATTAGTCTGCTGGTGTTTCAGAGGAAACACAGGGACATGTGAAATCTGAAAGCTGTACATCATTGTACAGATGAGGAAACTGAGTCCCAGAGAGTGTTGACAAAGACCACTCACAGAGGAAGACAGGAGCTCCATAGGGTGGGACCTTGGGAGATAACATACTCCCTGTAGGAGGTCATAGCCCCTGAGGATGGACACCTCGCTGCCTTTGCTAACTTAGGATGGGTCTTATTAGAACCTAGAAGGTCAACAGGATGAGCCTCAGGCTCAGTAAGGTGGGAGGATGCTGTGCAGCAGGAGGTAGAAGCAGCAAGTGAGCTGGCCAGGAAACAGCAGGATCGGAGCTGATTTCCCATATGATTGTGGATCTTAGGAGATGCATTGAAAAATTGCCTCCTAGGGGAGGAGCTACTATCCTAGTCTCATCCATGCTGCCTGCAGAAATGCCTTGGGCTCTTCTAATAAACCATCATTTATTGAGCACCTACTGTGTGCCAGCATCTGGCATCTGTCACTCCACTTAGCCTTTAGTACCACCCCATTCACAGATGAGGAAACTGAGGCCCAGAGAAAAAAGAGATTCGCTCAGAGTCAACTTACCTTGGCACAGGGCCCAGAGTGCAGGGAAAGTTAGGGAGTTGTGGAGCAGGTATGAAGAAGGACAGAGAAGAGAAAGGAAATTTAGCAAGGCTTCCCTGAAGATGTTGACTGCCCACAGCTACTCAGCTACTCTCACCCAAGACAAATAAAAATTATAATCTGCAACATTAATGAACACTTACAGAAGCTCTCTGAACCCAGGACAGAGGAGGGGGTGAGCCATCTGTCTGTACAGGCAAGGGAGCCGGGAGGGCTGTGTCCTGCTCCTAGTTCATCCCTAGCCCCCTATTATAACTTGCACAAGTGACCCCCTATTCCCTGTTCAGTAAAATCCCTCAGGTTTAGTGAAAAATTCAAAGAACAGAATGCAGGTGAAGGGCTTGGTGAATTGGAAACACCATAAAAGGTAAGCCATGGATTTCCCCACACACGGGCACCTGACTGTCCCCCAACCCCATCAAGACACTACATACAGGTAGAAGGCCTGAATTAAATGTGTTGAGTATGTGAGTGTGTTTGGAGGGGTTACTAAACCCCTATTGCTCCTTCCCTACCCCTTAAGGGGCAGAATTTCCCCAGCACAGGGGCAATAGGGGCTTGGTAACCCCTCCATACAGACCCCCCTCCAAGGCTCTTGGCCAGGACCTTTGTAAAGGGTACAACCTATTTAACTAAACACAATGCTGACTGGCTGGGTAGACACCATTACTTCCTATTAGGCTGAGTTGGAATGGCGTGGCTTGGGTAAAATTGGCGGGTTTCCATATGAAAGATGGAGCTAAGCTCTCATGAATACAAATGGAGAGAGTTGAGCTTGGTGGTATTGGGTTGAGTTTGGGCTGAATTTGACTGGAGAGTTGCCCCTGAGGGAGAAGTCTTGCGGGGCTCAGTTTATGTTTGGGAGCCACAGAGGCCCAGGGGACCACATGTGACTGGTCTCCTGTTTCTTACTTACTGCTTTTACAACAGAACTAGACTCAACTCCAGGGAAAGTAGAAAGTAGAAAGTGATTACATGCATGTTGCTTCAACCATCTTGGGAAACTTGCAGTGTAGACTAGCCCTTTCAAACTGTACAGGCCTGGGCCTCTCTCTTCTTCCAGTCAGGCCCCTCTACTTCCTAGGGGGTCCCTCTTAAACAGTCACACTTGGAAGCTGAGAGACCACAGAGAGGGGTTGCCTAAAGATGGTGGATACTAGGTATCACAGGGACCAGTGGCAGGACTTTGGGTCCAGGTCAGAGTAATGGTCAGATAGATTAGTGAAGATCATTATGTGTTGGACCATTCTCTCTTCTGTACTCTTCAGAACATACTGCCCTGGAAGCCAAGTACTTAGAGCTTTGAAGAAGTATATATAATCCAATCAGTTAGTTCCTGCTCAGGGACCCTACATATGGTCCTGCTCAGGGTCCCTACATATGGTCCTGCTCATGACAATGTTGCCTTGTCACAGAAGTCTTCTGGACATGACGCTCTAACCCCAAGAGATAAGTTATGTGGGAATCTCTGTATCCTTGATAGTCTAGGGAGAGGGAGACAATTTGGAAATTCAAGTCACAAAGTGAAAGGAACTGCTCTAGGTCAAAGCCAGCCTCAAGTTTGGGTATATACCCCAACCTCAGTCGTGAGCAATTACCTCAGAGATGGCCTCTCTCTAGAACCCATTTTCCTCATATGTACTATGAGAGGAGATGGAGCATATAATTTTTATGATTCCTTCTAGTTTTCAACAACCACTGAAGACCAACTATACACTTGATTCCTATCACAGAGTGAGAGCTAGTGTCAGTACTGTGGGGAGGACCAACACTTGTGTCACAACTTAAAATGCACCCCCATAGCCACTATGTTACTCTCTGTCTACAGTAGGTAGGGTGGCTACAATTAAATTCACTTTATGAATGTAGAATCTGAGCCTCAGAGAAGTTGAGTAGATTGCCCACGTACACACAGCAATAAGATTCAAACAAAGGTGTTCAGATTTTCAAGATAACATTCTTTCTAAACATGATGCTACATCTTCTTGGGATTATTATCTCTATACCTTGATTTAACTGGCTCTCTCTATTCAGCCTACCCTTGGACTTAGAAAACCCTGATTGATAAGTGATGCTAAGCTCTGCCCCTGGATGATCCAAAAGTTCTTCTTCCTACACAGTCCATGGTATTGGCCTCCCACCCTCTACATCAATGTCCTTTGATTCCTTAAGACTGATGTGTCTGCCTTACTGTGCTCTTTGAGAGGGGTGAAGATAGGAAGGTAAGACCAGAAGTGGCAGTGGCCTAGTGAGCTGCAGCCCTCTTGTCATTGGCCTCCCTCCCTCTCCTGAATTTACTTGGCAGGCTGGTTCTGCCTAGATCACTATCTGGCTAGTCTACTAAAGCCCTGGCCCTGGTGTGAGCAGCCCCCATGGAAACCCTCTGACCACTGGCCTAGAAGTAGAGCCAAGGAAATTAGCTTGGCTTGTCAAGGAAGAGTCAGCTGATTGCACATGCACATGCACACACACACACACACACACACACACACACACACACACACACACGCCCCTTCCAGCTTCCCAAGGAATGGGCCAGGGTGTGGGACTCCTGCTCTCCCATACACATAATAAAAAAATGATCCTGGAAATATGATGCAAAAAGTTATAGGAAGGTATATTCAGGCTCCACATAAGACAGAGCTTTCTAATAGTCTCCCCACTACCTTGGAAGTAGTGAGCAAACCCTTTCTGCATGTATGCAAGCAATGCTGTCCTCCTTATGAGAAAGCCTACCAAAAGGATTCCTGTATCCCAGAGATGTTGACCTAGAGATCCCTCTATCCCTTTCCACATCATGGTTCTGTGATTCTGGGCCAGTGGAATGTGAAAGAAAGTGTCGGCAGCTAGGACATGAGGAACTAGTCCCAACCATGTTTCCATTAACTATGTGATCCGAGACAAGCATAGACCCTCTCTGAGTATCAGTTCCCCTACTATAAAGTCATGGGGGTAGATGAATGCATCTATGGCTTTCAAACCGTGTTCTCTGGACCCTTGGGTTCCCTGGAGCTGCCTCGGAGATGCTGTGAAGGTGATGGAAAGGCAAAAAAGATAGCCCTCCTGGCTCTACCTCAACTCCAAGAATAGTAGTTGTGCAATATCACAGCTATTTAAATAAGATCTCATTTAAACCAAGAGTTCCTGCTGAGAAAGATTTTGAAAACCCAAAATAGAATTTAAAAGACTCTGCTAGCTCTGACATCTGGACTCACAATTTCATTTCAGAGATACTGACTGACCTTCATCATTAGTGGATATTTCATTAGTAGTGTTCAGCCTCACTCTGAATCCCCTTGGGACAGTGAAATTGAAGGCATAGTCTCTGTCCTCGGTCCCCTTAAGAAGACAAAACTATCAGTGGTTGTCTTAGGGTTTGGTTTAATCTATTACTTGGTTTGTATAAGGTGACCCACCACTTCCTAGGAGTAATCAGAAGTGTGACTAGAAAATTTGCTAATCTTTGGGCATTGGAGGCATGGCTAGTGGGAAAAATCTTTTTCTCTATTCTCTGCAGTGGGTGGGAGTGACCCAAGGGAGATGAGAGCATAGAAGAGAGGCTCCTGTCAATTGTCAAAGATAAAGCTAAAGCAGTCCTTGGTTATGTTCAGAGAGATGAGTGACTTCCCTCCAACAGAGCTGCCATGAAGAGGGGCTACTTTCCTTCCAATTCACACAATCAAAATCAAGGTGCTGTTGAAGCTGTGTTCCCTTTTCAAGTTTCTACGAATGAATCTGCTTTAAAGTTTATTCAGGTGTTGAACAGAATTCAGTTTCAGGTGCTTGTAGGATTGAGATCCCTATTTTACTTGATACCTGCACTCCTTGGCTCATAACCCCCTTCTTCCATCTTTAAAGCCAGCAATGGAGGGTCAACTTATGAATCTTTCTAGGGAGAATTCTTCATCATATTCTCCAGGGACTCTATGGCTTCAAAAGCTACAGACATTTGCTTTAATTTATCTCACTCTGACCTCTCTGCCTAACCAATCTCCAAGTTAGCAAATCCCAGAAGAATCCTTTTATGACACAAAACATCCCCCTTGATTTGGGTGTTGTGAATCTGTAGCCATCAGAATTCCAATCTCCATGTATTTTTCAGGCTCCTTCTCTCCTTCAACAGGGTCCCCTAGAAGGGAGAAACCACTATAAGCATTTTTGGGCTTTTTACCTCCCAGGTCTATTAAATTTCCATCTTGGTATGGGAGGTGAGAAGGCATTGGTGGGCAGCCTGTACTCTCCTATGTTGTGGTAAGGATGTGTAAGGTTTTCATGGGCTTGGGACATACTGTTGGTGGCAGAAATGGTGAGGGGAGAGTGTGGAGAAGGCAAGTATAATAAGAGGTCACCCACAACTGCATCTTGCATTGCCCATTTCGGGGAGGTATGTAGCATGGAAGCCCACTGGAGCCTCCAAAGGACCCACTAAAGCACTGTGCCAAATGCCAGCCTCTGAGAACCAGCAATGGATAGAACAGTGCCAGTGACATGAGATAGTACAGGTCTCTTTTCTCTTACTTCTCTACCTCCCCTTCCCTAACTCTACAGGAGGGCAAGAACATAATAGAAACATGAAAAGAACAGACTCTTTCTCAATTCCAAGTCATGGGTCAGACCTGAGCTGAGAGGAAGGGAGAAGTTTTCAATTGAATGTGAGACTAAAGTTTTGACCGAAATTGGACTGGCCCTGAAAATGAGTCCTGATTACTAAAATGAGTTTTTTGTTAATACCACTAGTGACCCAAAATTATGGAATCGGTCCAAGATATTATCAAGAGATATGGAAAGGAGACTTGATAAGAGTAAGTTTAAAGGCAGTGATTGGAAAAAATAGTCAATTTATATTGCATACTATGAAATTCAACCTTTTTATATCAGTCAGAGTAATTCTCACTAGCTGCTTTAACAAACAGCCTCCAAATCTCAGTGACTTTACACAGTAAATGTTTATTTCTCATTTATATAAAACCTGACCCATGTCAAGAAGCTTTTCTGAATATCTCTGTTCCATACAGTGGCTTAGAGACCCAGGTTCCTTCTACATTGAGGCTCTACCATTTTGTAGCTTCAAGATTATCCTGGTAACATCCAGGTGGCAAACAGGAGGAATTAGTTCAGAAAAGAACCCCAGGGACTGATTCACTTCACACGTCCCTTCTGTTCACGTTCCATTGGACTGAATGAGTTGTGTGAGGCAGTCATGTAATTGTAAGAAAGATTGAGAAGTATGAGAAACTTCCAGGTATGGGAATCAGTCTTTGCCGTGGTAATCAGTACATACTGGTCAGCACCCATTAATCAGTAAGTCTTTCATTCCACTAATTCTTATCAGAGATCATTGTGAGCTAGGCAATGTACTGGGCACAGGGGAGAAAAACACAAACAAGAAGTCTAAGTTCTTTCCCCTTATGTACTGATTGATAGTCATGTGGAGTATAGACAAATAGTTGGGCATTGACGATGCAAAGGGATGTATGCTGAGATGGGTAAGTAGAGAGAATCCTGGAGGTGTGTTTAAGAGTCACTAAAATCAGGCTCAGAGGGGCTTCCTGAAGGAAGTGAGACCTGAAAGGTGAAAGAAGTCAGCAGGTGCAAGGTAGAAAGAAGGTGAAGGGCATCAAAGAGGAGAATATTCCAGACAAAAGGGTCACAAAAGCCTAGAGTGAAGAACATGGTGCTTTGGGGGAATGCAGTCATCCTGCTCTTCTTTTTGGGACCCCTGAGCCCTTTCCTCCACTAGTTCTGGATATAAATGGGTCCTGGCTGTGCAGTTCCAATTAGTTCATGCCCACCTCTCCAAGCCTTCTAGGACCTTGATAAGTTAGGAAAGATGGCACATTTTACTTGTGCTGTGTGACCTTGGGCAAGTTAGTAACCTGCTCTGGGCCTTGGTTCCCACTCACTGAATAAAGCAGTCAGAAAATTCTTGAAGGTCCCTGAAGCCCTCTTTTGAGAATGCCCTTGCCCTGTTCTAATTCTACTCACATAGCAGAGCAAGAAAAACTGGGTCTGCAGAGGGTGAGGAGAAGCCAGCCTATGACTTGGTGGGCTGAGAGAGGTGGGGGACACAGCCTGCTCCCCACCTTCCAGACCAAACCCGCCACTAATGAGGCCTTACTTTGGAGTAATTAGCTGCAATCACAGCACAGTGCATTAGGAAGACATGGCCTTGGTGAGGCAGTGCCTCCCAAGACACAGGAGCCCAGGGCTTTGAACACTGCATTATGGCAAAGTATGTGTCCTAATGTCACTTAATTACCCCAGACAGCCTCAGATGTAATCGAGCCTGAATGGGCTGGCAGGAGTGGGTGCAAACGTACAGAGGAGGCTGATGCGTTTATAATGATGACACTTTGCAAGACAAATCTGGCTTTGGTGGGCTGAGGATAAGGAGGACAAAGTGGGGGTTGGAGGGAAGAGGCTGTGGTGGCATCCAGACAAGGGCATCTCCATTTTCCAAACCCTAGTAAATCTTGACCCTATGTTAGCTGGATGTCTCCATTTATCTACCAGAGGCAGCAGGAAGTTATGGAAAGGTGAGGGGTCTTTACTTCCCATCCCTCATTCAAGAGGCTGTAAAAATCAAGATTTTTCTTTGTTCTTCCATTTCATTTCCTGCTGATGGTCAATGGTGGATAAAGGAGGAAGCATTGACAGGTGGAGAGCTGAAGACAGAGCACTGGGAGGGGGTCAATGGACACTCCAGAGCATAGAAGGTATAGTGATGTCCTTGAGAAGGTACAGACAAAACACAAAGGCCTCAAATGGCAGGCAAGATATTGGAATCACACATTTCCCCACCTCCCAACAGGTGAAGACAGTGATACAATGATATATCTCTTTTTCTTCTCCCTTACCTGGACCACCTAGGACCCTTTCGGAAATCTCTGTTCTTAGCTTGCTATGTGACCTTGATTAATTCACTGCCCTTCTCTGGGCCTGTAAATCTCCCCTTAGACAATGAGTAAGCTGGACTATATGTGCTTGCTATATCCTTTCTAACTTTGATAACCCATCTGCCTGTCACACAAAGGGGGCTATGGGAGGCACTGGCTCTCCCCAAGACCCTTGTCACTGAACCTTATAGTCCACACACTACCACCTTGAGGGCTCAGCAGTCACTGTGACCCACAATGACATTGAGAGACGTGCTGTTCTCTACCTTGCCCAATGGGCCATGTGCCAACACCTGCCTTCTCTCCACAAGCCATCTGTCATTGTCTCAGTGTGTTGATGGAAAGATAGCTTCATTAGCTCTTCCTTAGCCATCCATCCCCTGACACAGAAACAATTGAAGCCCTCCCACTTGCTCCCATCAGCCTGGGAGGGCTCAGAGCCCTCAGGGAAGTCTGCAAAGGATCGTCCTGTGTCTCTGTTCTCTGTGCTGATCTCCAACCTGAGGTCATAGGTCTTCTCTGCAAGGCAGGAGGCAATAGCCCTTCCAGAATGTATCCCCAACAGCTCCCTCACCACCCATCACTATTCCTGGAGTTCCACCAGTAGAAGTGTCATTGAGGTACTTCTGCTTCCACAAGTTTTCCACAATGCAAACACCTTTGGTATCAAAAGGAAGAGAATGGGCCTGGAGCCAAGGTCAAAGACACTCCTTTCTCAACTGTGTGACCTTAGGCAACTGTTTTCCCTTTCCTGAGCCTCAGTTTTTCCATCTAGAAATGGAGGAGTTGATCTAGAATTTAGATCATTCCCAAGCCCCCGATCTCTGATATTATGAGGTTCCATGGGGAAGTCTAGAATTACAAGAAGACTCCAGTATATTTGGGGGAGAAACTGCTCTGTAGGCCACTCCTCTGTAAGACCTGAGGCCACCAAGTTTATGGCTTAGGTTTGTGAGATACAACCAAAGCAGTTTATGAATGTGGCTCTACCCTCTCTAAGCCACTTTTTGAAAAATACTCTCCATTTTAAAACTTCTAGTTACCAGCTATAACCTCAGGGATTTTGCCAAGCAGTAGCCAGTGGGCAGAGACTTTTTTACTCCAGCAAATGGAAGTTCCTTGGTTTTCAGGGGGCAGAGAGAGGCAACTCATCTAAATTGTACAGTGTGCAGGAAACTCCTCCATGTCCATTAGTAAAATCACATTGGATCTTCCAAGGTCGTGGTCCGGAGAGTAAAGCTCTCCAGGGAAGAATCTGAGCTCCAACGGGGTATGCATAGTGGAAGCTCCCTGAAGCATTCCTAAAACTGAAGCTGAGGCAGCCATAACTGTTCAATGAGAGTGCTGGGTCAACTCCCAGAGGCTTTGAGAAAACTGGGAGATGGAGGCACAGGTATCCAATCTGGTATGTCTCAGCCACTTTAAGGGACAATGAGGCAGGGCTCTGTGCCTACATGAATGTGACCTTGCCCACCAATGTCAGCATGGAGTGGGAGCCCCGAAAGAATTCCATCTCAGAGGGAGCCACAAGTCTCAGCCAACCTCCTCTTGAAGGAACTCTTCCTTTATTGATAATCTTGAAAGAGCTATAGCAGTATTATTAAAATAACCTGATAGGTCAAAATACCACAGTACTCACCCATGCTCCACACACACAGCTGTGAGAAGCTCTGGTAAGCCAATGAGCTCTGATTCAGCACAACCCCAGCTCTGTAAAGCCATATAAGACACAGGCCTGATCTCAAGACTATGGTGCAAAAAGCTGAAATCATACTAAGTATAAGATCAGTTTTCAAGAAGAAGCTCAGACAATAAATTTTCTCAGAGATTAAGAATCAAGAGAGTCAGAGGAGAGAGTCAGGCAGTGGGGATGGCAATCTTAAAGGAGAATAAAAAAGAGTATGTCTGGCACTGCAGAGAAGGTTTTTCTGGATGGAATGAGGATAGTGTGAGGAAGTGGAGAGAGATCAGAGAGGGCCTTCAGGGCCTAGTTAAGGAATTAAGAACTTGATCCTATAAGCAGAAGGAACTATTAAAGACTTTTGGCAACAGAAAAGGCTAGAAGTTGGTAAGGCCCTGAGGGAACATCTAATCCAACCCTTTATGTTACAGGTGGGAAGCCTGAGACCCAGAGAAGGGAAGGGAAATGTTTAAAGTTATCCAGGTTTTTAGAACCACGGCCTGGCATAGTAAATTTAAGCCACTACTCATCCCATGCCAGAAATAACTATTTTCTATGCAGAGGAGGAGGTGCATTCCTGCTACTCCAGTCCTGGGATCTCTGTCTCCTCTGAGACTAGTAGACACTTTCAGCTGTACACAGGATGTGTACAGATTCCAGCCACCCAGCAGACCCCTTGGAGCCAGGGAGAGGGTGGGGTGTAGTGGCTTTCAGCACCACTCAGGTCATGGACATTTCCTACCTGCTTAGTTTCTACTCTGAGGGGCTTTGTAGGTACTTTCAGCACCACACAAGCTATGGACAGCTCCTGGCCACCCAGTTTCCCTGCTAGGAAGCCCTAGGGAGGGGGTGAGGGAGCAGCGGGGAGAGGGGTTGGTGTGTTGACTTCTATTATCAGAGGGCCCAGATGTAAAATGAATGCCTGTGATATTTATCTCTGTCATCCCTAATAATAAATGGCCTGATTTGTCAAGCAGGGACAGATTCGAAGATGTCAATTAAGAAGAGAAAAAAGCACAGCTGTACTGTATTGGTCTGCTATGCAAATGTTTGGTGGAGGAAGGACTCCAGAGCGTGAGATCTCCAGGCCCCTTCCCCCACCCTGCTCCCACCTTCCTTCCACCTCACCTCCCCCGCCTCAGCTTCTTCATCTGCCTGCCTCCCTCTCTCTTTTCTCCCATGTTTTATCCTCACATCTTACTACCTGTGTCTCCCTCATTCCTCTTTTCTGCTCTCCTCTCTCTTTTTTGTTTCTCCTCTTGACTCTCCCCACCCCTTCTCTCCAGACTTAATGGAAATTGACCTCTGCTCTCCTTTCTGGATGACCCAGCTTTTACTATCACTTCCCAATACCTCTCTTTGCCTCCCTAACTACATTCCCAAAGTTATGACCCTCATCTTTCTGAATGGTCCTCCTCCATGATCTTATTTTACAAAGCATATTCTGGATTCAGAGTGTTAAGTGAATGTAAGACATTAAAGGAAAACTGGAAAAGTCAAAAATCTGAAGGTTTTTACTTAAACTACAAACTAAACCAATCCTTTACAAGATCTTGTTTTGAAAGATAAAATAAGATCCCAAGAATCACTTTTACTGGATCTCAGAAAATAGATAAAAATTAAAAATAGCACTTGAACCTAAACAAGATTTTTTCAAGACCACTGCCTTCTGTCCTGAATCAATTGTATCTAAGACCTGGGGTCCCCAGTACAGAACTTTCTTGGGCAGCTGAGGGGTTCTAAATAGCGCTGAAATTTATATCTTAAACCTCTCCAATCAAGATGTCACAGAGAAATGGTCCCCAAGGTGGAAAACAGCCCCCCAAGGGCCACTGTACTCTAAGTAGAGTCCAGGAAGGATGCGAGGATTTGTCCACCACTTTGGTACCTTTTATGAAGCTGTGGGAGCTCAGAAAGGATGACAGTGAGTCTGCCTAGGCAACAGTAGAAATGATTCCCTGAATTGTGAGATTCCAGGTTTAGAGCTCCTATTTAAGCAGAGACCCCTTTTCGTGGGCCTCCAGCTCCAGCCCTACAACCTCTCCAGCCCACTATTACTTCTCACTAAAGAACCTAAGACCATTGAGATGGGGTAGGTCTGGATTTCCTCTGGCTAGGATCAAAGACTAGATCCAAGCTGATCCCAGGTGGGTCAGTCTATAGTCAGGGAGAAGGGGAAGCCACATGGCCTCCAGCAAATAACTGGTATTGCCAACCTGGACAGCTCCCCAGACCTCACTGATTGAGTGTGGACAGGAGGTCCTTTAGCCACATCCTTAAATGTCCCTGCATCCATAAGGAAATGAGGAAACCTGTCCCCAAATGGTTATAATTCATGACAGATGAGCACCCCCACCTCCAGGTTTAATAACTGCCAATCCCATTCTCCTCTGCCTCTGCCACTGAGAGTATCTCCATTGGTGTCACTGACCAGGAACCTCAGGCCTACCTTACAAGGACCAGAGTTCCCCAGTTACCCTTTCTTCTTCCCAGGCTGCCTGGCCCAGAGGCCCAGCGGAGCCATCCTTGATGTGACATAAGGACATCTATGGCTTCTCCAGTGGCCATAATTACTCAAACCCTTTGAATGAGCTATGGAGTCAGGAATCAAGCTACCTGGCTCTAGTTTCAGCTCTCTGCCACTGGCAAGGACTTTGAATGGTGATTCATAGTTTTCAAAGCAGTTCCATATTCGTGATGTTTTTTTTCCTCAAACAAACCCTGGAGGAGCGAGAGATGGTGTGGTTTTATCCCTATATTTCAGGTGAAGAATCTGACATTCATTCTGGATCCTGAATTAGAATCCAGACTCCTTGCCCAGTGTTCCTTCTTCTGCTCCACATCTTCAAAATCTGTTTCAGGGGTAGTCTGAGGATGATAAAATGATGATAAAATAATGTTTGAAGCTAATCTTTAAGTTCCTGGGAAGACAGGTGTCATAGGCAGTATCTGTGTGAAGAGATATATAAAGCCACTTGCCAATGGCTTGATTTGAGCTTACAAAGCCCAGATATGCTACCAGAGTCTGCTCTTTAACTTTCAAGGGCATCATGGGCCACTGAAAATTACTCTGGGCTGGTAAGATGGATGGGTTTTCTGTATCCTGACTCTCTTTTTTGTATGTTTCACTGGAACATTAATTATACTAAATACTAACTGGGCACATTATACTAAATACTAACTGAGCACATAATATATTCAAGGCACTGGGATAAACACTTCTGATGTATTATTGTGCTTATTGATCACAACAATTCCATGGCATAGTTACTATTTTCTCTTTTTCAGAGGAGAAGAATAAAGTTCAAGGGTGTTAAGTAATTTGCCCAAGAACACAGATTATAAATGGAAATCTGCACTTGGACTCAGATCGGTATTTCTCCAATGCTAGAGTTTAGGACCAAATTTTCCCCTCGCTCCTGTCTTGAGGTCCAATTCTCAGGCTGTGCACATGGAAGTAATTCTTCCATCAGCAGCTGATCCCAAGGTCTGTTCAATGAGGTGGTTGATGATGGAGGTTTAATGGAAACTGATCTCTGCTCTTCTTTTGGAGACTTTCTCCCTGCTGCCACAGTTGCTGTTGGTGCTCCACCCATATCTCTTTGTCGTTACCATTACTGGCCCAACTACCAGCTGCTAGCATCTTCCTCTTCTTGCCTGAGGATTATTTCTGACTGCCAGGGTCCTCTTTGCTGACTTCATAGTGAAAACCAGAAATGCCAATGAATTAATAACACTTCCTGGGACCAGCCTTCAACCAACCTCAGTTCCCTCACTCCATAGATGGCTCAACACTAAAGCATATTCTGCTCCAGTTCTCAGGGCTCCCCAGCAGACTGGGCTCCACTTACCCACCATGGAACTAGCTTGATAATGGCCCCACTGCCTTTATTTCCCTACTAGTGTTCCCGCATGTCAGAGTCAGCTTCTAGAAAAATCCTCCCCATGCTTGGCAGTGTCCTCAGTGCCCAAAGCAAGAAAGTGGCAGGGTGATCTGATGAGGGTGTGAATGCTGTTTTTCTGTTCAAAACCCCTGATGGCTCCTTCAGATGATAACCAGGGTCTCTTAGCTGGCATGCAATGCCCCGCTCACTTCAGGATACCCCTCTCACCACTGGGCTTCAACTGTAAGGTAGTTTCATACCTCCAGGACTCTGCCCACACAGCTCCCTCCACCTGGCAGGCCCACTGCACAGCCCCACCCCTCTTTCTGGTGAATATTGACCCATCTTTCAAGGCTTTGCTCAAGAATCACCGCCTCTAGGGAAGTCATTTCTGACCATCCCTATCAGGAAAGTGATCTTTCCTGCCAGGGAGCACTCACAGACTTGAGCATCATGCCTCCACCCCAGTTCCTGTGATTCATCATGGAACTTCTCTGTTTATGAGGCCACCTCTTCCCCTAAATGCTGAGCTCCTTAAGGGCAGGGGCTGGACTCATTCATCTTTAGCTGTCAGGCCAACCTCCTAATAAATGTACATTGAATGATGACTGTGAGAGGAGAGGAGGGAGGAAGATCAGGGAGGAGACAGCTCAGGAGGGCAGCTTCTGGACCTCATAGTGCCAGCTGTGGTTGGTTCCCTGATGGTCTCAGAGCTTATCTTTGTCATGCTCCAGTAGCCTAGTGGCTGGGTTCAGTGAGTCACATGGGGGACTCTGTCCCCCTTTCCTTCAGCCCTGATCAGTCAGCCAACATTTAAACTGGGGCCTCATCTGTACCCATCCACCCCAGGTGATCAATAGAGATGGCCTGATGTTCTGGGAAGAGCACCCACTTAAATCCAAACCTTATTGGGGCCTTGGACAAGTTACTTGGCTTCTGTTTTCCCATCTGAACCCCAGTTTCCCCAACTATGATAAAGGGACAATTTGAGTATCTTTCTGCCGGGGGTTCTGTAAGCACTGAAGATAATAATCAGAAAAGGGCTCAGTACATCTCCTAGAATGCAAGTAGTGCTCTCTAAAAGTGATCGTATGGCTTATGGGAGACGTGGAACACGTCAGGCATTAGAAGCAACTTTTGCCAGTTTTAGCCTAATCACTCCATTTCACAGATGGGCAAACTAAAGGGAGAGAGTGTTCATCCTCCCAAGGTCACCGAGCCTGTCAGAGACAGGCCTGAGGTTCTGAGCTCCTTGGCTTTGTTCTTTCCATTGCACCAAATGGCTTCCTTGCAGCCATCACTGTTTAGATAAAATAGTTTGAATTTTCTTCTTTTCCCACCTGTCTGCATGGTGGGTCTTTATGCAAAGTTTACCGAAGGATTCTCAACCACTACCACTACCCTGGCAAGCCTTTCTCACACCCCACTCCTCATTCCTGCACATATGTCCCACCTTCATCAGCAAAAATGTACCTTTTTCCCAGGTGTAGAACCTCAGAGCTGTAAGGCTGAGGAGGCCTCAAGGGGCCATGAGGCTAAGGAGGTCTCTCTCCCACAATTCCCTCCCCAGACCTCAAGGAGACTGACTGGGGGCAGGATGGCCCCTTATTCATCCTGCAAATGTCTTCTGACCTCTCACAATGCCCCAAACTCTGTGCTAGTTTTGGGGACCCAGAGCTAATTCAGTTGCTGTCTGGACTCAAAAATGCTCAGGGTCATGGTAAGGGAACCACACAAACAAAGAAAAAGTTCCTTGTGTGAGAGTAAACACTCCTTAAGGCAAATACCGGGAATGTGGGAGCATGGGCAGCAGAAGAGTGGGGATAGACTCTGGTCATGTGTGACTCCCTGCAGGGGCTACACTCCACTTACCCTCTCAGTGTAACTTTTATCTCCACCAACAAATACAAACACCACAGGGCCTACTAGAAAATCCCAGGTCCCCAGAGACTGTCTGTGATTGGATGGACTTGCAGAGGAAGGCCACATATGGAAAAGGAAATAGAGGAATATCCTCTCCCCTCCCCCAGCCTTCTCCCTGAGTCCCATCCCCCACATCTCTAGCTCTTGCCCCTCCTCTTCTAAAATCATCTTATTAATAACTTGTGATACCATTCGCTTTTGCTGTCACCAGCACTGACAACTCAGAAGGCCCCGAGAGCTGTCTGCAAAACACAATAAATGAGAACTCTTAATTAACACCTTCCTTAACTAAATAAATTAATTTTATGCAGTCATGATATCAGTGATGTGACTTGCTGATGGCTGAGGCAACTTGGACAGGCTTGGCAAGGGCTGCAGGGCGGGCTCAGCTTGTTGACCTCTGCAGTGCATCAGTGGGCAGTGGGACCACAGGTGTGAGTGCCTAGGGATGGCGTCCTGGGCAGGGCACCCAAGACCAGGCAACAGTTAGGCCGCTGTGTGGTGGCACACCAGATAGGAAGTCAGAGACTTTTCCCAGCTTCACCTCTTTGTTTTTACCTTCTGAGTGGTCTTGGGCAAGCTTCTTAGCTTCTCTGGGCCTCTGTTTCCCTCATCTGTAAAATGGGCATCATTTGTTGTCCTTTCCGTTTCTCAGGACTATGCAGAAGACGCTTGATAGGAAAAGGTTTTATAAGCTGTAAAGTGCTGTGCACATGTGAGAAATGATGATCACACTCCCTTTCAGCCGCTGAAGAGTCAATACTAGCTGCGTAATTCTCACACACTTCCCCTCACAACACACATACAGGAAGAAATGGTCCCTGAGTCTCTGGGCAGCTCTGAGCTTCCCTGAGGACACCTTGGGGACAAGGAGAACCCCTCTAAGTCCAATGCCCTCAGAAAGCTTCCAATATCCACCCACTCAGCTGACCTGTGCTTAGACCAAAAGAGGCCAGGACAGGAGAACTCTTCCCAACAGCTCCCATCAGAGAGGAAATCTGCCCCGGTCCTAGGCTGACCTGGCCCCAAGGGAGCTTCTGATCCAGCCCTGGGTTGAAGTCATAAGATCAGGCGCAGGCTCTGATCCCACCCCTTACCCTGTCTGAGAACTCAGCTCCATCTCTGCCTGGGTCCTGACCAAGTTTTTCATTCAAGATCTAGCATGAGCCCCCAACTATTGTTAGAGCCAGCCCCTGACTGTGACCCTTAGCCAAGACCCCAATCCAGCCTGCTCTGGAACCCCTCGGTCCTTGTTCCAAGCCTCCTACATTCTCCTCCTCAGCCCCTCAGGACTATTCTGTGCCCTAAGCTGTGTCAGTCTCACCCTGGGGAAAACATAGAGGGCCCACTGCACTCTGTGGTTCACACTGCAGGCACCTTCCATAAAAAGCAGCACCCTCCTGCCCACCTTATACCCATCAACACTTGCATGTCATTAGACATTCTTCCCTGTTAGCACCATTCCCAGTGTTCTGAGCACAGAGACATTAAGCAACTCACAAAGGGCCACACAACACAGCTGTGGCAGCATAAGAGCTGAGATAGTCCCCCAGAGATTTCCCCTGCCTCCTCCTGAGAGAGAGGAAGAGTTCACTGTCCTCACCTTTTTGAGCTGGGGCAGCAGGAGTTCTAACTCATTCACTCAACAAATATTTACTGAGTATCCACCACGTGCCAGGCACACTGGGGAGTCAAAGCAGGCAGGTTCCTGCTCTCCTGGTGATCTAAGGCTGGGCACAGATAAGACGTGTTCCCTGAGAACTGTAGCAAAGTTTTCACAGTTGCTGTTTCATTTCCTTTCCACACACACACACACACACACACACACACACACACACACACACACACACAGAGAGCAGGCTGGCAAAATGAGTACACATCCTGAAAGGATTTGCATGCAGGTGGAAGCTTTGACCTCAGGGAGCCCCTCCAGGCACTGCGGTGGGCACAGGGGTGAAGGGAGGTCCCAGGATCTCTCTTTCCATCTGTGGTGCCACCAGGAAAGAGGCCCTTGTTGGTGGCTGTGGGAACACAGAGTGCTGCATTAGTAATCCGGTCCACTTGGGAAGGGGATAAGCAACAATGTCATTGCATCCCCAGGTACAGGGCTGCCCCACAGTGACCTTGCCCAGAGCCTGCATCTCTAAAGCCATGAAGGAGTAGCTATGAGCAGAAGCTGGCCTGGGCTACAGAACTGCCACCAGCCACTCCCATAGTAGGGCTCTGAGCCCTGGCAAAATATCAGAAAGGCTGAGGCCAGCAGCCCAGGGCAGGGAGTGCCTGGCTTGTAACATAGAACCTTACTACCTTGCCTCTTCGGAGTCACAAGATGCTTGAGTTCAGGGCCCCCTTCCTGCCTGTCTCTCACCATACACACACAATCCAGCTCTCCTGACTTCCAAGAAGCCTCCTCAAATTTGAAAAAATTCCAATCAGAGCCTGGACCCTTCTGCCTGGAAGCAGCAGACCCAAGGTTGAGTCCCAGTGTGCATGAGCAGCTGTATGACCCTGGACAAGTCACCTAACCTTGTGTACTGAAGCATCCCTGTCTAAGAAATGGAGTTAATAGTGCTCTTTTCACAGGACTGTGGTGACACTAGAGACTGATTGTTCTTGGCTCAGGGCTGGGGATTCAATGGGTGCCTGGCCATTGGGAGTTCTCCCATCTTTCTACCGCTTCTGCCACAAAGCCAGCCTTCCAGCCCCAGGGCCCCTGGGACACAGTCTCGCAAAGTGGGAAGTGTCCTTCGGGTGCCTGATGCTCCTCACCCAAAACCCCTCCACAGCCTCCCCTTCAGGTGGTCCTAGACTTCGGCTTGTACACCTCAAAGGCAGTGCGTTCCCTCTACCCACGGCAGACATAGAGACCCAGCTCCATGTGAGGGACAGTTCTCAGTTCTAAGTTGAAATGTTCCAAGAAGCCTGTACTCTGCCTAGCTCTTGGTGACCTCCTCCACCTGTAGCCATCATCAGGGTCCAGGCCTGAGTGCAGTTTTCTCTGGGCTTTCAAACAGGGAAAGTAAACCTGAGGACCAAGTTAACCCAGGGTGTCATTCCCCTTCCCCTAGCCCTGATACTTCGCACTCCTCCCCAGCAGACGTCTCCTGATACCCGAGGCCTCCAGTGCTTCCACTTACAAGGAACTAGGACTTTACAACCCTAATGAGTGTTTCTTCTCTTGTGCCTCCATATTTTAGAAGCTGGGACTGTTGACCTCATTTATGCAAAGAAATGACTTTCTAATGGTGGAATTATGGATATCAGGGCATCTTGGTGGGAGGAACATCTGGGGATAAGAGCCTTCTTAACTCCCCCCTCCCCAGTCATACTTTCCTTCAGGGTAAGATTTTCCCTACACAGAGCCCTGGGCATGCTTTGGAATCAGAAGACTACTCTTCAACAGGAGGGCTTAGCCAGAGCAACTGAGAGAGCTACAGCTTTAAGAATAACTCCTGAGCTGAAGAAGGAAGCAGGGGAGTGGATTGATTTGGGGGCCCTCCTGGAGACTGGGATCTGAAATCAATCTGTCAATTAACAGGCAAGTTGTGAAGTGACTGCTAGATCTCAGGCTCCCCCAGACCCCTGAGATTCCCATCTCTTTTTCTGAAGGAGGGGCTCCACTGTCTCTGTAGTACCTCCTACCCGCTGCCTTCTGGGGCCCAGCCGGTACCCCTCTTTCAGAGCCTTCAGAGAATGGACTGGGAAGAGGGACCAGGCTGGCAGGGCTGGGTGAGGGAGCAGGAGGACCCTACTCAGGTCCACAGCACAGCAGTTAGGGCATCCTCGGCTTCTGGGAATCACTGTAGCCAGATAAGAAGAGGGAGCCTCTAGGGGTCCTTCCCAGCTCCACCACCTCCTCCTCCACATCATGGGTAAAGAGGAGGATGTGGGAGAAGCTCCCGGGAATCTGAACTTCCTGAGAGACAGCACAGTAGGAATAGAGAGCTGTTTGTCCTACATTCTCAACCTGCCTACTGACCAAGTCGGCAGGACGTTTTAGCTCAGCATCATCTTAACCAACCTACATACACTTCTCCAAACGTACCTGGAGACGAGAGTGCCTCATGGGGATTGCCTAAGTGGGGAAGGTGATCTTAGAAGTGGAGGCTGTCCCAGGAGAGCCATGGCAATGTCTTGAGGAAACACAAGATAACAGGGGCTCTATTTGTCCTTTCTGCCCCTCTCCTGTGCTGTATGAACTTGGATGATTCCCCTCCCCTCTCTGGGCCGCTAGGACCCATCTATACCATGATGGGGCCTAGGGAGGGTGGGACCAGAGGTTCTAACTGGGTGGGTGGGACAGAGTGTAGAGACTCTCAATGCCTGGACCATGACATCATTGATGGTTTTCCAAAATGGGCAGTGGACTTTGTTTAATTCAGCAGCTCAGGGGCTCCAGGAGAAGCGGTCTGGCTCCTTGAGCAGAGCCCTCTACAGCTAGGTCCCCAGTGAGTGAAGACTCATTTGGGGCCTTGTATCTCAGTTCCTGGGCTCCAGCTCTCCCCATTCTCCTGGGCCTGATTGGGGTAGGGGCCAGTACCTGGATGGGCTCATTTAAGTTCTGAGCCACTATACACCAGGACTCAGGACCACAGCATGAGGGGCTTTGGAGCTTTGGGGATTTGGGGCATGCTAGAGCCACCACAGCAGGGTTTTTGGACCTTAAGACTACTCTGCCTCCCCAGAACTTCATAGGCCACTGCTCCAGGCTGAAACGTAAGCTGGTGACAGCAGTCCTCACCCACACGCAGCAGCACAGGAGCTGAGTTTCAGATGCAGGCCCTGCCACCTCTTCTGACCAGAGATGAACTCTGAGCCACCCCTGACCCCAACAGGGATCTGGGGAATTTCTGGCTGAGAGCCCCACATAAAAATTCTCACAATTTCCCTGCTGGCCCCTGCTCCTAGAGCTCAGTCACTCCTGGCAAAGGCCAATGGCGAAAGCCAAGTGGTCTTGTCTGGGAGGAGCAGAAAGGGCATCTTCCTCTTCTTTAGTGACCTAGTAGATCAGGTTTGAGCTAGAAGCATCAGATTCCTCTAATTCTTCTTCCTTTGTTTCCTGTCTCCTCCTACTTCTCTTCCTCCATCTTCCTTACCCAGTGAAGGATAGAATTATTCATAGGCACAGCTACTTATACCCTTTGCTGGATGGCACAGAGGTGGTTAGATAGAATAGATTCATCCATCTATACACCCATCTATCTATCCATCCACCCACCAAACCATATATTTATCTACCCACTCACCCAGCCTCATAGCATCCATCCATCCATCTATCCATCCATACATACATACATACATACATACATACATACATACATACATACATCTATCCATCCATCCATCCATCATCCATCCAGCACACCCTCTGCCCATGGTGTCAAACCAGGGACGGGGCAGACCAGAAAAGAATACAACAGAGCTTCTGTTCTGGGCCAGCCTGAGCGAGCAGGCCTGGAACATGGCCAGCAATCCTGGGGCAGAGCAGGATGAGCAAGGCCCAAAGGCACCCAAGCTCCAGCCTCTAATCTTTCCAAAGAGACATGGGTGTAGACAGCCAGTCATCTGGGGGTGGGGGGGATGGTTTCAGGCAGCCCCTATACTCACTGTTCAAGAGGCCACAGAGTATCTGAGCAGAAGAACCCTCAGAAGTCATTTAGGACAAGCTCCCTATTGGAGAAGAGAATCGTGGCATGCTGAGTGAAGAAAAAAGTGTGGTTGGAGGTCAGGATAAGCTAGTCAATAAGCTAGTGGGAGCACAGTGACTGAGGACAGAAGCGGACAGAATGGCCCAACTAAAGGGCTCGAGTACAGGGAGACTTCCAGGTGTAGGCAGGAGGTTGTCACCCCTGTTGCTTTCACTTACATTTCAGCATCATCTCCTTTCTGCCCTGCATGGTTTGCAGGGGTTACCCTAAACCCACTGATCTGCATCTCTTCCTTGCCCTCCATGAAGCCTTTCTCTCCGGCCAATTGGCTGGCACTCGATAGATGCATTCATAATCTCCATTACATCACTATTGCCCACATTTCTTTCCCTCGTTTTTCTTGCTAAAAGACAGTTTTTAAAAACGAGTCCCCGAGCTCAGCCCTTTCCAGCCTGGTTAATTTTGTGCCCCACCTCATTTGTTCAGGGGACCTACTTTTCCTTGCCTGCTCCTGCCTTCCTCCCGCCAGCTATATTGGGATCTCTGCTCCGTCCTCGGTAACCTTGTATGCTGCTCAGAGTTCTGTGGGTTTTTCTCTGCCTAAGATCTCTGGACTTGAAGGAACCACAGAGGTCACCTGTTCATATTCAACCCCTCCTCATGCCTGGTGCTGGAATTCCTCATCCTGCACCTCTGCCCAGGGTTATCTGGTCTCAGCAGCATTACTCTAAGGACAGGCTGCTCACTGTCCATAAGGCAGCCTGTGCCATGGCCAGGCAGCATTCCCTGGGCCCAAGCTCTTCCAGAAAGGTGGAACCGACCTGGGGCTCCTTGCCATTCCCGTGCCATAGTCACCTCTGGGTGTTTTGAGTCAAATTTCCCAGACAACATTATCAGCCACCAACAGCAGGGATCATGTGCATTTCTTGGGTCCTTGGGAACATGCGTTCTTTGGGTACTTTGGATGTGCAAGACATGTGGCAAAACACAATCCTCTGCTTGTATTATTGCCAGTGAGAGGACTGTACCCCCATCCCTGTGCCTCCAGCAGCTACAGTGGTCAGCACTGCTCTAGAAAGTTCTTTCTCATTTGAGCCGAAAATTGTTTGTTATCCCTTCCCATCTCTGAAGCTAGCTCCGCCTTCAGAGTCACCTACGGCAAATAGAATTCCTCTTCCCTGGGAAAGAACAGCAGGCATTTGGGAACAAACACCATGTCCCCTCCAATTCCAGCTCTGGAATTCCTTCAGTCATCTTGCCCCTGGCCTTGGTTTTGTGGCCCAGGCACCACCCGCTCCTCTCCAGGAGAAAAATGGCAGTTTATTGATGTCTATCCAAAAGTGAAGTCCCTTGGGCCATGGTCTGAGCAGAGCAGGACAGATGTCACCTGTTAACGCTACATGACCTTGGTCAAGAGCTGTGGCAGGGGCTGCTCACGCTGTCGTTTCGTGTGCTGTCCCTCCTGCTGCCCCCAAGAGAACCCCATCTGTTATCCATCACAGGTGTAAAAGCATGCAGGGGTCAGGACCCCTCTCAGGGAGACCCCAGAAAGGAGATTGTGCCATGCTTGCACACAGCATAGAAACTGCTCTGACCAGAGTCACCGCCGGCCTCCCAATTGTCACCCGGGGCCCGTTTATAGAAGCTGATGTTGCCAGCCACCCTTCTTTGCTTTAGGAATGCACAGCCTTTTCCAATCTTCCCTTAACTCCCAAGTGACTCTTGTCCCGGTCGATCACTCTGGCTCCCATTCCTCTCCTTCAGTGCAGACCTTCCACTGATTAGTACTCTCTGCCTGCCCCTTTTCACCCTCCACCCACTCTGACTCATGCTATGGTTGCAAAGACCCGCTAGGCAGGCCATTCTCCAATCTACATTTCTAGCATCCTCTGAGCCATGAACGGAACTTTCACCAATCTTTGAAAACCTGCCTCTGGCAAGATCAAGACTACCTTCTTCCAAGAAGCCTTGTACAATGTCTCCATGTACCGCCAGGTTGCTCAGAGAGCCTGCCATGCCTCCTAGCTGTAATGGTCCTGCCCAGACCCTCCAGATGCTGCCGATTGGACCAAGATAAACACATGGTCCTCCATAGGCAGCCGTTGTCAGGTCATGTGGCCTGGCATCCAAGGCTCTGCCCAGTGGGATGAAGACCATCACACAGGGCTCTTTGGGATTTGGATTGAAGACTTGGCCAGAATGAGAGCAAGAGTCCAGAGCAAGGAGGATGAGCAGGCAAGCAGAGGGGAAGGCAGATCCTAGAGATGGGGAAGGGAAGGAAGACAGAGAGACCTGAGCTGCTGTCTTCTGGCTCCATCTGACTTTCCTTTCAGTATCTTATGGCTCCTTGGATGTACCACTGGCCTTCATAAATAAAACATTCCTTTTCATTTGATCTCAGAAGCTAAATAGGGTTGGGCCTGGTTAGTACTTGGATGGGAGACCACCTAGAAAGACTGGGTGCTATAGGCATTAAAAAATAATATGAAAATTAAAAATAAGATAAAAATAAAATATTCTGGTGCCTTAGGCAGAAGAAAACCTTTCCTCCTGCAGGCTCCTATAAAACCTTTTTGTATCATGGCCTATAACATAGGGCCCTAGGGGTCCTGAGCTCCTCGTGGTGGCTTTCTTCCTCTACTGACCCAGGACCTTTGTAGAGAAAGAGAACTGAGGAGACAGGGAACCCAAGAACACCAGATGAGGGCATTGGGGGACCATGCAGCACAGGAACTCTCAGGGGTCCCATCAGGATTCCTTCAGGTTCCCTGCACCCAGGGCCCTTCCCTGCCCATACCCAAGTACAACAAAGGAGTCCCAACCAGCTGAGGTCAGCTTGGGAGAAGGCTGAAGATTTCTCTGGGGATGGAGGCAGAAAAAAGGCTGAGAGGTGTGGTTTGGCCAGACTCCATTGTTGACAACGGAGGAAACCGAGGCCCAGAGAGGGTGGCTGAGGCCAAGGGCAGACACCAAGCTGGCTCCGGACGGAGGCTCGCTTTTTCTAGTGCGTCTCAGAGCCTCTCTGGGGAGATCTGGTTTCCTCCCGGTTTCTGCACGACCTTGGGCCAGTCACCTCCTCTCTCCCCACCTCATTTCCTCCTGCATTTTAAAGTAGCTGAAAGCTCAGTGTCGGGAAGGTAGAGCTGGGAACACGCGAACTGCTGCCTGGAACCAGGCTGTGCAGAGAGAGCAAGGCAGGTGACCTTCAGGGCCAGAGGCCCCAGGCACCCTTACAGGGCTCTGTTGAAGGAGACAGGGTCCGCCTGGGGCCTGAGCCAGAGTTAGGGCTCCGGACTCCTCACCTATGGCATAGGTGCCTGGCTGATCCTACCGCTCCCCAAAATCTCTGGGTCCCTCCTGTGCTCTGGAGAAAGCCTCTCCAGAAATTTTTCATTCTGACATATCATCTCTATCGTTCCATCACCTTTCCTCAGAAGGCAATTCTAGAAGTGGAGGTGTATGTGTGTCCATGGGGATGTGAAGGCGTGGGGAATATGAAGGTGCATGGGGTGTCTGAAGGTGTGTATGTGTGGATGAAGGTGTGTGTCTGTGTGTGTGTGTGCGTGTATGCACACTCAGGTATGGAAGCCATGAGGGAATTTGCATATTGCTTAGGGTGCGTATGACAAATAGCAAAACTAGAGGCCCACCCCCTTGGTAAGCTGAACGAGAATTAGCCTTGTGTTGGAGTTTTCATGTGAAGAATCAGCCCCTGATTTGTCTGAGATGTCAGAGCTAGATTCTGCCATCTGAGCCACACAGCAAATGGCAGCAAGAGAAAGCTAGCTGCCCTGCAAAAACCCCTTACCCAAGGTCAGTGGTGACGTTAGCACAGGACCTGAGTTACTTGGCTCCTAGGCTTAAGTCTGCCCCATCCTTGGCCCATCTGCTCCCAACCACAACCACAACTCTGCTGAGTGGCAGACAGTACTTGGGGCTGAAAACTAACTGTGGCAAGCTTTGGGACCCAGCCCAGCCCCTCTGAAGACTAATGCCCATGCATTGAAGGGGCCCAGGGGATTCCACACTCTCTCTCTGACCTTTCATTATAAAAAGCAGCCTTGAGCTGGCAGAGGCTCCCACTTCAGCATGCCCAACTCATCAGCCCTCCCTACTCGTCCTTACTAAGGAGCAGGGGGACTGGGGCAGGAGAAAGCCAGCAAGGAAACAGAGAGCAGCCTGGGACTGCCTGGGACTGCCTGACAGATAGCTGGGGCAGACAACACACAGGAAACTAGTGGAGGGCAGTTCGCTTGTCCTTCTGCCTGCCTGCCTGAGAAAAAGGGAGGGAAAGAGCATTGTGTCCCTGCTCCCTGCTACCTCCACCTTCTCCACCCACCCTGCCCCATAGGCAGCAAGAACAAGACTAGAAGTTGACCTCAGACCAGGGAGAAGAAAGTAAGGTTGATGCTTCTCTTCAGAAGGTGATACATAGATAACCATGGTGCTGTCTCCAGCCACTCATGCACTTATGTCCTCATTTTACAGAAAGGGAAAGAGAGGCCCAGAGAAGAGAAGCAAGTGAGATGAATCTCTAGCTGATCTGGCCTATCATCATAGAAAATTCCTGGCGCAGGGGCTCCATGTCTGTCTCTCCCAACCAGGCAGGCTACATTCCCAGGGAAGGGACTTCCAGAGCATTTCTGCCAGCCTTGGAATTCATTTCGAGGACCAGAGCCACATTAGTTTGGGAGGGATGCATTCCCACAAGACACTCTTTAGTAGCATGACCATCTCCTCCCAGCTTGCACGGACTTTCCTGGGTTTCAAAGAGAAAGTTCCACATCACGGGAAACCCCTTTATCTGGGACAAACCAGGACAGTTGATCACCCTACTCTAACATCCTGGCGGACACTGCCAGTGGCCTCCACATATGGTGGGGCCAGGCCAGAACCAAAGAAAGTAAGGAAGAGTCTTAGAGGCTATCCAGCTTACCTGCCTCCCACCTCAGCTCATTTTTAACAACCTCTGCTTGAATGCCTCCAGTTCCTGGGAGCTCACCACCACATGAGGCAGCTTGTTATGGGACATCTCTAAGTACTAGAAAGTTCTTCTCATAAAAGGCTGACAGCTGTCTTCTTGTAGCTGCTTCTCCCTTTCCCCTTCTCCTGCCTTCCTCCCACCCCTGAGAGAAACCAGAACATGCATGCTTGTTCTTTCATAAGGTCACTGGTCTTCAGACACTTGGAAGCTGAGATCACACCCCCTGGGGCATCTTGGGCATGTCTTCTCAAGCGAGTGATTTCCTGGGCCCTCCTCTTTGTCTGGCCTTGACATGTTAGTGACAAGCAGAGAGCGGACTTGAGGGCCCCCATCGCAGCACACTACCCACCCTGCTGTCCTCACACCCTTCTCTGCTCTATGCTTGCCCAGGGCTCTCAATTACAACCAGCTTCTCTGTCTGCAAGTTCCCTCGGGCCCCAGCTGCCTCCTCCTGCAATCTCACACATTAATTGAGCACCTACTATGTTCCAGCCCTGTCCTAGATGCTGGGGTACAGCACTGAACCAGAGAAGTACCATCCCTTACCTCACAGGGCTCCTGGTCTCCTGTACACACAACACAGCATCATAGCTATGCTTTTGAAGGCTGGGAGGCTTCCACAGGGGTGGGTACCCAGTCCATTTCTGGGCTCAATGTCACCCTGAGCCAGGTGAAAGGAGAAGAGAAGGCTCCACAGAGGGGAATAGAGTGGGGGCTTGGAAGCAAGGCAGATGGGGAGAGCACCCTAAATGCAATGGGAATCTTTGGGTAGTGGCAGGACCTGGTTTGTGGGAAAACACTTGCTCTGGCCACTGTAGTGGGGGGAAGCCAACATTGGGAGGCAGGGATAAAGGCAGTCATCAGAGAGAGATTGTGGTGGCTCAGAGCAGAGTCGTGGCAGAAGTCACGAAGTAAGGTACAGACTCTAGATGTACCTAGGGAGGAGCCCTGTGGGATTTGACAGTGGATTAAACATGGGGAAAGAAGAAAATAAGGTACACAGGTGGGTTCCTTGCCTCTCTATGCTGCTCCACATACTTTCAGCTAAAGTCCCTTGATACTGAGCATATTTCTGTGCCTTCCACAATGCACCCAGGAGGCTGAACAAGCCTCCCTGCCCCCACTATATTTGGGTTCCAGGTGACTCCGGAAGCCAGGTATGTGGGGGTGGCACCCCAGGCAGTACCACAGTCACCTGAACTCACAGCCAACTGGGCCACAGCCCTCAGAGACCCTTAGTGGTTCTCAGATCCAGGTTGCTGATCAGAGTCACAGCAGACCCCTCACCAGGACCCCCCAGTTCGACTGAATCAGACCCCTGAGAGTCAGACAGGGCAGAGCTTTTGTTCAGAGCTCCCTCATTTGTCCTGATACTCAGTGGGGGTTGAGAATCACTGCTCTAATCCAAGGGCCAGAAATCTAGGGAACCGAAGTCCAGAGAGGGTGAGTAATTTGCCCCAGGTCATACTGCACTCCGCAGCAAAACCAGGACACAGACAGAGGTTTCCGGCCGCCTCTGAGATGCCTCCTGCCCTCAGAGGCACTAGGTGTGATAAGGTGGGCATGTAGGCCCTGGGAAATGGGCAGGGGCTGTCTTCCCCAGGCTTCACCTACCAGTCTGTCATACTCCTGCCTGAGCCCCAGACGGAAGCAGATCTCCCGCTCCTGCCCTGCGTCCCTGGTCTCCTCCATGCCATAAACCTGTCTTGTAAAAGCCTATGAAAGGCCTGGCTGTCAGCCACAAAAGCCTTCTCGGGCCTCATCTCCAGTCACATGTGCCTCCTGGAGAAAGCAAGAGGGGAGCAAGATGCTGGCATTCAGCTGCTCCGTAAATCTATAGAAGATATTTTTTTATCACTTCCCGACATTCCTCTGTAAAAGCCACTCAGCTGCGTTTACAAATTATAGAATTCGTTTGATGTCAGGGACCTGGCTGATGGCCTGGATAAGCCCAGCAGGAGCTGGTGGGGGCCCTCCCAGCTCAGCTCCTGTCTGGCAGTGCAACCTTTTGTGACCAAGTCATGGTGTTTTGGCCTCTACCTCCCTGTCTATAAAATGGAGATGCAGGTGGCTGTGAGGATTAGTGAGATCATAGGTGTCCTCACCCAGCTCAAGGCCTGGCACAAAGTATGCCCTCAGTGAAGGTGGTGGCAATGACATATATTGGATTGTGTTTGGGGCTAAGGATTGGGAAGCCTGGGTTTCCCAGCCCCTGACTTGCACCTCCCTGCCAGGCAGGCCCTCCTGATCTCAGGGCACCCTCCAGGTGCAGATGCTCTGGAAACAAGGATCATGTACCTGGGAGGATTATCGTCTTCCTGTCCCCATGTAGAATCCTTGAACCTTCCCACATCGAGACTCTTCTGGCCTTTAGAAGCTCATCCTTTAGAAATTCAAGTCCTCCGTGAACTGATTGATTGAGATTCCTTGGATCCTGGGTTAAGAAGTATTCTGAAGCTGCTTTCAAGTGATTAGTGCTGTTGGCCTTGGAGACTGTTAGATAGCCCTAAGTATGGCCTCAGGCTTTTCTATCCTTTCAAATTCCAACCCCCTTATTTTATAGATGAAGAAGCTGATATTTAAGAAGGGAAAGGCTTTGGACAAGGTGTCCTGGCCTGATATTTCTTAAGTACCCACAGTGGACTACCTGCTAGCTACCATGTCTATTCATGAAACCTCCCAACAATCCCAGCCATTTGACAAAAGCTTTTAGGTAAGAGCAGTCACCCAGCAAGCTGGCAGCATTGTGGCTTCCAGGATCCACTGCACTGAATCCCAGGGTCTCAAAGAGCAAAGAACAACCAAAGACCAGATTCTTGAAGCAGGCAGGGCCAGAGGTGCAGGGGCAGATGGAATGGTGCTGTAGGAGGCCCCAAGAACCTCACCGAGAGGGGATGAGTCATTTCAAGGTGGAAGCTTCCTCTGGCAGGAATTTTCTTTTTTGTCACTTGAAAAATAAAACGGTAATTTACTAGTAGTCCTGGAAATGCTGATCTTCCTCTAATTTGAGCAATACCAGGAACTTTTCAGAAAGCTTTTACATCTGTGACACTGTTCGAGCTGCTGGGACACCCTAGGAAGTTGGACAAGGGCAGCTCAGCCTCTCCCATTTTATATAGGAAGAAAATGAGCCTGAGGTCACACAACCCCACTCCCTAACTCCTGGCCTAGCACATGGTGCCAGAGGCCACAAACTGTGAGGGACATTCCCATGCTTCTTAGTTTATCTTCTGAAGAGTCATTGTCTCTTCTCATCATCACCTTCCACCTGGACCTACTCCTCGCCTGCATTGTGCTAGGGGGTTGCACACACCATCTCACTTAACCCTCAGAAGAGCTATGGGAAGGAGCTCTCATTAGCTCCATTGAGAGAAGAAAACAGGCTCAAAGCAGTTAAGGTTTTAATGCTAAGACTGTGACTCCAAAAGTTTGTTCTTCCCCCTAAAATTCTCTGCTGCCTTTGCTTTCTTGCCCCCTTCAGCCAAATATAGGCACAGAAACCCCTAATGGTCAGAGAAAGCCATCGCTCAGTCTCCTCAGCGAAAATGGGGGAGAGAATAAAAGCACCTGCCCCCTGGAGTCATTGAGTGAAACCGAGATGGACACAGATAAGCAGCTTTGTTTTGTTACCCTTACTGCTGCTCTTCTGCTATGTGATGCCATACAAGATGACAAACAGGGTATTGAGAGCCTCCACCGGGCTGTAGCCAAGGCAGAGACTGTGGACTTGTGGACTTGAAGATCTGTGGACTTGAGAGTTCAGAGAAGGCAGGAGGATGAAAGACAGTTGAGGTTTTACACCTTCAGCCAGGATTCAGTGCGGGTAGAGCCTGCAAGGGGTGGCTGGGGGTTGGAACCAGATGAGGCTAGATTCCAAGCACCTCAGGGCAGCCCAAGTGGCTCTGCCTCTAAGCTTGACTCTCTGGCCCAGCCTCTGGGACCCCATCCACCACACTGTCATCTCCGCTGTTTGTTAACTCAGGCAACCCTCCAGCTCTTATCAAGCACTGGTGAGGTGCCCACCAGGAGCATGCAAGGAGAGGAAAAGCCTGCATCAGAGCAAAAGACCTGGTATAGTCCCAGCTGGACTGAGTTTCAGGCCAGATCCCTCTCTTCCCCTCCTGGACCCAGCATATTGCGGGCCCACCATAAAGATTTTGATGAATACATGACTGAGTGAATGACTGAATGAATGAAGCACGCTGGCCTCTCCATTTCTTCATCTGTAAAATGGGAGAGTGTAACAAAAAGCCCACAAGAATGTTGCAAGGTTCAGAAGCAACATATATATGCAACGCTTCCCACAGAGGGCATGCTGAGTGCTTGATAAGCAGGAGCTCTTAGTGTAAGGAAAGACCTTTGCCCTCTCAGAGGTCATAAGCTAATTGCCTCTCCATGGTCAGCCTTTACCCTCTAACTCATGGATGAACCACAGGTCAGCCCACAGCCCCTGAAACTCAATCACTGTCAAATAAAGTCCAGGGGCTTTGCACTCACGCACACACATACTACTGAGAACAGATATAACAAAAAAATCAGGATGTTCTGGATTTGAAAAATTCTGCATATATTTTTGAGTTTTGTTTCAGAAAATGAAGTCATCATATGTGACACAAATCAATACAAATATAAATGTCTGCCAGCCTGGCCAGCCTTCAGAATAAAGAAAGTCACAGCTGCGTCAGCCCCCAGATTACACCAGCTCACAGTCTCACCTGCATAACAGTAGACCTGCCCACTCCAGGAAGATCTGAGAGGCCTGGGAACAGGACAGGGCTCTCCCATATGCTTGTGCCTGGTCCACTCCTGTGGCCCCATGAGAAAGAAGTTGAAGGTGACAAATTTGATTCTTTTCCAAGGCCCACCTAGCTGCTCCTCTACATCGCAGAGGCCCTTTATGTTCTGGCAGACACAGAAGGCTGAAGGACGCTTCTCTTTTCAGGTCTGGGCTATGCTGGGTGCATGGGACCTGAAGCAGCCCCTCCTGGGAGCTCCACATCTCCACAGTCCCTTCACTGTGGCCCATTATCCTTCTCTGAACTCAACTCTTCCTTTGGCAAACATTCCTTGAATGTCTACTCTGTGCCAGGCAGAGGAGCCTAGCCGCGACCCAATAGCTGCAGTCCTTCCCTGTGGAGTGACAGCCCCAAAAGGGAGCCTGCTCCACCAGGTCACTGCCCAAATCAGCCACAGTTGTGCTCAGGACTCTGGAGGTGTGCGAGGTGCTGGGAGGGCATACACAGGGACTTGGCCTCATGGGATGGTATGGTATAAGCTGAGACGAATGGGTGACTGTAAGTGACGAGGGGGTGGAAGAAAATAAGAAACAGCCTGTGCAAAGGCCCAGAGGTGGAAGAGAATGAGACACACTCAGGAAAAGAAAGGAAAGTTGTGAGTCAGCTGCAGGCCCAGTACTGGGGGCAGGAACTGAATCTCATCCTTGGTTCCCAGCTCCCAGGATCCCTTCACTCCATCTCTGTCCACACATAGAATTTCTTCTTCACATACTCACTCCTCATGCAGATCAACCCATTCAAAAAGGTGCCTCCTGGCCTCACCATCCATCAGAGACCCAGTTTAGACCCACCTAGACCCTCCCCATAATTCTTCCCCAAAAACATCCTCCACCTGCTCCTATGCACACAGAGCAACCACAATCAAGAGTCTGCTGGACCTTCCAGCACCTACTACTCAAAGTAACATTATAAAACACAGTGACATTTCCAAAGCTATGGACACTTGTGGTATGACTAGGAATTTAAGGAACTTGGCAATGGGCTAGGGTGGGAAGAGTCTGTCAGGAGCTGAGTCACACCTCATATCTCACCCCAAAAGGAAATGAAACAGGAACTTGAGGTTTAGGGTTTAGAGCCTAGACAGAGCAGGGCACACTGTGTTCCCAGCCTAAGCTCTCTGCAGCCTGACCTGAGGCCCCACTGCTGTCTCCACCAGGCAGGCCACATGACTCTCTCCATGTCCCCGGTTGTTTTTGTCTTCATGAGAGCCTGAACTAGGGACTTCATTAATCCTCAAGGGCCTGGAGACAAGGACTGAGACCACCCTGCCGCTAAGCATCTAGCCCAGGAGAGATTCACAGTGAAGAATTCAAAGGCTACTATCTCCTTAAGCAATCCCGCCTCTCATTGGAAAAGAAAGCCTTGCTTCTCTGATTCGACTGACAAAGACAGAGAAAGAGAGGGAAGCCAGAGATTCTTTTAAAAAGGGAGAGAGAGAAATAAATGTGGTGTCATTACTCCCTGCTTATCTGTATCCCTAAAAGGCATCTCGCCTGTCTTGCTCTGCCTAGGACCCAGAACAGAGAGCAACCCTGCAGAGAGGCCAGTGAACATTTCTTAAATGAAGGAAGAAAAAAAATCACAAAGCAAAGAAAGAAGAATAAGAGAAAAACCAAGTAGCAGGTCTAGAGAGGAGCTAAGAGAGTCAGTCTCTCCCTCTCCCCCCACCCCATCTCTCTCTCTGTCTCTCTCTGTCTCTCTCTGTCTCTCTCTGTCTCTCTCTGTCTCTCTCTGTCTCTCTCTGTCTCTGTCTCTCTCTCTCTCTCTCTCTGTCTCTCCCTCTGTGTGTTTTGGTGAGAGCAGAGGGAGGATATGTGGATATGTGACAGGCCTGGTCTTGCTAACCCAGGACATCAGGTGTCTCTGGTGAAAAATTTGGAAACTGTTTGCTGGGTTCCTTTCTCACCCACGCCCCACCCATCCAGCCTACCCAGAACCTACAACTGTAGACAAAGCTCTGCCCAGCCAGGGCACTACGCCTGGAGACTTGCTTCTCCTGCAGGCCCAGGCCCCAAGGGGCGAGGAAGCCAGTGCAGCACTGTGGCCCAGTCCTCTGGGTGGCTCCACACCGCCCATGTGCAGACAAAACAAAGCGTCCACGTGAGCGTGTATGACTTATGGCTTTAATCTCCCTTATAGAAGGTCTTTAAAGATTATTTCAGGGATGAAAAAAAATAATCCTGGGTAATGAATCAAGGCCTTAAGAAGCTGATAAGTAGCAGGGAAGCTGGCAGAGCCTGAGTTCCTGATTTAATTAAAGTCTTACAGATACTCCCTGAAACAAAATCCATGTAGCCATCAAGGTGATAAAAAGACTGCAGGTTCCTTTAAACGAACTCACCCTCCTGGTGAATCTTCTTCTTGGTGAAGAAAGTGGGTGAGGCCATGTCCTCAGGTCCCAGGCTATACCAGGCTACACCACAAAAGATGGCCCATTCTTGCTGAGGGCCCATAGGAGACAGAAGGTGTCTCACAGAGACCAAGAGCTAGAACAGACCAGAGCCCGGAGGACACAGGGCAATATGCTCAGACAGGGAGCAAGACACTGTGTGTCTTTTGGTCACTCACCCGCTCTCTCTGGGATTCAATTTCCATGTTTAGCATCCGGGGAGCAAGAGATAGATAAAGCCAGTTGGTCTCCAGGAGGCATTCCTGGGCTGACCTTCTGGGTCCTGTGCCCCATGTTCCCTGAGGAGGTAAAGAGAGACTCACGCACACAATTACCTGATAAAGCTGCAATTGGCGAAATTCTTGGGAACACTGAGCCACCCTGGTCCTCTGGGCGCCCCTGGTCCAGCAAAGAGGTGAGTAGAGTGCATGTGCCAACCAGAATGCACCACGGAGGGCCCAGCCCTCAGAGCAAGCAGCAGCCATGGATTCCTTCTGGCTCCGCCACCAGGCTCTGCAAAGTCTTCAGACCTTAAGGAACTTGGCAATGGGCCCAGGGATAGGGTGGGAAGAGTCTGTCAAGAGCTAAGTCACACCTCATATTCACCCCAAAAAGAGATGAGACAGTGAGCTGGACCTGAAAAGACAAAAATAGGACCCATGAGAGGGTGAGACAGTGACTGGTAGTCTCTACAATCTCAGAGCCTTGCTACTACTTTTCAGGGAATGAATCAGACAGGTGGGTGGATGAATGAATGGATGAATGGATAGACAGACAGATAGGCAAGCATCCAGGGGAGGTGAATGATCTGAAACTGGGTCCAGTGCTCAGCCCTGGCACCCTGGGCCAGCACCTTGTGCTCAGTGCAGATGTGTGAGTGACCAGACTTGTCCCCCATGAGGGCCAGCACAGCAAGGTCAAGGTTGTCAAATAAATTTGAATTTCAGATTAATGACGAATAATTTTTAACATAAGTATATCCCAAATACTGTATTTATTGTTATACCTGGCATCCTTAAACAGGGTATCCCCTGTGCCTCATGCCTGGCACAGAGCCGCCCCACAGAGGCAGTATGTATAGTTTCTCATTCGTGGCCTCCCCTCTGGGCCCTGTGGGCCGTGAAGACTCTGGCTGGACTGGTGAGTGGGTGAGGAGAGAAGATTCCACCAAGAAACAGCAAGCTATAGTGGGTGCTGAGCCTGGAGCCCTCACATCCTTCTGGTCCAGTCTGGGGCTAAGGGCATGGCTGCTGGGGGCTGGCTGCCACCTAGTGGCAAGTGTCAGAATGGCATGCTGTGACTCCCAGAGAAGATGGGGCTAATGCTCCCCACTAAACAGCCTCCCTCCTTATGCAAGATTAGGGTTGACCGAAAAGCCAAAAGTCATCCAAAAGCCTAAATCCAGGTCCCCAGCATGGGTGTAGCCTAGTCCCCACCTCCTACCCATAGTCACGCAGTGGGCCCTAAGTCTTACTCTGTCACATCTGTCTCCTGCTCACCAACCTTCAGTGGCCATGGAATGAAGCAACTTCTCTCTGGGCTGATGTTCAGAGCCCTCTACAACACAACCCAAACTTCATTTCCCAGACTTTCTCCTGGAACCTTCGCCAGCTTTCCTCTTCCTCCTTCTCGTCAGCCCCCTCAAGCTCCAAGGCCTCTGTGCCTACTCGCCACTTGATCTGCCCTGAGGCTGCTCCCCCGCTTTGTAGCCCTGGACTCCTAAAAGTGATCAGCCCTGGGGTAGCAGGCTTGAACATCTTCTCTGTCTACACTTGTGTCCTTGATAAACTCATCTGATTTCATGCCTTTAAATACCATCTATCTACCATTGACTCCAAAATGTATCCTCTGGCCCAAGTCTCTCCTCTAAACTCTAGATGCACACAGCTCACAGTCCACCAGACACCTCCACATGGAGCCTAATAAGTGATTCAATCTGATGATCAGAACTGAGACACTAGGCCTCCCTCCAAAACCTACTCCTCTCATAGCTTCCCATCTCTCCAGTTGTTCAGGCCAAAAATCTCTTTCTCACACATCCCATTTTCAATCTGCCAGTAAAGCTCATTGGAGCTGCCTTCAATATCAGTCTGAAATCAACCACCCCCTCCAGTGCCCCCTGGACCAAGGAGGGCTAGCCTTTAATGTTCACCACACAAAGGCACCCAGCCCACTGTCACCCCACCTAGACCGCTACACAGGCCTCCCCGCTTCCACTCCTGTCATTCCCTGCAGTCTCATCTCACACATTCATTCATTCATTTATTCAGGAATAGGCAAGGCCCCCACTGTCATGGAGATTCTGTGGCGGGGGAATAGGTTATGTATGAAGGCAGATATTGAACAGCCAATGAAACACAGCTCATTATTTCACTGGAATCAAGATTGCTGCTACACAGCAGAAGTGGAGGGTATCACAAAAGCAAACAGCGGGTGGAACCGACGTGGTCTGAGGCGCAGAAAAGGCTTCCCTGAGGAACGAGTATTTAATCAGCGCTCTCAGAGATGCATCTGTGTTATATGAAATGAAGAGAGGGTAGGGGTGGGAGAGGTGGAAGGAAAAGAGACTTCAGGAGAGGGAAGCACTGGAGGCGGCCTGAAATGGGAGGAGTGCCCAGAAGTGGGGGTGTGATGGGAGCTGACACTGCTCACAACCTCAGGAGCTGGTCGGGGTTTTATCCTGAGGGCCACAGGAACCTCTCTTCTGGGCAGCAAGAGGGTATGCCAGGCCCATCCTTCAGGATTCTGGACCCCTCCATACAGGCATGCCTGCCATCCCCAATTCTGACCAAACAGGGGCAATCATAGTGATGAAACATTAAGTCAGGCTGGTGACTTTGGTGCAAAAATCCCACAGCGTGCCGTAAACCTGAGGTTCAGAGTCCCCAGGTGCCACCTCATCTTGTATACTTGGTGGGTGTAGAGACCCCTGTGCCAGTCCCAGCCATCCCAGACAACACAAGAGAGGGCCTTGCTCTGGCCTTGATGGCAGTGCTGGCCTTCCCAGAGGCCAAATGGGCCTCAGCTGTCCTGCTGGCCAGGAGTGGACCCACCTCTCACATGAACTGGAGTATTCATAGGCAGGCCCACCCATCCCAGAAGTGGTCTGAGTGGCCACAAGGGCATCCAGGGTGTGAGGGAGCAGTTTTCAAGAGGCCTGGGTGCATCCTGGGGGTTGCAGAGAATCAGTGAAGGCTCCCCAGAGGAGAAGATGGAGAAAGAGTATTGCTCGTAGAGAGGGTAGCATGAATAACGTTTGGCCGTGTTCACAAATAGCGAGTTGCAGGAGGGCCACACCTGACTAGAGTGTGCAGCACTCACCATCAGAAGGGGCTCAGGAACTAGGTATTAAAGCACAGACGGAGTGAGTCAGGTTTGACTATCAGGTGTGGAGTGAGGTGGAAAAAACAGACATGGCCAGATAAGAAAAGGAGTCTGGGGAGTGTCCCTAACTAAGGCTGTGGGTAGTCCCTTGAGGTCATCACTGGCCATCTCAGAGAGAATGGGATGGTGATGCCATGGCTGCTGCATCGATCCAGCGTGGTGTGGCTGCTCCCACACAGCATGCATTTTGGAGGGAACCCTCTCCCAGCAGTCCCCACAGATCTCAAATAAATCAGGTCCTCAGTCTGGGCAGAGGTGAGGTTACCAGGGGTCAGGAGCAGTGGGGGATACAGTAGCTCTTGCCTCAGTGCCCTCCAGGGACATAGCAGACAATAGGGCAGAGGGAGGGCACCTGAATGGGGATTCTGAGAGGTTATAAAGAGTCTAGGGAGCACTGGCATCAGAGCTGGGGGCACTAGCGCTTCCTGGTCCTCTGCCTCTCAGAGCCTCAGTTGCCTCATCTACCGACTGGGTAGATGATTCTCCACCCCCCCCCCCAACACATTCATGGATGGGGGTAATGTTGGCAGACATAGGGCTTTGCACGAATGACAGGCCTCCTTGAGGGGTGACTTGGTGAGGCTGAAGGTAGAGCTAAACCTTACACAATGTCCCCACCTTCCATCTGCAGGAAGAATCAGGAAGGGCAGGGAACCCTCTTACTCTCTGGACTGCTCCCCAGAATTCACAATCTTACTGTCTCCCAGCTGCCCAACCCAACCTGCCTGACCCAGACAAGAGCTAGCTGTGTCTTCCTCCCCATCCATGAGCTCAGGAGGAGGCTGGCTCTGGACCTCCTGAGACCATCTGAGGTGCCTGCCCCTGAAGGAGTTCCAAGCTCTCTGTAACTTTTGGTGGTTCTCACCAATCAGAAGGAAGCTGAGGGCTTTTCCCCACCACTGAGAAACTAAGAGGCCCTAGGACCAGAGTTCTGCTCTATGTCCAGGTGAGGGACAGGAAGCTCCCCCAGGTCTTTCAGATTAGCCTGGAACACGTGCCTAGAGTAGTCCAGAACCTACACATTATCTCAGAACATATAGGTTAGCCCAGGCTAGCCTAGAACTAGCTCACAGTTTAGCCTAGACTCAGCCACTAATTCAGAATACACACATCAGCCACGTTTAGTCCAGAGATTAAGATATCCTAGAATACTTAGGTTAGCTTGGAATACCTCTTAGCTCAGGATAACCCAGAACTCAAAAGTCAGTTCAGAACACACAAGTTAGGCCAGGTTAGTCCATGAGAGACATAGGTCTGTTTTCTTGGTACACCCAGATTGGTCCAAAACAATAATTTTTCAATTTTTTTTTAAAGCAGTAGAACCTGAGGTCTTTAAATAAAATCTCTTTAAATAAATCTCTCCAAGAACCCAACACATAAAACAGATTAGGGGGAGCTGACATGGTTGGCGGGGAATGGGGCAGAAGCAGTGGTGTGCTGGTAAAGGTGCAACACTCAGCGTCCAGGGAAAAGTTCTGTTTCACGGCATTGCCGATTTCCGTTGTGTAAATATTCCCACTGGGTCAATTCAGGCAAACAACCTTCAGTCGCTGAACTCGAGCTGGGAAGAGATGAGCGTAATTGACTCCATGAGCTAGGTGAGCCAGCTCAGCGCCAGAGCTGCCCTCTGGCCTCCTTTGTGCTTCTGGGGATGCCCCGGGGACTCAGGCTCTCCATGCTGGGCGCCCAGGTCCAAGACATAGAGTTTAGCCCAAGCTTGGGGGTTAACTAGACAGCTGCAGACTTCTGAAATCTGAAGGGAACCCCCAAAAATGTTTCCCAATCCCTGTCAAGGATGGAGCAAGTGAAAAATGAAGTAAGTAGGGAGATCTGGCTTCGATAATTTTCCACATGACTTTGACTTAGTCCTTTCTGCCCTCTGGGTCTCAGTTGTCCTGTCTGTGCAATGAAAGATCTGAGGGCTGTGACCTCTAAGGAGCCTGATCTGACCTCTGGAAGTCAGCAAGCTTGCTGTTGTCACATCTCACTTCCGCCCCCTCCCCAGGCTTGGCACCTCACCCCCAGCAAGGCCCCAGGCACTGAGTCACTCTTCCTCAACCCCTTGCACACCTGTCCTCAGCCAGGTGGCATCCAAGGGAGTGTCAGAACTAATCGCACAGCATCGTGTGTCCTCCTTTGAAAGAGCTAAGTCCTACATGTGGCCCAGGGGTCAGCCCTGCACAGGGCCCAGCTGAGTCAATAAGCTGCCTGAAGGAGCAATGGAAAGGTGAGTCTTCACAAGCAACTGAAAGTACTGGAAGAGCCCAATCCAAGCTTTTATTTTTTAATTTAAAAGTTTTTAATTATGAAACATTTTGAACATTCAGAAAACAATAGAAAAGGACATTTAGCTACCACTAGGATTTAGCAGATGTTGTACCCAGCCAGGTTTCCCCCACTGGGACACACCGCTTCCTTCCCTGAGAGTGCTCAGTGCCCCTCTCTCAAGGCCCCTTCGTTCCCATACTGGACCAAGTGGGCCAGGTGTGCCTGACCCCTCTTCTCCCTGGCGAGGCTCCCCAATGGACAGGACTAACTTCTCTGAGCATCTGCATTGTGCTCCTGTCACATGTTCATCTGATATCTCATTTTCCCTTATAAGTAACTGGTGAGATGTAAATGAAGAAAGATTTATTCTCCCCATTTCACAGAAGAGGAAACTGAGGCATAGAGGGTGAGAGGACAGCATGCTGGAGGCAGGTCAGCACTAGACCCAGGACTGTTCCTGAAAGAAATGTTTTCTTTCCAGTTGGTCCCATGGTGCCCTCTCCAGCTCCCCTCCTCTCGGAGCCTCAAGGAGGGGGGTTATTAATAGCCATACTGTGTCAATAGGTGTAAACGGAGACCCTCCCAAGCAAAGTGGGCCACACCTCTACCCTACCTTGGAAAATCCACCACAAGAGTTGGTTGAGAACCACTATTCTGTGAGGTACAGAGAAGTTGTGACAAGAAGAAGAAACCATCTTCCCCAGAAGTGCATACAGAAGCCAAGTGCCCCCTCAGCATAAGTTTATTGCCATCCAATGGGCTAGTACTCTGATGAATACAAAACACAGGGAATACCAGCAATGGAGCAGGGAGCAGGAAGTGCTGACTTTCTAGAGGAGATGGAGTTTGATGTAGGTCTTGAAAAGCAAACTCTGGTAAGATGGAGAAGAGGAGGATATGCCACCTGCCAGAGGGCACCCCCCATTCAAAGCCTCAATGGTAGAAAATCTCACTGCTCATTTAGGCAGTGAGAGGGTAGGAAAGTGGGTGATGAGGATAAAGAAGGCTCATTACCCATATATATATATATATATATATATATATATATATATATATCCAATAGATGAGTCAAATCCAGAATGTGTAAAAAAGGAAAAGAGAAAAAAATTCAAATCAGAAAAAAGACAATCTAATAAAAAACATTAGCAAAAGTCTTGACCACACACTCTACAAAAGATGGTCTCCAGCTGTCCAATAAGCATGTGAAAAGTTCTATTACCAATCATTAAGAAAATGTGAATTAAAACCCCAAAGAGATACCATTAGACTCCCACCAAAATGGTTAAAACTAAAAAAGAATGATAAGTCCCAGTGTTGATGAATATGTGGAGATACCAGAACTCTCACGCATTGCTGGTGGGAGTGTTAATTGGTTCACCACTTGGAAAATTGCTTGGCACTATTTCTGGAAACTAAACACATGCTTGTGTTATGATGCCGAAATTCCACTCAGGTATTATCCCAAGGGAAAAGAAAGCAAATGCTTGCCGGTCATGTACAAAAGTAGTCATTGCAGCTTTATTCATAATAGCCCAAAACTGAAAGGAACTCTAATGCCCACTATTGTTGGTTGAATAAATAAGTCATTTATTCATTCATTCAGTGAAATACTACACAACCATAAAAAAGAAAAAATTACTGATACATGCAACTGTGTTGATGGATCTCGCAGACGTGATGCTGAATAAAGAAGAGAGCAGAATGAGTATGTTCTGTATGCTTCCATTCAAAGGAAGCTCAAGGATAGAAGAAATTAACTTTGGGGATTAAAGTCTGAAGAGCAGTTACCTCTGGGGAGATTACCAATTGGAAAACACAAGGGAACCTCCTGAGCTGTTGAAATTGTTCCGTATCCTGATCAATGAGGCATTTACACGGGTGTATACACATGAAGAAATCCATTGAACTACACTCCTAAGAGTCCAGCACTTGATACTAAGAAATACTCCATTAAAATGCCTTTTTTAAATCCCTCCAGACAAAGATGGAGAGTGGAGAGGAGAGGGCAAGGGAGGGGCAAGACAACCACCCAGAGGATTTCGCAACAACATCACAGGTGAGAGAGAAGGAGTAAACCAACAGGAAACAGGTTCCAGGCGTGGGCTCAGCCAGTGACGCTGAGGGAAACCAGAGAAAGATGTCAGCAGTGTGGGCAAGTGGGGGAGGCTTCTGGGGGGAGAAAGAGGAACTCATCTGGAGCAGGCAGAGACACTGAAGAATTTCAACACTCCGAAGTGTCATCTAAAATGAGCACCCCTGCTATACCATTGCAACACTCTGAGCAGCCTCAGAAGGGTTATTCCCGCCCCCAGAAGAGTTCAACCAGAATAGTCAGCCCCATTTATTGAGCCCTCTGACATCTATAGAAGGCCCTGTGCCAATGACTTTATAGGAGCTCTCATCAAGCCCATAAAAGAGGCCTATTTTTCCAATTTTACAGAGGCATAAACTGAGGCTCCAAGAGCTGAGTGGTAGCTCCAGAACCCCAGTCTGTTACCCTACCCCATTAGGGACCATGACAGACCAGAAGTGGATGACCCTTTGCAGAAAAAACTTATCAGGGATCAGCATGGGTGGAGCCAACTGAATAGAAGCGTGCTGCGAGAATGGGGTTTGGCAATCTGTACTTTCTCTGGGCTGCCCAGGAATCCTGGGCACATCCAGGTTTGGGGATGGGCAGGTTGGATGACAGTGGCAGTAACTCTGAACCTGGGCATGGACCAGAGGGACCTTAGAAGGTGCCAAGCTCTGTCCTCAAATCTCACTCACTCCACAGTGGTCCTCTGAGGGGAGAACTATTATGCCATTGCACAGATGAGGAAATGGACACTCAAGTGGTCAGCCAGGGAATGGCAAAGGATCCAGAGTGCAGACCCCAAGCCTGGCCTGTCACACTCCCCTGGATCCTGGGCACTGGAGGGTTGGTACTGCCTAGTGGATGGGACACAAGTGACCAGTTCTGAGGGACCCAGACAATGAGAGAAGGAGGAGAGTAAAGCAGAGGAAAAGAAACTGAGGGGCAGAGAGGGAGAGAGAGAAAGAGAGATGCTGGGTGAGTGGGGAGGCAGCTGATGCTAAGGTGGGAGACAGAGCAGATGTTCCCCAGCAGCTGTGAACTCACGAGATAGACACTGCTAATGAGCTCATGGGGCAAGTTGCTGCCCTTCTGAACCAGAATAATGTCTCCTGCATCCAGGCAGCTAGGAGCATAAAGGGGAAAGCCAGACTGGACTCTCCCAGAGAGACCCCCACCAGACTGTGACTTCAGGCCTCAGTGTTCTCACCTGGGCAATGGGCCTCAAGGCCTCTGCCAGCCCTGTTGGGCTCTGAGCCACAACGGTTTGTCCCCTGCACCAGGCCCCACTCCTGCAAAGATGCCACTCTGCAGTATTCCACCCTCCTCGCCCAGCCCCCTGGCTCCCAGGGAAGTATGGTCAACTCCAGCTCGGCACCACCAACCTGGAGCCTCCAATTTCTCTCCAGAGGAGGAGGCTGAAGACTGCATGTGGCATCTCCATCCCTCAAGGTCACCCCCATTCCTCCAGAGGCAAACTTTTTATCGAGGAGGAAGGAGATGCCTTGTGACTGACAGGAGGGGCTAATGTGGTGGTAGGGTTGGGAGGAAGCCAGAGGAAATTCAACATCATTGTCACCCCTCTTAGAACCAGATAGGCTCAAACCATGCTTTGCCACTTAAAAGCTCTGTGACCTGAGACAGGTCACTGAACCTCTCTGAGTTGCTCATCTCTAAAATGAGGATGACGTTGCCCTGTTTACAGAGCTGATATGAGGACTGGCTGACACTAGAGGTGTGAGAATACCCCAAGCCCAGTACCTCCACTCCTCTGTGGTATAAGATCATCTCCCCAGAGGAGAAAAACCAACAACCAACCAGGAAATAGAAGGGACGTTAGACAAAGCTAACTCCAACCCTTACTTATACCCAGAAAGACAGAGAGGGCAGGTAGGAGGCAGGCCACACAGCTCTTAGGGCTAGGATGTAGTGGTCCAAACCTGTCTCCCAGGACAGTGCTCTCTGGTCTTGGAGGGGGCGGAGAGTACAGAGATCACCTAAAGTCACTCCTGCCTCTTCTGCAGACACAGCAAATGCTGGTTCTAAGATGGCATCTGGAGATGCGAAGAGAGAGTGGGCATGGAGAGCACGCCACAGGCCTCCAGAACTGTGGCTCCATTGTTAAGTACAAAAGAACAGCCTGCCCTGAGCACTGGGTAGGGCACCTGCAGGAGGAAGTGGCTGAGGAGGGATCCAGGCCAGTGGTGCGGGGGCTCCCTCTGCCTGCTGTCCACTGAGGCCCTCTCTCCCTGGCAGAGGCTCTGGGCACAATTAAGCTGTCACTGTCACTTGCAATGTCACTTCTGATAGAGTCCAAGAGGGACAGAGGGATGAAGGTCACAGGAACACAGGTCCCTGAAACAGGCTGCCCCTGATGTCAGCATCCTCCCTGGGTCTTTAATGCTGGCCAGCTGCCCCGTGAATGCCCGGCCCAGCCCCTGCGCTGCCTCACACCGAGGAGGGGGCACTGTTTACAGCCCCTGCTTAATTAAATCAATAAACCACCAATGCAAATTTGGCTGAGGGCCAGCTCTTTGCAGTGCTCCGTGCAGAGGGGACTGAATTAACAGTTGCAGCAGGAGAGCAAGAGAGGAGAAGGAGAGATGGAGGAGAAGAAGAAGAGAGAAGAGAAAAGTCAATCTGGGAGAGAGCTCAGAGGCAGGTTGAGTGTCCCAGCCCACAAACCCCATCTCTTGGCAACATCATGACCCATATCTGCAGCACCCCATCATTCTGTTCCCACCTCCGGGCCCTCCTTTCCTCTTACTGCCAACATGGCTTCAGGAAATGTTTTACTATCAGTCATTTATACTACAATGAGAACTTGAAGCTGCACAAGTCTTCTGTGATGTCTTGATCCACTTTATTTTGAGAAAGAGGCTGCTGAAGTGCCCCAGAACATCAGTGGCCAAAGTAAGAACTTCCAAGCCTGACCCCACAAGCCTGGACCTCCTCCTGCAGGTGTCCAGGCCTATACCATGGCCTTCATGCTGCACAGCCTCCCATGCCTAGGTCTTACTTTCCTTCCTCTTGCAGGATGGGTGGGAAGTCAAAGTGTCTGACTTGACAAGAAAAGAAAGGCATGTACGAGTGCCATGCTGGCTACAGCAAGCTACCAGAGCAGGAGTCCTGCAGGATACCTTTCTTCAGTGTCTTTGGGCCTGGGCAGGGTGGGGCCCCACAAGAGCCCAGATAAGCAGCCCTGCACACCCTCTATTCTGCATCCTTGTGGGACCTGGTTGTTAGGAAGCCTGTCCATTAGGGGAGGTTGTGTGGCCTAGGGCCAGTCCCTGGCCCTTTCTGGACCTCATTCTCTCCATCTAGATCACAAGGGGCTCAGAATTAATAAATTTCAAGTGACATTCTAGCTCAACATTCTCTGCACCAGGGTCCGTAAGAGAAGACCTGACTTTTGACAAGCCTGAGGCCTGGCCTGAGCTGAGACACGCTATGTTCGGAACCAGAACCACTCCAGCCATCACCAACAGGCTGGGTGAGCCCCATGGTCCAGCCATGAACCCCGAGCTCCCTCCATTTTTCCATCTATAAAATGGGAATAATGACAGGTGTGGATCCCACATGTGGGAGGATGGTCCACCAATGAATGTTCTCAGATGAGGAAAAGGGGAGCCTCTGTGGAGGCCAGGGGATATTAGGAGGCAGCCTAGGGGTTCCTGATACCAGACTGGATGCCAGTCCTGCCCCACCAGTCAAAGAGATGCCCCTCTCGTCCCTGGCAGAGATCTTCTCAGGATTCACTCCCTCGAGACCTTGAGGAGATGCTTCTCCACTTTGGGACCCAAGCTCCCCCCACAGTAAATGACTCTGGAGGCCCTATGACCCAGATTCCCAACTCCAGGGAAAACAGAACATTTTACTCACTGTCCCTTCATCTGACTAGGGTTTGTCGAGTCTTACACGTGCCTTTATGAGGGACCCAGAGGAAGAATGGGCAGGGCGCCTGCTATCAGGAGGCTATCTCCCTGGGCATACAGGGGGTAGAGAAATAAGAGACATTTAGCATCAATTCATGCACAAATGTTGAGATAAATGGCCACATAGCCCAGATGCCTCAGCAGGAAAAGCAAACATAAGGCACTGAAGTCTTCCCTTCCCCGACCCTGGCAGACATCACTAATCAATCATACAACTCTTTCCAGCTAAGCTAGATGCAGCCTACCCACCCAGTCCTTCAGTCATTGTGCTCCAGTCTGATCTCTGGACTTAGCAAGCAAAATGGGGCTTCCCTGCCCCCAGAGGTCTCAGAGTCATGGCAGAGCCAGACATAGCAGGCTTCCTGGAGGCAGAAATCTTCACCTCAGCCTTGAAAGAAGAATCTGAATAGTTGAAGGGAAAGGAGAGGGTGTTCCAGGTGGCAGGAGCAGTGTGAGTAGAGATCTGGAGAGGAAAATCCATACAGCATATTCAAGGACAGTGGGATCAGCTGCCAGAGAGGAGAGATGCACACTGGAGGAGAGGGAGGCTGAGTGGGAGAGAGGTATCCAAAGTCAGAGGCCAGCCCACCACTCTCCCCAATCTGGTTTATTGAGCCTACAGCCCCGTCACCTTCTACAGTCACTCTGCAGCCTGCGGAGACCCTGGAAGGGCCTAGAGGGAGCGAGGAGGCACTGATACCCATCAACTTCCCAGGTAACAAGGAAATTTACAACCTCATTAAAATGACATGTTGCTGCCCATTCTGAGTTGCAGGGTAGGTGCCTGGGATGCATAAACCATCTTTACCAGCCCAGCTTCATGCGCGATTTAGAGCTGTTTCCAGCCTAGTCCAGCTGCTGGCCCAGGGTCAGCCCATGCCACAGAGAGAGGTGGCCTCCATCACCGCACATCAGGGACCAAGTGAAGAATGGCCAATTCTGACACAGGCCTTTGCCTAGGCTTCTAGAACTCCAGGATGCAGGAAGCACACAGGCCAAGGACAGATGTACAATCCAACCCCTTTCCATTCCTTGGAGTTCCCTGCCTGGAAGGCAAGTCTCCACTCGCATTTTCTTTGAGAGCCTAATTTAGCTTTCACCTCCGGGAGCCCACCAGGATTTACCCCAAGACCTAGAGTTGCATAGAGTTGCAGGAGACCTCTTTATAGTTTCCACCTAATTCTAACATGCTGAAGGATTCAGTCAAACCATCCCTCTACCCAGACCTTGGTTTTTCCATTTGTCACTGAGGGAACTGGGTGAGAGAGCCTATAGGACTCCAGCATTAAGAATTCTCCCGTTATTTCCAGGTGGAAGAGGCTGGCTGCTTGCTTGGCCTAGGGCCACCAGGTCATCTGGTGTCCATCTATCTCTTCCTACTGCCCTCAGAGCCTAGTCCAGCTGCTGACCAGCAGCCTGAGGAAGGTCAAAGCCCCAGAATCTCAGGCTGACACAGCTGGAGGAGCCTTCAAATACCACATGGTCCAAACCTCACCTTTCCCAGATCACCTTTCCCAATGGGCAGTGGAGGCTCAGGGAAGACAATGACTTGCCCAAGGCTGCACAGCAAGCCACCCATGACCAGGACTCATAGTTTAGTGGGGTCTTGTTTGGTGATGAGGCTCATAGATACAAAGGCTGTACTACTTACTATTCCATCCATGCTACTCACAGAGAGTCCCCTGTGGCAAGGTTGGGTGGGGGAGCAGTCACTGAACCCCGATTGGGGGGTAATACAGAAGAAATGGCTCCCATCTGCTATGAGCCTTTAATTAAGACAAGAGGAAGAGATTCTAGTGGAGAATGAGAGCCAGAGAGAGTGCCCTCCCCTCTAAATCTCTCCACACCAGCTCTCCACTGCCTGTCATTCCATCATAAGTGACTTGGGTTAAAAACTGCTCTCTTTAGAGAAAGTTTCAAATTAATTTTTTAGCATCTCGGTATGAATAAATTTACCAGAAGTCCTTCTCTGAGGAAATAGGGGCCTGAGATCAAATAAGGGGCTCAAAGAGAAATACCCTAACTTCCTAGATTTCTCTCCCCACAGGCAACCCTGTGAGCTCATTTGCTGGCTTACAGCTTACCTCAGCGCACGCATGCACACACACACACACACACACACACACACACACACACACACACACACACCGTGTCCAAGGCCAGAGTGCAAGTGTCAGCCTAGAAAAGACCTTCTCAGCATCCAAGCAGACTTCCAGGGGTGGAGAGCTGCCTGACCATGGAAGCATCTAAACTGAAGGAGTAAAATGATGAGGGGACATTCCAGAGAGACTCAGATATTTGGTCACTCACCCTCCTACTTTATTTGCTCAAGGCCTATTGGCCTGAGTGCAAGTCTACAAATGTCTCTGTTCTGTGCTCTTTGGCTCTGCCACCAGGGCTCCAGCATTCAGAGATGTTCTCTGAATGCCAGGGGACATGGGACACAGCTGGGGTGGTCCTTCTCAAGGACTGGCAGCCTTGCTTGTCACAAAGATCAAGGGTCCTCAGAGCCCCCATCAACTGGGCCACAGCCCAGTCCTCGGCTGCTGGCTCTGAAACTGCAGAACCTTTTGTTGTCACTCATGAGGATCGCAAGTGGGCATGGACTTTGACGAAGGAAATGACATCCACAAATGCCCTCACTCAAAAGAGGGTCTCCCCACTTGTCCTGCAGAGTCATTCAGTGTATCTCTCTCCCTCCCTCCTCTGTCTCTCTCCCCCATCCCCAAGTGTGTCTCTTTCTCTGCATGTCTGTGTCTCTGTGTCTTTGTCTCTGTCTCTCTCCACATTTCCTAAACTTCCTTTCTACCTCTCTAAACTCTGAATTTCTCTCCCTCTTTTTGTCTTTGTCTCATTCTCAGCCATCTCTCCATCAGGTCTCTTTCTGTATCTCTGTTGTCCTCTCCTTCCATCTCCATTCCTTTTGTTTCTCTGTGTCTTCTTTCCCTCACTTCCCCCACACCTCCCTGCTCCTCTCTCTCTCCTTCTGCACCCCCAGCCTCCCAGTCCTGCAGAGCTTCCCACTGGGAGTGAGTGCTGAATCTGTGTTTCTGAGTGCAGTTGTGAGCTGACAAGAACTATCACAGTCTCCAGCAGCAGAGCTCGCCCAAGCAGCCTCCACCCACTGTTTCCTCACATTTCAACACCTGGGTTTTAAACATCTCCTGAGTGCTCAGCTCTGAGCCTGACTCTAAGGCAGGGAGCGGAGGGGAGGAGGCCATCGGATGGTCAGTGCTATTTTGGGCACTTTCCATATGTTGTCCCCAGTCAGCCTCAAATATCTGAGGCAAGTTTTAATCTCCTCATTTTACACGCAGGGAAACTGAGGCACAGAGAGACCACCCCAGCCAGGCTGCTGTTCAAACCCAGGTCTGCCTGATTCCAAAACACATGGGCTTTCTGATCTTCACCTTACTGAGTCCAGAAAGCTGGGTGACCTAGCCTAGCGGTGCAGCCAGCATTGGAAGCTCCAGCCCTCAAGGCACATGTGGACTAGCTCTGAGACAGGAGATGCTCACTGAGACCAGTGTCACAGGGAACCCTATGCCAGGTGCCAAACAAGAAGGCGGAGGCAAGTACTAAGGGAGGCCAGGAGGCAGGCTTGCTGGGGTGGGGTCAGGGAAGCCTTTGCAGAGATGGCTACACTAGCAAGAGGAGAGGGCCCTCCAGGCAGGGGGAAGGGAGTGAGTCGAGGCTGGAGCTGGACCTGCATGAACCAGGGAGAGTCAGAAGAGCTGGACTGGCTAATCAGGACCAGGCTCGGGAGGCCCCAGCACAGCCAGACAGAGGAGTCTGGGGCCATGGATTGGGAAGGGAATGCTGGGTGTCATGGTCCTCCCCTGCAGAGCTCATAGGCTTTGGAGACAGAGACCATTGATTTGTTTTGAGATCCCAGGGACTCATTCAGCTAGGTGAGAAAAGCCCAGGATAGGCCATCACAAAGCCATGGTCCTGGGTTAGCCAGCTTCAGACCTACTGTGTGGCTCCAGGCAAGTTGCTTAACCTCTCTGGGCCTATCCATAAATTTAAATGGTAGACCACATAATCTCCAAATGCCTTGCTGCCCTGACATCTTGTCAATCCCACAAAGGACCAAGAAGCTCTGGGAAGTGATGATCCCTATAAACCAAGGTTTATCTGGAGCTTTGGCCAGCAGAGGCCCGGGCAGGGGCCCAGGCAAGCACACATTTGCCATCAGGGAAGCTGAGGCAGGCCCCAGCTGAATGTGGGCACTCACGATTTCCAAGATCTTCTCCTAGAACCTCCCAAGTGCTGATCTTACTGGTACTGCTGAGAGCGGTTTCATCTACCTCTGAGCAATATCTTCTATCAGACACACCTGCCAGTGCTCTCTGGGTGGTGCTGGAGCCTCCTGGATCTTGGTACTCTAAGAAAAACATCTGAAGGATGAAGAGGAGAGGCAGTAGGAGTAGCTAGGAATGCTGGCCTGATACCTGTGAAAGGAGAAGGAGAAGGAAGGGGAATTGGGAAGAAGGCTCTTCTGAGAAGGAAGAGCCCCAGACTCAGTTGCAGCTCTGGAAAAGTCCCAGTCAGCCTGAGGCAGAACCCCAAGCAGAGACTTCCAATGGGAGGAGTCCCGCACTGGGCAAACAAGGCCTGGCTCCAGTACCTCTGCTGTGCACAGCCATTAGCCAGGGGCAGCCCGGAGAGAGGAAGGATGGGTGCAATGCCACAGCAGGCCCTGAGATGCAGCAGCTGGAATTTGTCAGCTAACCATATTCCTTGGGGCAGCTTTTCTCAAAGGAGAACTGAGTGGTTCACCTCTTTGGCCACCATGCTGACCTCTTGGGGCCAAAGTCTTCCAGGTGTTGGCAAATCTACCCCCCACATAGGAACAGGCCCTCCTGGAGCAGCCCCAGCCCATGTTCAGTAGCCCCAGGGATGGGACAGAGATATTGGTGGAAAGACAGACTTGCTGGCTGGGGCTGAAATAGCCTGGCCTCAGAGCAGGACCTGGGTCTCCCAGGCCTGGCCCATACCTCAGGCGCATGGTTCCACAAGTCCTGGGTCTACCAGATGCTCAGAGATTCATCACTGTAGAACACGAGGTAAGCTCTGAGTCTCTAGTAATCCCCAGTCACCCCCAGCAGTGGCTTCCTGTGATGCAGATGGCTCCCTACCTGGAGAGCAACTATCTGGGGTAAGGGTGGGACAAGCCCTGAGACCCTGCCCCCAGCTTCAGGCTCTCTGTCATAAGTCATCAAGGAAGGAGTGGAGGTAGGGGATTCAAACTCTTGGGGGAAGGTGGGAAGGGTGTTTAGCTGAACTAAGGCCCTCAGACTGTTGATCATGTCTGACCTAGCCCTCACCCATCATGAAGGACTTCTACTCAGATGGCTGGAGCAGTCCCAGAATGGAGCAGACTTAAAGAAGTGAGTGCTCGTGACTGGAGGCATCCAGCACCCCCCAGGGGACCCTTCATCCCGAAAGCCAGTGGCCACCTCTGAGAGTGCACAGGACCCTTGGGTGAGTCCTAAGCTGCCTTTTAGGCCTCGTTTCAATCAACAACATTTAGTAAGTGCCTGTCTAAGCTTCAACAAGTTGAGCCCCAGAGATGTGATGGTGACAGACCAGTCGCAGCCCCAGCCCTTGTAGCGCGTGGCCATGCTCACAACAAGGCCATGCTCACAACAGCCCGTGGCATGGGCTCTTACAGAAGATGGCCTGGTAGAGATAGCTGGTCTGATTGAATAGAGCTGGCAGGTGGGGCAGAGTGGGGACAGGAGACTAGAGTCTGGTGCTATCATCTCAGAAAGACATGGAGGTGCCCTGAGTTAGGGCAGGTGAGAGAAATGGGCCGGTTTGAGAGCAACTTGAGGCAGAGTTGATAAGATACAGTGACTACCTGATCAGGAAGAGTGGGGACACTCAGGAAAACTCCAGGGCTCTGGCCTGAGGAACAAGGAATCCTGGCTCTCTACTTCCTCACTTAAACCTTCTTAACCCCTCTGTGCCTGTTTCTTCATCTCTAAGACAGTGATAATACTACCTATGTCACAGACTTGTTTTAGGGTTAAATGAGCAAGTGTGTGTACACTGATTAGAACAGTACCTGCCACCAAGTAAACCCTCAATAAATATAAACTATTAGCATCATCATTATTGTTGCTATGAGAAAGAAATGGGTGGGTGGATGGATGGATGGATAGGTGGTGAGTGGGTGGGTAGGTGGATGGATGGATGGATGGATGGACGGACTGATGAATGGATGATATGGAGGGTGGATGAGTGGATGGATGGATGGATGTGTGGATGGATGGATGGGTAGGTGGTGGGTGGATGGATGAAATGAAACATCAGGAATAGTTGGATCATATACTCAATTGACCGCTTAGGAATCTCTCTTCTTCTCTTTCCATCACATAGTTCTATTTTCCTCCCTATGGCCTCTTCTTCAAGCAGGCTCTCCCTGTGGTGGCCAAGACACCGTGGCAGCTCCAAGTTACCATCCTACCAACAGGAAAAACCCCCTTTCCTATCCAGCAAAACCCAGGATGAGCTCCCACTGGCCAGGCCTGGACAAAGGCACGTCTCTGAAACCAGGAGGAGACTGGCCCCATTCAAACAATAGTGACTGAGATGAGGTAGGTGGGTAGGTGGGGTGGATGTCCAAGGAAAATCCATGTGTTGGTAGCCAAAAAAGGTGGAGGGGTGCTGGGCTGGCACCCCACTGCTATTTGCTTCATGGTTCTATATGGAAGGAATGGAGTGGCACCTACAAAGGCTTGTCTAGAAAGAGGAGAGGAGACCCAGTAGAGTTCAAAGTCTCAGACACCAAAAAAAGATCAGGTTTCTAGGCAGTAGTCACCATATCAGCTGTGGCCACAAAGGGTCCACTAGTTTAGCCACCAGTGATCAAGAGTGACTACTACCACCAAGGTGAAGCCATCCTAGACAGGGATGGTATGGGGTGCAGGGATACCTAGGAGTGGGCAGCAGAGAGAGAGGGTGATAGGGACAAGGACCGGGAGCCAGAGGTAGAGAGAGGATGAGAGGAACAGGGGAAGAAATAAGGTGGGACAGGAGGGCTACCAGGGGGACAGAATATATTAGTTGACCCCCAGAGGAGGGCCAGCAAGAAGAAATGAGACAAAGGAGAAGGAGAACAGAAAAGCCACTATCAGGCTTCCTTCCTCCCCTCTCCCAATGCCAAAGTTAAAAATAGGTTGTGTGGTGAAAGGGAGACAGAATGAGAGCAGTTGTCTAAGGAGGAGGTAAAGGAACTGGGGACTGGGAGGAAAGTCCCCACAGGTCTCAGCGAGGATGAGAACAACAGCAACAGCATAGAGGCGGCTGTACCTCTCCCCTCCCAGGCAGTGACCCCAGGCTGAGGATCATTCTTCAACCCAGCAGGGGCCTGGTAGGATCTCAGGATAATAAGCCCCAACCATGCATGCTCAGCTGGCTTACTGAGCCTGGGGTTCGGGCACCCGGACTTGGCAAGGAGGGAATTACAACCCCACTGTACAGTTGAAGAAACTGATGCCCAGAGTCCCAACAGGCCTAATGACCCCTGGATACCACCAAGGAAACTCGACCACAGAAAGGATGCCCATGGGATTCCCCAGGTTCAGAATTAAAGACACAAGGGTATGCTGAGTGCATTCCCTATGCCAGCACCCAGCATCAAGGAAGGCAGAAAGAAAGGGCAGGTGAGGAATTCAAAGGTGATCTGGCCACACATCCCATGATGCTGCACCACCTTTCTTCACCAGCAGCTCTGGTGGAGAAACTGAGGCCCTGAGAGGGCAGGCGGCCTGCCCACCTGCCCACAGTAGCGGCAGAGTAGGTGCTGAGAACCAGCAGAGCTTTCTGTTCCCAGCCCAGCCCCGCCCCAAACCTGCTGGGTGGCCAGGTAGACACCCCCTTCTCCAAGCTTCAGCTTTCTCATCACCCCTTGTCCTTCCTGCCTGGCTCTTGGGCACGCCTGTGGAGGAAATAATGAGTGGTTGGTTTGCAGAGGCAAAGCCCCACATTAACAAACATGCAAAGTTATTAGCCCTCTGAGCCCGAGAGGAAGACCAGCTAGGAGCTGCCCTATGCTGACAGGGCTGGTTTTCCTGCCCAACTTCAGGGCGTCATTACTTTTGTTAGCAGACAGCGTGATTATTGGATGTTGTTAATTATCTCTTGTGTTTATAGATGGCTTTTCTTCCAAGGATCTTAAAGCTCTTTTACATTTAGCTTTCCCTTATTGCCAGGAGGTCAATACCACAGCATGGAGAAGCATTTCTCTCCATGCTTTTATGAGGTACAGAGAGGTTAGGCCACTTTCCCAGGTACACACAGCAAATTGGCAACAGAGCTGGAATCAGTAGCCACAGTCTTCTGGGCCCAGGAGGGATCCATGCACGTTCTGGACACTCACTGATTCTCTTTGCCTCACTCTGGCCATCTCAGGGCAGGCCCACTCCTTTCACATTTGCACAGTGTTTTCTTTCAGATTTGACCCCATTTGATCAAGACGTAGCTGGTGGAATTATAGCCATGTTGCAGGTGAGGACACGGAGGCCCAGAGAAGTGAGATCACAGGGTAACGGGCAGGGAGAGGACTCAGATCCAGGTCTCTGGACTCCCTATCCAGTGCACCAACCCGGCAACAGCTGCTTCCATTCACCCCACAATGAGCTGTGGAGGCTACAGGCACAGCACTGAGGTGGGTCTGGTACCTACAGGAAGAGGAAGGCCCTGTCCTGTTAGTCCCATTAGTCCTTCCTACAGGGGACTGAGCCAGGGGCAGCCAGGGCAGCTGTCTCCCTTCCTTGGCCCATGTATGGTACTGAAGGAGAGTGAAGAGAAACGGGGTGGCCCACACTGAGAGGAGCTCCTCAGTGGCATGAGTGACAGGGCAAATGGCTCCCGTCCTGTATCTCCATTTCCACAATTGCCATATGAGGATGGGGCTGGGCTGGTGAGTCCTGAGGTTCCTTCCCATTCTCAGGTTGCTGAGGTCTCTAAGAAACTGAGGTCTGCCAAGAGGTGCCAGCCCACCAGAACCCCTCTGGGATCTTGGGTAAGAGGTAGAGTGGAAGGGCCAGAGCTGCCTAGACCCTCACATGTCTAGATGGCCTACTATAGAGGGAAGGACTCAGTGATAAAGCAGGAGACCAGGGCCCTGGCACACTGTGCCACAGCTGGCAGTGACCTTGGGCTAGTCCCTCACCTTCTGGTCATCTGTCTCCTCACTTATCAAATAAAGTATTTCCCTAATGTCCTACCCTAATGTCCCTTCTGGCCCTGGGGCAGTCATAACCAAAGCTCCTGGGGGAGCAGCCCTCACAGTTAGAGCTGATTCAAAAGTACATGAGTCTGATTCAGACAATGATAAACATTGATCACACAGCCTCCCCAGATCACTGAACTACAGAGACACCAGTTAAGCCATGTTCATCTTCCTTCAAACCTCTGAGCTCTACTGTTCTCAGAGCTCCAAGCCAGAGTCCCCAGGCATTGGGAGGCTCAGCTGGGGAGGGCTGGTTGCTCCCAGGCCTCAGCTCTACACCATGATGGCAGCCCAAACTCCTGGTTAATAAAGACAGATGGGCTCGCCTGGGATGCAGGGGAGGCAGGGCAGGGCTAAGACTAGAAGGAACTGTTGAATGGGCCAAGCTGGAGGAGAAAAGTAGTTAATTATTGAGAAAAGTGAGAAAAGGAAACTAATGCAGGAAGGATGATCCCATGGCCTCCTCCTGAGAAACTTGCCGCTGGGGTATACAGGGCTGCAGCTCTAGAGGGCAGCTGTATAGTGTCTTGGGGTGGACAGGGCCTCATATCCCTCTCCTCCTCTGGCTTTGGGAAGAGAAAGAACAGCAGATTTGATCTCAGCCAAAAGTCCAGAAGCAGTGGGGGAATAAAGCTAGGCACAACCCCCTCATCGCCAGGCAGAGCACTGCAGTTTGCCGATGAGCTTTCAGAGGACCTCGCTGGAGCTTCACAGTCATTCCATGAGGCAGGTACTGCCACTTCATTTTACAGCTGGAGAAACCGAGGCCCAGAAATGGCCCAAGACCTTTACCACATCACCCAGACTGGACCTGGACTTGACTGTGAGGTCAGTGACTCCCACCCCAGAAGCCCCCGCCCATGCCTGGCTTCTGATCTGTAATCTGAATAAGCAGGAGGTCTGTGCCTTCAATAGTACAACCTCCCCATGGCTGCTTCCCGGGGAAAGGGATGCTCCATCAAAGCATCTATGACCAAGAACACTGGCCAGCCCTCCGTCACCCTCTCTGATAACAGACAGGAGATTCTGTGGGGGAGGAGGGAGGAAGGTGAAGGATATGGGGAGTTTGATCTTTTCCTAAGAGCATATTACAACGTCAACCAAAAATGACTGTGTCAGCCCAGTCTAAGTTGGATTCTGAGATCAGAATCTAACCTCAGAGATACCCACAGTGCAGTACTCTCTGCCTCGAAGGCAGGAGCTACAAATTGGGCACACACCTTGCTTGCTCCCCCACTCATACAGAGAACAGAGATAGACAGTCCAGATGAACCTAGAGGGTCCCTGCCTTGTACTGGGAGGGAGGGCTGGGCCTCACCTGGCTGTGGCCTGAGTTGGGGACCAGGAGAAAGAAGGTAGAGATGGGGAAACTTGGTGGAATCCTTGGTGTGTTGCTGGTACAGGTTAGGAAAGGGGTCTTTGCACCCACCACCTCAACTCCCCACTGGGCACCCATGGGATCTCTGGGGCAACAAAGCAGGGATCAGGAGAGCAGACAGCTCCACCCACCACCCCTTATATCCATGAGGCTTCCATAACGTTCCACACCTGAGTCTTCCTCTCTATTCTGTGGCTGTGGGCCGCAGGGGGGCGGTGCTGGCTGTAGGGGGAGCCAGGGCTTCAGGAAGGCATCCGCCTGAGTTCGAATCCCAGCTCTGTGACTTCATAGCTGTGTCTCTCTGAGCCATAGTCTCCTCACCTGAAAACAGATGCATAACACAGCTTCCTTCACAAGACTTTAGCAAGGATTAATTCAGACAAAGTATGTCATGTCTGGCACTTGGTAAGTTGTGCTCCTGCCTTCACAGCTTGGCCTCAGCCAAGTTCAAGTCCTGGTTGCTTTTCTCCCAAAACCTCGTAAAAATTCTCCTGGCTGAGGTCCCCACTCCATCCCTCTGTCCCCTCCATTTCTTCCTCCATCCTCTGCCAAGGTGGCTTCTTGAAATGCTAATCTGATTCTGGACATTCCTGGGCCTAAGAACCCGTCAGTCCTGGATGAGGAATAAAATTAAAGAATGACTATTAACTTGGTTCAGGTGTGATGCTTTTTAGAGAGTCCCTAATTTTAAAAGATACATCTGAAAGTATTTATTTATTAATTTATATGTGATTTCAGATAATCTGAGGGTGGGAGGAGGCTGTCAGGCTAGAGCTGACAGAAAAAGCTTAGCAAATCGTTCACTGTTGAGCCAAGTGGTGCATCTGTGAGGGTCTGGATAGAACTCCCCACTTGTTGTGTGTGTGTGTGAAATTTTCTATAACAAGAAGTTTTTTAAATGTGGAGGGAGAATGGATTAAAAATTGCAGATAGGATCATTGTTGGTGGACATTCTGGGGGTGGGTTATGCTACATACTTTCATGTACATTTGAAATTTTTCAGAATAAAAATTGTCTTTAATATTTTTTTTAAAGAACATCTGTCTGCTCCTCAATGTTGCCCCAGGATGAAGCTTATTAGCACGACTCCAGAGCCCCCTGTGCACCACGCCCACAGCCCCACCACACCTCTCACGGTCCCAGCACCCCTTCCGTTTATGCTAGTCCCCCCGGATCCGGAGCTGCAGTGCAACCAGACTCTCCAGGCAGTGTCACCTCCATGCATCACTGTCTGCCCACTCCGGGTGGCGCATGTTCCACTCTGTCAGCTGAGAGAGCAACTTCTCTTGGTCGGACTGAAGAATCACCTCCTCTAGGCAGCGGTCCTACTTCTCCTTCGGCCTCCACCCTGAAAGAACTGACCACTGCTCCTTGCAGTCCCCCAATCCATGTGACCTGAGTCACAGGCTAGAAGAGGTGGGGTTTGTCTTAGTGCACCCAGAGTCCATAATGAAGCCTGATGCTCAGTATTACAAGGTCTTAAACCAGCAACCTAAGTCTCCCCCAAAATGGTTATCGTTTCTTGAGGTCGCCCTGCCCCCTGTTGGTGGAAAGAAGCATTGCAGGGATGGCTGGAAGCAAAACTGGATTCCTGCCTGTGAGGCCACCCAGCCCCAAGCCCCACTCCCCTCATCCAAGTCCACCATAGCTCCATCCTCCCACCCTGGTCATTAAGCAGAACTCTGAACTAGGCTCTATGGGGGAAGCTCGCCACAAGAACATACAGAGCCTGTCACCATCAGCCTCTCCCAAACCCTCCAGGCCCAGCTCTGACAAGGCACCCACTGCAGCCCACTGAGGACTCACCTTAGGAACAGGCCACAAGCTCTTACTCAGGCCACTTGACATTTTCTCAGGCCCCTCCCCGCCTGGAGTGCTCATACCCCACACACATACTCCCTGTCAGCTTGGCCAACTATTGACTCTTCAAAGTATACACCAAACATCCCCTCCATGTGGATAACACAGTCACCTAAATGTAGAGTTACTCTATGTCACTCTGTTACAGCCCACCTACTAGCCTCTACGATAGCACTTGTCACTTGCATTAGTGGTATAAAAACTAAAATAAAATAAATGGAGCTGCCATCCCAGAGGAATTGCCTTGCATATCTCAAACTTTCAGAATGTTAAAACAATGCAAAATAACCTTTAGACTGGGACTAAGGCAACACTGTGTCCCAAACAACTGTTTGCAAGAATAACAAAAAAGCAGATATTATGGCTACCTGACTGATAACTACCAGACTGAAAATTAAAAATATTCTTTAGAACTAGCAACACTATGTTAGCTTATCTGCCAGTGATATAATTGTTCCCCTTCCCTTTCTCAAAAATATCCCTTACCTTAGCTCCTAATCAGAGATCCATTTGGGTTTCTGCCTGAATCAGTTATTTCAGAATAGCTACTCTTTTTTATCTCCAGTAAATGTTTGTTGTCTCTCTTCTTCAAAAGGCCTTTTACTGTGGCCATGCTATCCTGAACAAGCCTGATCCTGTCTGATCTCAGAAGCTAAGCAGGGTTGAGCCTGGTTAGTACTTGGATGGGAGACCACCTAGGAAGACAAAGTGCTGTAGGCAAAAAAAAAAAAAATTTAAATAAAGGATTATAAACTGACAAGGTCCTTGCAATCTGTGAGGTCAACCAAGGATTGCCTCACCTAAAAAAAAAAAAAAAAAAAAAAAAAAAAAAAAAAAAACAGGCCCTTTATTCTTAGGTTGACAGTAGTATGCTCATCTCCTACCTGACATTAGAGAGAAAACACTCGGTCTCAGTGTGGCAGAGACCAATTAAGAACTGTGTGTTTGGTTTCTTCCACTGTTGCCAATAGTTCCCTTCTGTCCTTGGGAAGGAGGAAGGAAGGCTGACTCATGACAAAGAAAGAGATGGCAGTTTTTGCCCCTCTAAGGAAGAAACTAGGACTTCCTATTTCTAATGTCTAGACCTGTGCTGTTCAATATGGCAGCTGCTGGTCACATGTGGTCCTCAGACAGTTAAGTGTCTGACCTAGCCCTCGCCTATCATCTAGAACTTCTGCACAGAGGGCCAGAGCTGTCACAGAATGTCGTGGACTTAAGGAGTGAGTGCCCCGTGAATGGAGGCATTCAGCGTACCTCAGAAGATACCTCATCCTAAAAACCTGTGGCCACCTTCTAGTGTGCTCAGGACCCTTGAGCTGTCTTTCAGGCCTCATTTCATTCAACAATATTTAGTAAGTGCCTGGCTGAGCTGAGCCCCAGGAACATGATGGTGAAAGATCAACTGTTCCCTGGGGGAAAAAATCACTGCCACAGATACCACCCTGATTGAGAAACACCGTTCCAGACTCTTCTAATAGGTGATCATGGTCCCTTGTGAGAGGTGGGTGGAAAAGAGTCATTTGTATTGGGGGCGGAGGAGAGAAGCCAAAGCGAAGATGGCCCAGAGGAGGCCGTTTCAGGGGTTCATCACCAGCTCTGGGGCTGTGCGCCCTGAGGGAACGGCTGAGAGGGTCCGAGAGGGGCAGCCTCAGTCCCCCGGGCTCTCCTTTGGGGCAGTCTCAGAGAAGGCTGGTTGCTGGAGCAGAAGCGTCAGCAGCAGAGCAAAGGCCCAAGACCAACAGGGGCACCCTCTGCAGGAAACATATGGACAGCAGCCAGGAACAGAAGTGGGACTCTCAGCTCACTGAGAGGAGAAGGCTTCCCTCGGCACTGTGCAAGCTCCAAGGTTTCACGAACTGCCTAGGGAGGTGAGGTGGAGGAGGAGCCCCGAAAATACATATTGCCCTTCCAGCCATTTTGGGGAAGGCATCTCTACCACATTCTAATTTAATTTGAGGATATTTTAAGTGACACTACTTGTATCCCAAGGGTGTGAAGCATTCATACCTGCAACTATTATCTCAATATCTCCTTCTTAGCACTTGGCACAGCCCTTAGCATGTAGAAATTAAACAAGTGCAGAAGAGGAAGCAAAGGAGGGAGAGAAGAAAGAGAATTTGCCTTTGATTATCATGCAATTGCAGAGAAATTGCATGAAACTGACACAGAAAACAGAATTATGAACTTGTAGAAATTTAGAATTAGAAGAGATCTAATAACTATCTGATTAAAAGCTCTGCCCACACAGCCCACAGCAGCCCTAACAGCGTTGGTGCATTCAACTCCTGTCACCCAGGTACCATGGAGCTCCCTGTTCTGGAGGGGGGTCCATCTCATGTGGGACAGGAATGGCTGATTCAAAATTCTTCTAATCCATGGAAAATATGAGAACTAAACAAAGAGTTAATCAGCACGACTGGAGACAAAATAACATCAAAATTCATACCTCTCCTATACACACAGCAAGAGCCAGTTAGAAATGTGATGGGAAAAATAGACTACGCACAACGGCCAACCCAGACTATAAAACACCCAAGACTCAACTTAATGAGAAATGTCCAGATCCGATATTAGGAACACAATAAAACTTTACTGAAGGACATAAAGAAGGCCTGAATAAATGGAATGATATATCGCACTCCAGGCTGAGAAGACTCAATAATATGAAGATGTCAATTCCTCCCAAATTAAATCTATAAATTCAATGCATTCCCAATCAGAATCCTAAAGAGATTTTTATGGAACTTGACAAGCTGATTTCAAAGCTCATCTGAAAGAGTAAACAAGTAAGAATAGCCAAGAACATTTTGAAAACGAAGAAAAATGAGATGCGACTTGACCTACCAGATATCAAAACACACTATAAAACTAGAGTAATTAAAACAGGGTGGAGTTGATGGATCAAAGGAACAGAACAAAGAACCCAGAAACCAAGCCACAGGGGTTATGGGAACTTGGCATAATACAAAAGTAGCACTCAAATCAGTAGGGGAAAGATAGACTAGTCAAGGTATTAAAAAAATAGTACGTGATGATTGTCTGTCCACTTGGAAAATAAAATAAGCATTGTTGTTGTTATATCACATATGATGTCCAAAAGTAAATTCTAGAGAAATCAAAAATATGAACACTTTTTACCAACTGTCAAAGTATTGGAAGGAAACAGAGACGTGGAAACTTTCACAGGTACTTGACATGAAACATCTCATCCAGTCCTTAAAAAAATCTGCAAGGCAACTATTTTTATCCCATTTTACAGTTGAAGAAACTGAGGCTCCAAATGGTTAAGTAACTTGCTCAAGATCCCACAATTAGACATGCGGAGGAGCCAGACCTCAGCGCTGCCACTGCCCCCAGTTCCTGTGGTTGCCTCTGCATGGTGACTGGGTGTGTGCAGAGCAGGGTGAAGCAGTTAGTTTCTCCCTTTCATGCCCAATCACTTTATCCCTGCTTTTTTGGTTTTATTATTATTATTATTATTAGCATATGTTTTTTTCTATAATTTTAAAAAAGGTGGTGATTTGTTTGTTTGTTTTTACTTTTAGACTCTTAGCCTAGGATCTGGCAAAAAAAAAAAAAAAGAATTAGTACTACATAAATGTTAGAGTCACAGAGTTGTCATTGTCAGACAGTACTTTTGGAATACAGTGTATACATTGTTCAGTAGCCATTTCAGCTACAAAAAAAAAACAAACAAACAAACAGCACACAAACATAGCTTTGGGAAACATTGCTGAGAGGGTATTAAGAACAGGGCAGAGTGCCAGACACCATGGGGGATTCAGAGGTGCCGTTTTTCATCCTTCAGGATCAAGGGAAAGAAAAGAAATGAGTACTGAGGAAAGAGAGGACATGAAGAAAGGATGGTCAGAAACTGGCGGCAGAGAGAGTGGGCAGGGGGGTGTTCTGCAGGGAAGGCTCCCTGGCAAGCAACAGGTTAAGCCCCTTGTCTTTTGTCACTCCAACTTTCCCTGTGTCACGCTACTCACGTTGGTTTTATTAGAATAAATTGTTGGGTATGTTTGGGGATCAGACTAAGGGCAAGCTGAGTCGGGGATATTTGGATTTAGATAGATACATGAACATGATTCTCAGTCACGTCCATGTCTAGGTTACTTATTGCCAGCCCTCCTGGTTATAGGAATATCTTCCAGAAGTATCCCTACCTCCAGCAGTCCCGACTCACCCAGCATGTGACATAAAGGTGCAGGGCCAGCATTGCAAGTGGTATGAATGTGTCCTGTGGCCCCAGGCAGAGGAGCCTGTGGGTAATGAAGGGGAAATAAGGCTCGAAGTGTCCAGAGTCAGCATCTACTCTCTGGAAAGTTTTTTGAATCATCAGATGTGTAATATTTGTGAGCAATTTCCTTTAAAAAAAAAAAAAAGTTTTGAAAAGCTTTTCAGTGTGGCTTCTGTCATTTAGCATAATGCTTTTGTGAGTTATCCATATTTTTACATGGGCCAGCAATTCATTCCTTTATGTTGCTAAGTAGTATTCTAGTGTCTGAATGGACCACCTTTGTTTTTTTATTCATCTGTTGATGGACGCTCAGATTATTTCCCAATACAGCTGCCATACACATTTGCATACAGGTTTTTTTGTGTGGATATGCTTTCATTTTTTTTTTGAAGTGGGATTGCTGATTTATAAGGCAAGTATATGTTTAACTCCATAAAGAATTGCCAAATTGTTTTCCAAAGGGGCTGAACCATTTTTTTTCCAACCAGCAATGTACAAGAGTTCCAGTGACCCCAAATCCTCTTCAGTACATGATACTCTCAGGTGGCACTTTTTCCCAGTCCTGCCATACTCTTGCCCTTCTCTATTGGTAGACAGACTACTATTGTTGCAGCTGAGTGCTAAGTTCAAGGTCGTGGAAGGGGTGGGCTCTCTGTTGTCCTGGGCACTGGAGCTTCCTCATTGTTCCTGACCATCTGCCCCCACAACCCACCCCACAGACCACCTTCTCTCTTGTGCGGGAGTTTCCCACTCCTCCCCAGAGGTAGCAGACCTCTGATGGTATCAGTAGCATAGGATACCCCACCTGGAACTGGAACTGGTTGCTGCACTGCCCCCAGGGCAGAGGGACTTTTTTCTCTTACCAGAAAGGACGCTACAATAGGTCTTTATCCGGGCCCTGGGAATGATAGGATTTGCTGGCTCTCTCCTAGGGACTTAGGTCTTTTTCTCCTTTAAGACAAAAGTCTGGAGAGAAAGGTGAGGTTTGGCAGTTTTCCCACAGCAGCAGCAAATCCCCTCTTAACCCTGCCTGCTTGGCTGAGGGGATCTCATTCTCATCTCTTAACCTTCCCCTATCTGTCTCCTGAGAACCCGGTGGAGGCCCAGAAATAAAAACTGTTTATGTGTGCAAACTCTCCCAGCCATTCCAGACTAATGTGCCAGCACACACCTGGCTTCCAACATTTTAACGTTTTAGCTGATTTCTTCTTATCCACTCTTAGGGAGGCTGTGTGTCTTCCCCCGTCCCTCCTGAGCGCTGGGGGAGGTGAGCCAGTCTGAACATCCTGTCTCTCTTTGCAGGTGCCTGCCTCTGTTGAATTCAAGCTACTTGGTTATCCTGTGACCTCAGCGCTTCCCTAAGCTGAAGAAAGGTAGTGATTTTGTAGTATATCCAAGCTTTTTTCATTGTTAGTGTAGGAGCAACACTCCAGCTTTCATCCTGGGCTGAAGTGAAATCCTTACTGTGTTTTAAAACTACCTTCTGCCTTCTACCCACTACCATTCCCAAGCTAACACTACATTTTAGGTCAGTCTTAACACTCTATTTCCAGGTACCAATTTTTGATCAAAAATCTTTTTGTCCTATTTCCTATTTCTACATAACAAACTGCCTCAAAATGTGGTGGCTTAAAATAAATATGTACTAGTTCTCGTAGCTCATGGGTTGCCTGGTCTCTGCTGGGCACCAATCCCCAAGAAGCCCCACCAGCTTGGCTGGCAGATGATTAGCAGAGGCCACAAGGTGAGTGCTAGGCCTGAAGGTTCACTGGTGGGCCATCTTCAGAGACTAGCTAACATCCTGCCTAACACTGCATAAAAAGGGGCACTTTTCACATTTAGTTCTTAAATTTATCTAACAATAAATTTAATGGAAGAAAAGAGAGCATATTTTTGTGGCAGGGGTGGGAGGGACTTATCAAATAAATCTTTAATAGCACTAAATTATAAAGTAGAGGGAAAAAATAAATCTTATCACACCAAAATACAAGATTTCTGCCAATAAAAGACATCATGGAAAAAGTTAGTATATAAATGGCTGAATGGAAGATGTTTGCAATATCTAAAACTGATAAGCAATTAATGTCTAGATATAAATTCCTACAAATCAACTAAAAAAGAGCACTGTAAAGTCTAAAACATTTGCAAAGGATATTAAAAAGCAATTTACAAATAGTAAGTCCCAAGTGCTAAGAAGCATATGAAGAGTTGCTTGGAGTAGTTAGTAATCAGCAAAATGCAAACTAAAAAAGTGAGCTATCATTTTATATCTATTAACGTGGCAAAAATTTAAAAGCTAGATAATGCCAAGGGTGAGGTGGGGAGTTGAAAGCAACCTAAGTGTCCATCACTAGTGGATCAATAAATCACAGTAGATTATCACCAGGGAATACTGAGCAGCAGGCACAAGCTAAAGATTAAGGATATATATAGTAACATGGATGAATATTGATTGTCCACCTAACTGCTGTTTTGAAAGAAACAGAATGAGATATAACATATGGTACAATTTACAAATATATATATATTTATAATATATATGTATATATATATATATATATATATATATATATATATATAAAGAGAGAGAGAGAGAGAGAGATGAAACAACAAAACACGTTTTTATAAGAGCATGTACAAACAAAACTCCATATTAACACATTAGAAAGGTCATTATTGGGAGAGGAATAAAAGTGAAGTTTAGGGATAAAGTTTAATACCAAAAAAGTGTTTTAATGTTAGAGGACTTATATTACCTGACTTTCAGCCTTATAAAGCTATAGTAATCAAGACAGTATGGTATTAGCATCAAGATGGACAAACTGATCAATGGAACAGAATAGAGAATCTGCAAATAAACCCACACATATATGGTTCATTGATTTTTTTTTCCAAAGGTACAAGAGTAATTCTGAAAAAAGAAACAATTTAATATTCATATGCAAAAAGTTATTTTGGATCCATAACTCAAAGCATATAAAAAGTTAACTAAAAATGGATAATAAACCCACATGTAAAATCAAAAACTATAAAATATAGGAGTATACATTGGAAGAAAATATAGCAGGAAATCATTGTGACTTGGGTCAAAGATTTCTTAGTTACCACACCAAAACATCAATCCATAAAAGAAACATTTGATAAACTGAATTTCATCAAAATTAAGAACATTTGTTCTTTGAAAGACAGCACAAAAATGCAAAAGAAAAACATATTTGCAAATCATATATCTGATAAAGGGCTTATATCTAAAATAAAGAACTCTCAAACCCAACAAGAAAACAAACACTCAAAGTTGTTTTTAATGGACAAGAAATTTGAACAAGCATTTTACCAAAGATTTACCAATGTCAAATAAGCACATGAAAAGGTGTTCAATATCATTAGTGATTAAGAAAAATTTAAATTAAGACATGGAAATACCACTACACACCAATGAGAATGGCTATAATGAAAAAGACCTACCATGCCAAGTACTGGTGTATCTGTGAGGATGCCAGGGAACTGGAACTGCCACACACCGCTGGTGGGGATGCACAATGGTGTGACCATTTCGGCAGTTTCCTAAGAAGTTGTAAGCACATATCTACCATATGACCTAGCCATTCCACTCCTAGGTGTTTACCCAAGAAAAATGAAAGCATATATCCATACAAACACTTGTATATGGAAGTTCACTGCAGCTCAAAAACTGGAAACAACCCAAATGTGCATTAACAAGTGAATGGATAAACAAATCATGATGTGTGTTGTAATATCCAATACAATGTAATAGTATAAAATAAATTTTACTTAGCCATAAAAAGGAAAAAACTATTGCTAGCATGAAACTAGATGGGTGAACCTCAAAAGTAATTGTGATGAAAGAAACCAGATACAAAAAGAGTATATACTGTATAATTTCCATTTACATAGAATTCTAGAAAATGCAATCTAATCTATAGTGACAGGAAGCAGATCAATGGTTGTGCGAGGACAGAAGAGGAAATTTTTAGGGATGAGGGATATGTTCATGATCTTGATGTGGTGATGGTTGCACAGAAGCATACGTATGTCAAAACGCATCAAACTGCACACCTTAAATAAATATGTACAGTTTATTGTAGATCGATACCTCAATAAAATGTTTTTAAAAAGAAAAAATATATATTGCCCCCAGGGTCACACATCTGGTAAGTGTCAGAGCACGATTCAAACGCCTAAATCTGCATTTGTAGCTGGCTCACTTAACCCTTGAGCTCCCCGAAACAAGGGCACGAAGGAAATCGCTAGAAAGGAGCAGACGCCGGTCGCAGCCGGCCGGAGTTAATGATTACGGGTGGCGCTCCTCCCCGGCTGCGCTCCCCGCCCCGGGGCGGCCCGAGCGCAGCCCCGCCCGACGGCTGCCCTGTGCACCCCGCGCCGCGCTCGCCCTCACCGCCGCCACCTGCTGCTCGCCCGCGTTCGCGCTGCGTCTCAACATGGTGAGGGGGGATATCGCGCCGCCGCTACCGACGCAGCCCCGTTAGACACAGGCGCGCAGTGGGGCCGGCGGAGAGTAAGGGGGCCGCACGGGGTCCCCGGACTGGCCGGCTGCAAGGACAGGGCGGGGCAGGGTGGGGGAGGGTTCCTCCGATCCTCTCCCAGAGAGGCGCGCGCCGGGTGGAGAGTCGGGGTCTGCGCTCTGCTCCCATCCCTGGTGGTGCCGCAGGGGTAGCTGAGCCCGCGAGAGAGCCGTGGAGAGGGCCGTGGCGGGCTCAGGTAACAGCCAGTCCTGCCCCTGGCTCTCAGGCCAAAGCCCCTCGGCGCCACAATGCCTCGGGCGGGGCTTAGTAATCGCCCTAGGCCGAGGTGGGGCTGTGGGACTAGGGCCAGGGGGTGAGGGACAACATAGTGAACCCGCAGATATCGTTCCCCTCCGTGGTAGGGTTCTGTTCTGTATTTGGGGAAGGGAGGTGGAGACACCTGTGTGTGTGTGTGTGTGTGTGTGTGTGTGTGTGTGTGTGTGTGTGTGTGTGGTGTGTGTGTGAGAGAGAGAAGAGGAAAGACTGAATTTGTGTGTTCCTCTGCATGCCTGTTTACTGCCCTTCCGGCCTCCTCTTCTGGGCACAGGAGCTGGCCAAGCCTTCTGTGTACCCGCGTTGTCCCCGGCCTCGGAGCCAGCCCCTGGGACCTAGTTTGAGGCCTTCACCCAAGCAGTGGGGACATGATTGATTGCTCAGAATCTTCCATCCTCCAGGCTATTTCCCCGAATGCCGAAGGTCCCAGGGCCTGTGCTTCAACACCCCCACCCCAGTTAGAGAGGTGAAGGTGAGACCTGGAAGCAGCCAGAACAGAGGTAGGCCCCAGAAGCTTTACTTAACAGCCCATTTCTAGCTTGAATGTGTTAGGAGCAGTCCAGACTGCAGTGACACCTAGGAGGACATTTTGAAGGCTATGGCTCAGAGGCAGAGGAGGTACAGAGTGAGGCTGGCTGTGAGGTGCACCAAGGCCCCAAAGATGCAGGGTGTGGGTAATCAATAACTCCTTACACACTCCCCCAGAGGCCCAGGCCAGACAGGCCTGGTCTGTGATTTAGTAGGTAAACACCACCCTTTCACCCTCTCTGAGGGGCTTGTCAGTTCAGCCCCAAGCTGTGAGTCCTTCGAGATTCCAAAAGACTCTAAAGAGAAAGGGGGGTGGTGCAGGGAGCTCCCAGGAGCTCACTAGGACCCACCCACTCCTTTCAGAGCTAAAGAACTGAACAGTGGGCTCCGATGCCTTGGCTGACATCTAGTCCTCTGGTTGCCTGGATACGTGGACCAGGCTTATCATCCACTGAGAAGGGCCAGCTTTGGAATAAAGATGGGGGCTGGGCATGTGATTCATCAGAGGGCTGCAGTACTTTTCCAATTCTACCCAAATCTGCAAGGCCCATCATAAGCCTACTTGCCCTAGGAAGGCTCCTTTTAAAAATGCAGATGACATTCCCTTATTAAAGTGTCCCACGGGCTCCTCTTGCTAATGTGAAGTGGAAGTTCTGATCCTCTTTTACCCATGAAGCCAAGGAGTTGAGTGTGCAGGGCCATCTGGCTGAAGAATGACAGAAGTGGGGCTTGAACCAGTCCTGCCAACTTAACCCATGGCTTCAAGTCTGTGGCCTGCCTCATAAATGCTAAATTTAATCTCCCTCACATTCTCTCCCCAGACTTTCTTGATCTCATCTTTCATTTAGCACTCTACAGTTTGTCCTTGGTTAGTTCTATTTCAGGAGCCTAACTCTGGGATCCCTTAAGCTCCTAGATGTGGATCCTCCCAGAGGATGGGACCTTTGCTTCCTTCTGTTCTCTGAGGGTTCTGCTCATGGCCTGAACTGTACCAATTTGAGCTGCCCTGAGGGCAGTTTGCACAATAGGTAAATATATGGTTGGGGCACCAGGTTTGCCAGCCACTTTGGCCAAGTTACTTCCACTTTTAACAGAGCTGTGTGGCTCCAGCTTCTCAGAATGACAGAAAAGAAGGTGGAAGTCACAACCCTAGGCCTGGCAGCGGGGAACCAGAGGCTGCATGGAGTACCTACTGGGAGGTAGTGCCAGTGGTTGTCAACTGCGATGTGGCTAAGACTCACCTGGAAGTTAAGTGCTAGGTCCTTTGCTGGCCCCAGGGAGGCAGAGGCACAGACCCACTTTGGGAACCTGTGTTCTCACTGACTGGGGGTGAGGGCGGGGGAGAACAGTGGTCACTTCCCTCAGTTTCCTTTTCAGTACACCTGACAGTGTAACAGTAGCGGCATAGGGATGGACTGCATAGGTCCATAATAGGAAAAGGAAGGTTGGAAAGTCAGGGAGTACTCTTTTTCTGAAAGGCTGGGCTGTAATACATAAACAGCTGGGATTGGTTTTGCTTTTACTGCCTCATTAATGTAAGAAACCTAGTTTTTGGGGAGAGGGCTCTGTAAGGCTTTGGAGGCAAGGGTGGGGGAGAAGCGTTTGTCAGTCCCAAAGATTTACATCACACCTTAGGATTTTCTGTTCTTATGAGTAGAATGTAAAATCTAAGAACCTATCAGTGCATGAGCCAGGGCCCCACCTCCAGGGCAGGGTGCCACCCTAGACACCTCCCAGTCTATTGCTTTAGACCAGCTGCCCTTTGACTGTGTCACCCCACATCCAGAGAAGCCAGTGGAAGCTGGCTCAATTCCCCCAAAGGTCTGGGGCCCTCTCATTTGTCCTGTACAAAGAATTGCCCTTGGGCCTCTGTTTTTTCCCTTTCCTAGGCTGGCAAAGCTCACAGGCTAAGTACTGAGGAGAGGGACCAGCTGCTGCCAAACCTGAGGGCTGTGGGATGGAACGAACTAGAAGGCCGAGATGCCATCTTCAAGCAGTTCCATTTCAAAGACTTCAATAGGGTATGGCACCAGGGTGGGACAGAGTTTTCTGAGACTGGGGCTAATGGGGTCCTACTTGTTCTCTCCCTTAAAGTCCTATTAGCCAAGACTCTCAGATACCATATTAATTCGGGAAGTGTCATCCGTGGGGATTGGAGAGTGGGCATTGGAGAGTCTTGGGCTCTCCACACCTAGAACTTTGAGAAACAATCCTTAGAGGATATAGTTAAGTAGGAAACATTTTAGTAGACAGAGAAAAGATTGGCCAAGACTAAATAATACCTTGTTAGTAACCCGAGTAACAAGACCTCCTTTCTACTCCACCTTGAACACCAGCCTCAGAACCAGTGGCAGGATGCCAGCCAGGTAGAATGATTAAAGCTAGAAGGGGTTACCGTACAGGAAGCTCTTCCAACCTCCTGATTGAAGTCTTACACTGGCCATATAAAGGTGCCCAGCAGTCTTTCTCAAAACACTAACCTAGGTCTTACTTCACAATATAGGCTTTTGGCTTCATGACAAGAGTGGCCCTGCAGGCTGAGAAACTGGACCACCATCCTGAATGGTTTAACGTGTACAACAAGGTGAGTGATGTGTGCCTGTTGTGCTCAGCCCTGTCCCAAGTTCTGAGAACGACACCTCATTCTGAAGGCCTCTTCCTTGGATTTCCCTATGCACCCTCCTCACCCATAGGTAGACTGTCCTCTCCTCCTACTTCATTCATCTTCCTAGAATCAACATAAACAAATACTCAGTCTCAATCTACATTAAAGAAATGTAAATTAAAACACTGTGAGATAACCTATGGTTAAAGCAGACATTAAGTACACATCAAGATGGCAAAACCCAAGGAAGGAAAGCCCATGGGAATTGAACATATTCACTGTTAGTAGCTCTACATGACTTAAATCTTTCTGGAGGTATGGAAGAATGAAAATAATAAAATTGAACTAAGAAGAGCTATGCACAACAAACAGATCAGACTGTCTGCTGAATGAACTGGAACAGTCATTAGATATCTGCCATGTGCAAAGAGCTATCCTGGATTCTTTCTAAAAACATTAAGGCTGGAAAAGATCTGTAAATGGATAGTGTTTAGGAGCTAGAGTTGGTTTTGGCCTAGTCCTTCACTTTTAAGTTGCTGTTAATATTTGGATATTTCATTTACCCTATAGCTGAAGTCACCATTGTTTTTGGAGATGTAGTAGAAGATAGCAATGTTAAAGAAACATGTCAGGATGGCAGACCCCAAGGGAGATTGTAGTATCTGGCTATTACAGGCATGCCTCAGATATACTGCGAGTCAATTCCAGCCCACCACAATGAAGTGAATATCACAATAAAGCAAGTCACACAAAGTTTTTGTTTCCCAGTGCATATAAAAGTTATGTTTGTGCTATACTATAACCTATTAAGTATGCAAAGCAGTATGTCTAAAAAACCAATGTACATACTTTAATTAAAAAGTGCTGAGTCTTCAGCAAGTTATAATCTTTTTTGCTGCTGGAGGGTCTTTTATTTCTACTGGTTAAAAAATGCAGTATCTGCAAAGCACAATAAAATGAGGTATGCCTGTTTTCTGGAGCTCTTGATGTGGCTGAGCCAAACAGCTAGTGCCTCTCTTGCCCTTAGGGTAAGTAGTGGAATCAGCAGGCCCTGAAAATCTGCTTTTTCAGGTCCATATCACCCTGAGCACCCACGAGTGTGCGGGCCTTTCAGAACGGGACATAAACCTGGCCAGCTTCATCGAACAAGTAGCCGTGTCCATGACATAGACCCAGCCTTTCCGCTTTGAATTCTTCAGGGAAAGAAGTGACTGACCTGGAAATCCAGAGAGAAGGTATGGGGGAGCCCCAAAATGTTGCTACAGTCAAAATTGCCAAGTCCACCCTGCTGCCTCCATGGAGGGGTGAGTCTTCGCTGTGGAAAGATGCCAGCATCACTGCCGACACCAGGAACTTAGACCCTTTTTTCCCCCACAACACATTCTTCATCCTTGGGGCTCCATTAAATGTACACTAATTTGAATAAGATCTTCCCATTCTTTATAACTTCCCAGCAACAGCAATGATTTTCTTTCCAGGCTGTGCCTCGCTCCCTTTCTAATTCATTTCTCAGGAAGCTGTGATAGAAGCTGTGCTTAAGACAAAATCTTATCTTAGAAAAAGCCAACCCTATCCTATGTGACAGAAACACATGTGCTTTTACGCCTCAAATAAAACTATCGTTTCACTTGGTTTCAGGCTCTAGAATCTTCTTTTCCACAGGTCAATCCAAACAGGAGCCAAGCATTTAAAGCACGCACTATGTGCAAGGATCTGGGGAAAAGGAAATCAGACCACCCTGCCTTCAAGGAGTTCATTACCTAGTGGAAACAGGAAAACAGTTAACTATTACTAGGCAGGATGAATTAACACTAGATGCAAGGATAAGAAATGAGCTAAGAGAATAGGAAGTGATTAACAAGGGTCAATCTGGTGGCTTCATTTGAGTTCTGCCTCAAAGACCTGAATTCTTTTTCCCTTCTTTAATTCGCACCCCACCCCCCGCCACACACACACACACACACACACACACGTACACTTCCACCCCTTACTTAATGTTGTTGCTGTTTCCCCTTGAGAGCTGGATCTCTGAAGGTGGGGGAATCTCCTCCCACACGCTCGCAGCGTGCACCTGGGTCCAGGTGCACCCAGGGGGCCTGGTGCACCCGGGGGGTTGGGGCACCCGGGGGGATTGGCGCACCCGGGGGTGCAAACCCCAGACCTTCTGCATGAAAGCAGATGTGCTAACCATTACACTATGGAGCCACCCCCAAAACCTGGATTGATTCTCAAGGCAGAGATGGCTGAGGGAGCATCATGAACAAAGATAAAGGGGTGCAGGGCACCTGTAATATATGGTGAAACCTGACTAGTCTGGGGCCACAGTATCAGGGAGATTTCTAATCCTGATGGTTTCCGCACTTGCTTATAAACTTAGCCAATGTCTCAAGGCTTGCCTGCTTTTATAGTACAAGGGCAATGACAAAACCCACAGCTTAGGAAATGACAGGCTATTTACCTTCTGAGCAGTTAAGGAGCAGAGTCGCAGATTGGTCCTCCAACTCAGTAACTACCTAGGACAGAATATACCACTGATGTGCAAGGACTGAGAGAGGGGATAAGATCAGTGTCATCTGTATTCCATGTGCATGCCACATGGATATCATTTCATGGATGCCATTTCATTATGCAGAAAGAGTTCTCTCCTGACTCTCTAACCTGAAGCTGCCTGAGCACTAAGCTGACCTGCAAATGCCAGGGTCACTTGGAATGTCACAACCCAATCACCCTAGTCCTGCAACAAGGGCCAGAAAAGAGGCACAGTTGGTGGTTGAAATTTAAGCATGCTGTTAGTAACAGGGGCTGTAGCAGGACCTCCTTCCCCGCTTATATTTTAGTAAGGATTATTACCTATGTTAAGACTAGTTCTCAGTAAAGCTTAATATTAAAACCAAAAAGGTTCAGACAGTGATCCCCCATCTGCTCCACCTCTGATGTAAATTTTTCTAAATGTGTTTTGATCTGATGATTGTGGATGAGGGGACAGAAGCCACCAGACATGGAAATGGACTATGTATCATATCATCTTCCTGCCTCTGCTTATTCACATGGATCAAAGGTTGAAAAACATCAAACTAGAGAGCACTAGTTATATGAAGCACCTTTATGTGAGACAAAGACACAAGCAACACTCTTTAGAAATAAATGTTTATTCTAAAATTAATTCAAATAATTGAAATTATAGGAGATATTGAGATTATGAAAAAGAAGAAATCACAAGAAAAATGAAAGCAATTAATCAAGAAAAAACTCTCAAACACCTGACTTGCTTGCCCAGGCTATAGGTGGTGGCTATAAGATTAGGCCTCCATCATTATTTCTGTGACAATTTGGTCTAGCTATAAGTGGTCTGTTGCTACCAAGAACCTAGAGAAGGCAAAGGGACTCATGGCTATAAGAAGCTGGTACAAGCATCCAGATACCATTTCTTGGATGGGCCAGGCCTCCTAACCAAGCATAACATGGCCCCTCTCTCTGTAGGGTTTACCCCAAAGCAATGCTCATGGAACTGAGTCATTTGGCAGAAAACTATAACCAAGACTACATTACTCAGCTTGATTCTGGCAAAGTCTGTATGGGCTGAAATCTAGAATAAAAAGCTTAGTTATCTGAATGACAGCCTTTGGAACCTGAGTGATTCTTTGGAAAGACTTCTCATTTCTTAGTCATAATGGAATCAGACATCCAGCAGTTACAGGTGCAAAGACACTCTGAGGAGTTCTATCAGCTCCCAAACCAAATGTAGGGTTTGAAGTCAGTGTCCTCGTGTTAGACAGAGCCACTGTCCAGGTAGCTGAAGACTACCTCAAATGGTTCAATCCATCATTAAGGTATAAGTAGAAGTTGGTGATGAAGATGACAGAAAACATAAGGCAGGGTCCTGGCCCTGGGAAATTAAAGACATGAATTCCAGACCCCCTTAAAACAGGTATTACCATTACTCCTGGCAGAGCTATGAAAATGCTTGGAATTGGGCAGGAGTGCTGCTCATTCATTCACTTCTCTGGCCCTGATAGCAGTGGTCACCTACAACCGTTTCACCACAAGGAGGCGATGTCTCACCAGCAGCCAGTTCAAGAGCTGCCAGTAAGTACCCCATCTGGGATCACACGTGTGTGCCTAAATAAATAAATGAATGCAACCATCCACAACAATTAAGATTTTGGACATTTAATTACTTAATTGCTTTTTAAGAGATTATTGCTGCAATTAGGTGAAGGGGTTAGTTAAAGACAAAAGATGGGAAGGGGTTGGTTAAAGACAAAAGATTTAAAGGGGACAAGTACCATTTTCCAAGTATAAAACAATATTAAAAGTGTCATGAGAGTATATGCAGGGAACTACTTACTTCTAATGCAGAAACAAGACAGTACAGTGTTTACAGAGGCGAATGTGACATCTGCTAGCAACGTGATATCACCTAGACATTCCACTCACCTCTGCTAGAGACTGGGTGTTACTATGTGCTGATACACACAGAATGGAAATCCCACAAGAGTTAAGTCAAACTAAGGCTCATGATCATAAATTAAGGTGGCTACAGTAGGTCCCTTTGAAAAGTACCCCCACCATTACCAACCCTATCCCACTTTGGGCAGCAATGTTGTCACAGAACAGAGGAAGGTCATGGGAGACAATAAAAGCAACAGAACATTCTGTAGGGCACATGCTTCTCCATTTTAGCAGCTGACAAACCACAGTGGTGCCTGCTGGGTGGGTCTGGGGTCCCTGGACTTCCTCCAACATAATGCACTGGAGTCGCAAGAGACAATTCATGTATAGCTCTGACCACACCTCCTCTGAGGAGGTGCCCACCAGTTCACAGCAACTGGAAGGAACATTACCCTCAAGTCCAAAAGATCTGTTTCTCCCCCCCCAACACACACACACACACGTACACACATGTACGCACACGCACACAGCACCCAACCATTCTTGGAAGCCACAATGGACAGGAGGAAACACACATACACACCAGCCCTGCAAAGACATGGCTAGTCACAGTTTTATGTAGGAAGTATAGTGCTAAAGAACAGTTCAGACAAAAGTGGTAAAGAGCTTGGGGGAAAATCTGGTTGTCTTGGCTTTCCTGGCCACCAGCACACCAGTGAGGGAGGTGCGAAGATACTAGCCTAAAGAGGCTGAATATTCAGGAGTCCCTGAGAAGGGTAATGGAACAGAGAAGTTTTTCCTGACTTATCCTAAGTATTCCCTTAACCAAATAAAAATCTCAAAGACTGATCCATCCCCCACCCCCACCATGGCCTGGGTTAGGAAGAGCCCACCACTGCTCCCTGCTGAAAAAAAAGGCACACACAGGTTATGTCATCATTAGGGTAGGACAGTGGCTCAACCTAGATCCTGGCCCCATGCAGGGAAGAAGAGGGTAAGAAATGGGTGCAGGGTTTGGTCCTGTCCCTGCACCACCCTGAGCAACTAGTCTTATGAAGAAATCCCAGGCTCTAGGCTACAACTGACACCATCATAGTTTCCTATTCCAAAATGTTTTATTTCATCCTAGCCAGGGCTGAGAAGCATCCAGTACCTGAGGCTAAACTGCCATAGTACCTTTGGGAGCTAAATAAATGGGGAGAAAGGCAGGAAGAACACACTAATGGAGAGAGAAATTCTTCCTTGCCTTGGGGGCTCTTTCATGCCCTCTTTGCACCACCGAGAGTAAATCAAGGCAACTTGTGAAGGTGCTTTGAGTGGTCTCATGCACGATGGCTTAAAGCAGTGGGTGAGGGGAGGACCACACCAACTTTGGTGACATATATTTGCATCTGGGTGCTCTGATTACTCAGGAAAGTATAGGAAAAGGTCATCTCCAGCCCCGGAGAGGGTTCATATGTGCTCCAACACTGCCAGTTCAGAGGCAGCACTAGGACCAGAAAGTCCTACATCCTCTGGAAACCACATTCTTTTCCTAGCCCATGGAAACAAGAACAAACCAGTGAGAGCACAATTTCAAATAATCTCCAAAGAAGGTGGCAACCAAGTATCAAATGAGGATTGTACTACAGAAGAGGACAATGGACCACTCCATAGCCTGCCTTGGCAGGCTGACCACTTCTATCCCATATAATAGCAACAATGGCCTGGTCAGTCATGTCCTGGAAAAATAAAATGAGTTACAATAAAAGTAACTCCAAGAGAACAACTAAATTACTCAAAGAGCCAGGCTGAAAAAGCCTCCTGCTTAGAGTATACCTAATACTCACTGGAGGAAACGTGTTATGTGACTGCTTCCTATGTGACCATCCAATCTGCCTGAGATACCAAGGAAAACCTTCTTCTATCTCATACACTGTATCCCAGCTTCCCTAAGAAATCAGGACAGGTCAGAACTGCCACACGATTCAGTGAGGTTGAAAGCTAGAGAGGTTAGAGAAGGAAATGGTTAAAACAATTTCTAGGGTGACAGTTAAACCAAGGGCAAAATAATTACATAATGGAATCCTCCAGGGTCTTCATATGAAAGAAAACACAAAAAGATGCTAAAAGGAGGAACAAGAGTTCCGAGGATAGAGCTGTCTTGTGGTCTGTCTTCTTGTGTTCTGTGGAGCAAGACCAGATGTTGAAACTGTGTGACCTCTTCAACATCCCTAGAACCTTCTGAAGCCAGAAGTTCCTCGAGGCTAGAAAGGGTCCGGGCTCAGCGGGGTTTTGGAGTGCCATTCATCTGGCTGCCCTGAGTTACAGTGTCTGTGCTGAAAAGGCTGTCCAAGAAGATGGAGGACAATTCTGCTACCTGGTTCCTGTCGACGGTGGTTTGGGCCATGCCATAGATAGCACCCTACAAATGCAGCCAAAGAATCACTGTCAGTGACGAGGTGACAGGAGTGGGTATGACCTCCCTCTCCCCCGGCCTTGCCCTCCATGTGCCCTCCTCTCCCCTACTCCATTCTCACCCCCGGCTCCATTTGATCAAAAAGACAAATGGCTTTCATTGGTAAATTTTCACAGGTACTTGCCAGTCTGCCTTTCTGCCCAAAGGAACTATCCTATGGGATTTGCTATAGAAAATTCTATTGAAAACAGGTTGTCATTCCTGCATCAACTTTTTCTTTGCAAATGGACACTTACATCACCTGCCTTTGTATACCACTTCCAAATTTATAAGATGTTTTATATATACTATACCTCATTTGAAACTAAAAAACCCTGGGAATGGGTAAGGCAGGCATCATCAGCTCCAAGTAAATAAGGAAACAGGTTTGTGGATAAGGAACAGACTCAAGGTCATCTCATTCTTTCAAACCACCCTTACTCCCAACACCTAAACTTCCACAGGAAGAAAAAATCCCATGTGTCCCTACCATTCCTGTGGTCTTTGCTTTAGGGTTCTTCATAATCTGAGTGACGGATTCCCGGATGTCCTTTAGGAATTGTATGGCAACACGCTTCCGGGTGTGTACCAACGTGACACAGAAGTGAATACTACGAGTGAAGAAAGAGACACAGAGAGGTGAACCTTGGAAAAAGGAAAAAAATTCTAAAATAAAGCAGCCCCCAATAAAGGAATTGATTGGTTGCTTCTTCATGTTATTTGTGACAAGTGTCGTCATCCAAATTATACCTAGCTCTGGGCATCAGGGTTCTCAAATACATGGGTTGTCAAGCACAGGCTGGCATGAGGTTTTCTCAGCGTGATCAAGAAACAACCTGATAGAACCTGATAGAATGAATACAGCTGGCTGTTTTGTCCCACCCCTCCCCTCAAAAACTGTTCACCAGTAGTCCTGCACCCATGTGACCACCAGCGGAATGCTTTTATCTTAGATGATAAACCCTCATGGTGATAGGGACAAAGGCTGGGGTCTTAAAGGATGTGAGGGCAAAAAATAAACTCTAACTTCCCCTGGAGAGATTGGGGTACAGAAGGATTGTGAAGAGAAAAAATCAGAGTCCAGATGGGATTGGCAATGGTGCCAACATGTGAGAGGATCATGGGTATGTGGAGGACACCAAAGTAACCTATTCCGTTGAGTGGAGTGTTTATTTAAAGCCATCAAGGAAGATTAGGTTAGAAAAGCATACCAAAGACAGTAGCCAACCTGAATGATCAGAGGCCCACTGGAAGGTTTTGAGCTAAATATTACTCAAGTAACAAGCCAGTTTAGAAGAGCCACCCAATGACTGTACAAGACAGACTGGAGAGTACTGAGCCTAGACAGAGAGTGAGGATGGAGGGATCTTATGACTGACTGCTGATCTCAAGAGGCTGCTACCTAATTTTGCCAGAGTCTAAAGCTAACGGTCTTATTTTGAAACTGAATAACTCCAGGTGACAAGACAGAAATCCTATAGATACTACAGTTGCCACTATAGTGCTGGGCTCTAGCAGTCAAGCTCTATATTCAAGTCACCTTATTACCCAAGTTCTTTAAAAGTCATGGAGCAAAGGAAGGAAAAGAGAATTCTTCAAGCTTACCTGGATGGAAACTGCAACTGGTTCAAGTTCCACCCCTTAGCAGTCATCAGGTTAAATAGTCGGTAGATGTCAAAATCACGGGAGCCCAGAGCAATGACTGACAACTGAGGATTCCCCAAAACAAAGATGCCTTTGATATTTTCCAGTCTTAAAACAAACAAAAAAAGGAACAAAAAGAAAATTCAGCCATATTTATTCCTCTGGTCATCATCATCATCTCTTTTAATCAACTACTGTCTCCCTTATAATACAATCTAATCCTTTAGGGCATTAGTGTTCTCATCTTCTAAAATAAGGTGGCTAGACTGAGATAGCTGGATCCTACACAGTACAAATATTCAAAGGCTCAGACCCCATTTAGATTCAATGAAACAAATTCACTGGCTCTTAACCCAACTCCCAAATTATGACATGACACCAGGGGCATCTGAGGCATCGAAAATGTACTTTTCAAAAAAAAAAAAAAACCTGCAAAATAATCCATCCCCCAGTTTTAACAAGTCATTTATATAATATCTAAAGCAAGAAATGGCATAGCAGTTCTCAACAGACTGGTATAAGACATGCCCACTGGTCGCTTTCATTCACCCTGGAGACTATGAAAAAGCCTTCCCAATCCTGGTGATACACAGAGAAACAGGTGGGTAATATGTAAGCAGATATGCTAGACAAAGCACGCAGCCTAGTTCTAGCCTTAGCTTAACCTGAGATTTCATCACCACACTCTCTGTTCCTTCTATCTCCCCAACCCCCAATTATTTTCTTAGTCCAATGATTCTCCATGTGTGATTCCTAGACCAGCAGGCATCAGTATCCACTGGAGACTTCCTAGAAATGAAAATCTTCAGACCCCCCAACACTGTTCCACATGTACTGCATCAGAATTCTAGGAGTGGGGCCCAACAATCTGCATTTTAACAAGCCTTCCAGGTGATCAGGGTGCATGGTCAAGTCTGAGAACCACTGTCTTAACCATTAAACTGTCCGTCAGCACTTGGTAAGAGCTGCCAGTTAAGACATCCTTGGAGACAAGGTGGCCAGACTTGAACCTCCAAGTCATAGCAGAGCAAGGGCTCTTATCCTCCCAGCCCAGCACCACACTCTTAAGCTGCTGTCCTAAACCCTTGGTCTCTTAGGAGATAGAAAATAGGCTGGAACTATGGGTGCTTAGCCAAGCAGAGGCCTTGAGCCCAGCAGCAGACAAAGTGAGAGACAAGGCAGAATCCCAATCTTCCACACATACTCTGACTTGAGGAAGCGAGCAGTTTTGATGATCTGTTTGGTAGCTTCAACATAGCCGCTCTCACCGAAGTGCATCAGGGTGGCCCAGCAGGCTGCACTAATACCACCAGGCCTTGAGCCTGCGATGGTTGGAGAAGCATAGATGCCACCCTGCCAATCTGGATCAACGAAGAACTGAAAGCTCCTGTACTTCTTGTCACTGTATAACACCACTGAAGAGCCTTTAGGGGCATAGCCATACTGAGGGGAGAAGAAGCAGACAGGTGAGTGTATAGTGCTGTGTGGCAGACCTGTCTGGAAACTCATCACACAAATTTCTCCTTCACTTGTTAGTTTCTCTATGATATGTTTCCCACTCACATTAAAAATTCAAACTTAGAAAGTTAAAGGGTAGAAGGAACTGAAAGGAGCTGAAATTCTCTATTTTAGGAAGGAGGAATCTAAGGCCCAGGAAGAATAGCACTTTGACCAGTTAATTGGTTTACTTCCCTTCCCCCACCCAGTATGTGCGTTTCCTTATTTAAAACATGACTCTGGAGAGGTACCTCAGTACGGACGCAAAGATAACTTTCCACTGGAACCCAGGAAAGGATGGAACTCAAGTCTTTTGGAACAAATGAAATCATGATCTGACTCCCTTCTGATCTTTTTTTGCTTAGTATTATACTTCCTTTTTAAGAACATCATAGAAGCTACTTAATTCAGCTTTAAAAATAAACTGATCTAGACTTTACCTCTGTCCACAAAGTGTGGCAGGCATGGACATTTCAAACATTACAAGTCAAACATTCCTGAGCATGTCAAGTTCTTCCCTTTTTCCAAAGGACTCTCCCATCAACATGTTGCTGTCACTTAGGTGCAGGAGCCCCAGGAGCATGGGAGCTGCAGTGCTAACATACGTCCTCCTCTCAGGAATTCCAAAATCAACCTCACTTCCATCCTAACCCAAACAACCTCGAGGCTTTAGGGAAGTCTTTTATAAGGGCCACTACACTAGCAGGTCCATTACATACAGAAATTCTCTCAGCCATAAGACATAAAGATAATAGGTTCCTTTCCATTACTGCTTGTCACCTCTATCACTATACCTTATCCCCTGAATCAGCTGCCCTGGTTAAGAACAAGGAACCAGATTTAATTTTACATATTGGGGGGAAGCTAATGCTTTAACCAATTATAATAGTCAAAGTAATCAACTGACAACTTTGATTAACATTTGTTTTCTTCCATAGCTCACCTTATGGGTGTCCGCTGAAATGCTGGTCACACCTTTCACCCGGAAATCAAATGGTTGTTCCAGTGGGTATCCTGCTTTCTCCATGAAGACGATGAGGAAGCCCCCCAGACAAGCGTCTACATGAAGAGGTATTTTGTATTTGACAGCCAGCTGGTCCCAAAAAACCAAAGACCACATGAGAACTTCATTTATACCCCTAAAACAAAAACTCTGCAAGATGTGGGTGGAAACATGGCTATAACCACAAGGTTACCATGCACTATGTCTCCCATGTTTTAAAAAACTGGCTACTTTTGACATTCTTAATAAAAGCTCATCTTTCTAATGTAGTTAGCCTTCAAAATAATTAATCTGAAATATGGTAGCTATTTTACATTTAAATATGCAGGGTCTCAAAATTATGGCAAAATCAAGCAGGAAATGAACAGTACTGATTTAGGCTGCCTCTGGAGAAGGAAAAATGTTCTGCTTTATTAACTGCAGAGTACGGAAGGACCAGGGCAGGGTGGGGGGATGCTATGGGGCAGCATGTTGAGTACCACCCTCTGGCAGGCATGCTCCTAAATGAAGATTATTTCCTGATCTGAATCGAAATGTCAGTCCTATTTCAGAATATCCAATTTAAACAAAGGCTTCTTCCTTTTATTATCTCTCCCCCATAGCAAAAGCTAACTTTCAAAGGCTCCAAACAGAGCTGTAGGTTTACCAAAGAGCTGAGGAAAACATTCATCACTACTGTGTTAAAATCTAACTCAAAATCGCTTCTATCTGCCAAGTATGTACCATGAGATTCTATTTAAAAATTTTAATTTGACTGCCTAGCAATCCATTCTTCTCATGTACCTTGGCCACTTCAAGGACAGGATCTATCACACCGTGAGGAAACTGTGGGGTGGAACAGACGAGCATGGCAGTGTTCCTGGAGATGGCTCTTCTCATTGCCTAGGGTTTAATGTTGAAAGGAAAATGAGCATCCACATCACAGTCACTCTTCCTGTCACTGCCAAAATTAATCTAGGCTACTACCTTAGAATTTCAGTTCCGTTAGTGCCCCTTCCTTCATCTCTCCAACCTGGGAGAAGACCACCTCCCCACCAAGGTTGTAGAAAACAAACAAGGCCAGGTGAGTCCATTTCAAGAAAATGGTCTGAGAGCACAATACAAAAACAGCAAAATTATTGTGGGGAATAAAGAATACTGGACTAAGAGGAAAAAGAGACAACTATCCTACCTACTAGCAATGAAACCTAGAGTAAACCACTTCACCCAATCTGTTTCCTCATCTGTGAACTGCATCATAAGGTTCAAGTGCAATTCTGATAGCACTCTGAAAACTGAAAAAGTTCTACACAAATGCAAAGCATAAAAATAATTACTAAAAAAATATAATTCACCCTTAAAAAGAAATCCTGCCATTTGCAACAACATAGATGAATCTGAGGAATATTATGCTAAGTTAAATAAGCCAGGGAAAGAAAGATAAATATTGCATGATCTCACTTATATGTGGTATTTAAAACAGTCAAACTCATTAAAGCAAGAGTAGAATGGTGGTTGCCAAGGGTCAGAGCATGAGAGAGATGGAGGTAGGGGATACCAAGTCTCAGTTATGCAAGGTAAGTTCTGGAGATCTAATGTATTACCGTGTGACTATTTAACAAGTATTATTAATACTGCATTGTATGCTTGAAATCTGAAATCTAGTCTTAAGTATTCTAACCATTAAAAAAGAAAGAAAAAAAATGGTAACTATGTGAGGTAATGTATATGTTACTGATTGTGATTATTTCACAATGTACACTTACATAAAATATTAACTTATACATCTTAAATATATACATTTTTTCTTTGTGAATTAATCAGTTAATACCTCAATAAAGAAGAGGGGGATAATGCTAGTGCTAATAAACAAGAATAGTTAAATACTGAAAAAAAAAAAGGTACTATTATCATAGCAATGGTACTATAATTTATGCCAATCAAAACCACAGTGAGAGTCTTGGGGCAAGTTAGTCCATGCTCATTTTACAGAGAAGAGAAAGTGATGATACTAAAAGAAAGCCCAGGTCTTTAAAGCCTCCAGTTAGAGACTAGATCACCTTCTTATTAGAATTTGCCAATCTATGAAAAGATGAGACTGCAACCAATCTTCACTGCCAGTGGTTGTTTTTGCAACTGTGGCTACTAGAATCAAAGGTATTTTGAGCTGATCTGCATGTGACACTGGAAAAAATAATCAGGCAGGTAGTACTTCCTGCTCCTCACATCCCAAGGCCAAAAATGGCCTTTCAAAGGAACTCACCCGAACATCCACCTCCATCATTTTGTTCAGTGGAACCCGTATAATCTTCATTCCAAAATAATGAGCTGCTTTGTTAAATGCAGCATGGGCACTTTGGGGGGCCACACTAAATGACAGGGAAGAGAATAACAAAATCCAGTCAAAATGGGGTTCAAGAGAGAACATAGTTAGCAGCTAATCTAACTCATCAGGAGTAAACTTCTAATTATTTTTCCTCAAATTTTAAAAAATGCTTATATATTTACTTTTTAAACATAAAAGAAGTCAACTGATACTCCAGCGAAATCTCCCAACTATTTAGGAAACCATTTTGGCAATAGGAAGAACTCAGAAGTAATCCCACAGCAAGGGATCCAAAGTATAAATTAGGGCTAACAGATAAAAGGAACAGAAACTTTGGATCAAGTGGAGCCTTCTAGTGGTTGTCTATCCAAAGATTAAATAGATACCTGCCTGAGTGGGGAGCAAGCTTCCTGACATGTTCAAGGAAAAAATTGTAAGTTGTGTGACAGGAATGTTAAAGCAGCAGCCAAGCATCAGGTCAGTGGTCCCCTCCATCTCTGAAAGACCATGACCCTATGAAAAACTAAAATCCCCATTTTCACTACATACTTGGAAGCAGCATTTCAAATAGTATTGAAAAAGAAAAGCAAGTCATAGTTAAGTATTTGCTTCCAGACATCTCTCAATTGTTCAACTTTTATAATTCATCTGTTCCCTTTAAGGAAGAAAAACCTCTAATACTGAGTAAGTACCAAGCACTAAAGATTTATGTATGAAGAAAGATGGCAGCCTGATTTGTTTTCTTAGGCTAAGTATGAATCAGCATGAGATCATATGCAACAAAACCCTTAGTCACTTGCAGGAAAAACGTTAACCCAAACAATGTAGTATAAACAAATTGTACAAGGAGGGTCTAGAGAAAAAAAATGCAACCAAGTACCAAAATTGTGTCCATGGGGTGCAATATGGGTAAATCTCAAAAAGATTTTTAAAAATTTTACTCCCAGAAAATACCCCTCAGGCTGAAATTTTCTTAGGGAGCACTCCAAGGCAGCCTATTTTATTTAACTAACTTTCACTGAACTAAGAAAAGTGGAGAGCTTTCCTTAGGATCCAGGTAATTTATTATAAATATCACAGAATTCAAAGATGTAGTCCTGTCATTGTCACTTCTAGAAAAAGAATCTCATTCTTGCTTACAGCATATACCATATAATAAACTGGGAGGGGGAAGGGGTGATCTTGAAAATTAACTAGCTGATCCACCCAGGATTTTGCTAAATATGAAGGGATAAAGGTCAAGGGCACAGGACAGAAAAAAAAGAGGACTGGAATTGCCAGAGGAAGAGAAGAAGTAGAAAACAGATTGTCAGTCTGCTTCATACAGCAGTATTCCAAATAGACAAATTTAAGGGGGTGTGAATGTGGGGGAAGCAGCCTCACATACATACATTTCTGGAGTTTTGATCCCGTTCTCTAAGGCCAGGTCCCGATAAGCTTTGCAGGCCATCAGTATGCTTTCTGTCCCTCCAGAGGTCACCTGTAAAAAGGAAGAGGTGTCATCCATAAAAGGCAGTTAGAGAGAGCAATCAGCATGTACTTCCTGCCCTGATATCTGATGCAGAAACAGTTAAGGTCTTGCATGCCACAGACTAGATACTGCTATGTCTTCTAGAAGGAAAATTCTGCTTTGTTGACTAAGCACAATCCTAGCACGAGAGAAGAGTAAAAACTACAAAATAAGAATGAGCAGAAGCTTCGCACTGCCCGGACAAACTTACGTCTGCCCAGATCTGTGCACGATCCATTTCTGCATTAATTCATCCAGTTGCAGATAAGCTAGGACATTTCACGCCATTCAAAAGTATCAAGATTATTGACTTTGATTTAAATTTCCAATGCCCACTGAAGCATGTAAAATTGTGAAGTTACAATTCTAGTAAACTATGTAATACATTAAAAGATCAACTCAGGCATTCCAAAGTGAACCTGTGGCTTTTAACAAATTTAAAAGAAAGAGAAAAGCAGAAGCCTTTACTTAATTTATCTTACCTATCTGAAATCAAAACAAAAATTCTGATGTTTTTAAATGAAATAAAATCTTTTCCTGAAACTAGGTCTAGCCTCTCTGACATAGGCAAATTTCTTTACCAGAGTTAAAAATGAAAAGGTTCAGAGACTATTTCATTCATCCTATTGTCCTCTCTGGACTACAAACTCATGAAAGTGAGGACTAATCTATTCACAGTAATATTCCCAGCACCTAGCCTAGTAGCTGACACTTAAGGGACCCTCAATTAACATTTCTTAATGCCAGATTTGACTCTTAGTAAACCCTGACTAACAAAGGCACATTATAGCCTTCTGTCTATCTTTTGATAACATCTAAGAACAAATAATCAAATAATTTTAAAACAAACAGGATTATCTTTTGATAACATCTAAGAACAATTTTAAAACACAAGAAAAAAGTCATAGCACTGAGTAAGGTAGATATTTTCTTAGATTTATCATTTCTGAAGATTCATACAATGTTACAAACCTTTTTCATTTATGGGTGAGAAAACTGAGCCACTCAGAGACCAAAGTAATTCACCCAAGTCACCCATTACATTTTTGTATTTAGTGTAGCTTAATATGAGATGGAATGAGAGAGGGTGGTTACTGAAATTTCCCAAAATAATATCCACATATAGGACAAAAATAGCACTGGATACAAAATGCCAGTGGTTAGGAGTTATATGAAAGATTAGCTGAGAAAAGCTAAGTTCTGATTCTGGAAGTCTTCATGAAACAGGTATTCAAAGTAATGCAATGAACTTGGGCACAAGACACTTATTGTAGGTTTCTGCATTTTTATGCTGGAACAGACAAAATTCTTATAGCTGTAAGCTCTGCAAATCAGCAGCCTGTTCTGTGGTCTAGCATAAAACCTCAGAATGTCACATGAGGAACCAAACCAGTTATGAAGAAAGTCAGGAAAGGACCAACAAAGTCCAGCCTCCAGGACATTGCCCTTTAACTATAAGGCCAGTAATGACCTCAGGAAAAGTATTTCCAAATCCTTTGTCACTCACTTCACATATTCTATTTTAATAACTAATCAAATCAACATCGTTATCTATAAGGCAAACACCAGTGTACTTGACTGTAAAAGCAGGAACACCTAAATTCTACTTCTTATTTTTATTTCTGATCCCTACCTAAATTCTATGTTTAAATATGCTGCTACTCTTCCATTTCCTTTCACACCCTTTACCCAAATGAAAACAAAACTTTAGTTGTAAAGTTAGAAGGTACAGACCTCAATAACTACTTGTTATGATAGTCAACTTCTTTCAATATTTATAAAAACTCTCACTCTAACACAGGATATCTATGTCAGAAAACAAGAGTAAAATGTGACCTATTTGGAAATTTTTCTTGTAAATGCTATTTGGCCCTAATGGCATTCGCATAAGCCAAGACTGTTTTCCTTGGCAACCTAATTTCTTTTGGTACATGAAGTCACCTCTCATCCATTCTGAGGCAAATGAAGTTAATAAAAGTAAAGAAGGTTGAAGAACTAAGAAGGAGCAAAGTTTAATAACTTAACTGGGCATAATCTAAAAACAACCCAGCCACTTGGCTTTGTCTTTATGTTTTTGACCTTTGAATCCTGAATTTTCTTCACCAAAAGCAGCTCATTAAGAGAAAGACCAAGACAGAAAGATATACAAAGAGAGAGGAGAGACACTGAGGAGAAACTCAAATAATCTCTGAGGTAATTAGTTATCATATAAAAGTCCTTAAGTAGTAGCAGAGACTAGAGACTGGGGATCTTAGACTTCATCCTTCCCAATCCCTCCATTAAAAAAAATACGTCCATTAAAAAAAATCACAGTGGGAGCAACATAGCTTAATTGTACCAATATCATATCATACCCCCCCACACACACACAGGCACCCCTCAAAAACAAACAAAAAACACCCTAGCATTGGACTTCTGAATTAAAATTCAAAACTAAAACTACTTCACAGATCTCTCTCCCGATACCTGTAAAGATGAAAAAAAAAAATAGTAAAAACCTTCAATAACCACCACCTAACAAGGAAAGAAGAGGTAATCTAAACTAATCTAAACTTCAAAAACTGCCAATGAAAACAAAAACAAAAAACAGAAGTTTCCAAGCCATAGCAGAGAGCAAAACACAGTTCCTAAAAACAAGCCCTGAAAATTGTCCTGAGTGAATCATCAAAATCCTGAGGATTTTTATTAACACCCCCCCAAATCTTCAAAGAAGCAGGTAGAGGGGCTTTTCTTATCTTCTTTCCTGATCTTCATTATCAGTGAGTCATGGACATGATGGTAAGGAGAAACAAACAAAATGGGAAGAGAGAAGATCTGGACTGATATTTAGAGTGAAGACTTCATCAACGCAGGATGGCTTAAAGAAATAATTATAGACCAAACTAGGCAGAGTGAACTCTGGTAGATAACTTTTAACGAATTTCAAGATGAGACCTAGATATGTTCTAACAGAGGTGGAACAAAGCTTTAGCTGAGCCTTGCCCACAACCAAATTTTCTCAGACAAAAAAATCACCCACCATCCATCAGAACAATTAGAATGTCTAGAGAAAGCCACCTAAGCATGAGCCAAGATGAAAGAAAAAGGCACGGTAACTATGCAAATATATACAAAGGAAAAAAAATGGTGTGCAAAATAAAAGATTAACTCTGAAGGTACCCACCCAAGCAACAGAAGGAAATTCCTCATAACTGTTTCTCCCTATAGGATAATATCATAAGAACATGAATTCAAGAAAACAAGAGTTGAAAGATGGGACACCGAAACAAAAAAATGAGACTGCAGACTTAAAACAAAGTACCAAACAATTAGTACAGAACTAATTAATACATTAGGAATAGCAAGGAACAAAATTAAACACTGCTCAGAATAAAAGGTTCACTCAGAGGAGAGGTTTACAGTAAGTGTAGTGAAACTAGATAAACAAGACGGAGACTGTTTAAAAAGTCACTTCATGCTAGGAGAACTGTGTTCATCTGACTAGTAAATAACCAAAAAGCATTCAAAGAATGACAAGGATAGATGGCAATCTGTGGAATCATATTCTATAAGAAAGAGTTGAGTAACCCAGGAAAAATGTGGGAGAAGACAATTCAGGGAGAGAGAGGCTTTTAAGTATACAAAGGTCTTGCACACTGAAAAAAAAATTATGGAAGTTCTGTTTCCAGAAATGTAGATTATACACCTCAGGCAACCCTCTTAACTCAAACAACTAAAGCCTAATAAACATTTAAAAAATTTTTTGCTTCTGCCACTGAGCTAACGTAGAGGAATATACTGAACTCCCAAACAAAGCATATCAAGAATCTTAAAAGATAAAATGACTACCAAAGCTGGCTTTAACTCTTGAGGGCTGCTACCGACCCCTAGAGACCTCAAATTCTTACTCTGACAAAAGAACAGTAGATAAATTTAGGGCCTGCCCAAAGTAAGTAGTCTCATGGGAAATGGATGGAAACACTGTAACTAAACCCACACTCTGAGGAGTACAAAAAAGAAACCCCACTAGTACAGAAGAGGACAGCAAGAAAAATTGCTTTTCTCAACCCTGATGCTCAGGTAAAGAAAACTAAGGATCTCTCAAGAATGTATAACAAGACAGCGTTTCTGTGAGTCTATCGTCTGAATTCATATTACCTCTGCAGTACAAAACTACAAGCTGAGAACTGAACTTAAGTTGGTTCCCATGTGGTAGCACTTCCCAGCAATTCTCCAGCAACTGGCAGAAGTAATTACAAGTCTTCTTTGGAAGAACTATGAACTATGCCTCAAGGTTAAATTCCCAGGAAAATGAGTGGCTCGCAGTAAAAAAAAAAAAATCAAAACTATAAGAACATAAGACAACATAAGTGAAACCAGAAGAAACAGAAAGGTACAGCTCATAAATAATGAAACTGTCACACAGAGAATATAAATAATTATATGTAATATATGTAAACAAGATATAAGCCAAGGAACAATAAAGGACAACCAAGCAGATTAAAAAAAAAAAGGATTTTCAAAAATGAAAAATATAATAAAAGATACTGAAAAACTCAATGGAAGAACTAAAGTGTAGATTAGACATGACTAAAAAGGGAATTAATAAAATCCCTGTTCTTATCACACAGCTACTGAGAATACTAGTTGTTCTAATAGTTATACCTTTATAGGTTATCTATTTTTTTCTGACTGCTTTAAGCAGCAATTAAATGGGTGTTAGTTCTTCTCACTCCAACCTTCATGTTTCTTAACTTCTCTTTTGTACTTTATATTTTTTGTCTCTCTGGATTTCTTTCTGTTTTTTTTTTTTTTTAAATCAGTCTTGTTCTACAAATTTAACTAAGGAACAATGTGAATATTTTACATAGTTATAAATGAACCAGGGCTCCTTGGGCAAATGGCTGATTCTGGGTCTGGAGCAAGAAATGTAGAGCAAATGTGGAATATTGCATCATATAAAAATATTTTGTCAAAAAAAAGAAAAAAAGAAAAAGAAGAAAAAAAAGAAGAGGAAGAGGAAAAGGAAAAAAGAAAGCTTTCAAAGACTGCACTGAGTCATACAAAAGGACCCAGTAGCTGAAATTAGTAAGCTCCCACGGGCCAAAAATGGAGCAATTTGGGCAATGATCTGAGTTAACAACTACAACAGTTTGTGTACTTGTGCAGTGTGTTCACCTTCTGATGACAGATATTTTAATTATTTCCAGTTTTTAGCTCTCATGAACAATGCTACTATGAATATACTTCTATCCTGATACACAAAGATACTAGTTTTTCTAGGATATATCCTGAGTAGAAGAATTTCAGGGTCATAACCCGTGTACCTTCCACTTTACTGGAAAAGGCCAAACTGTTTTGTGGTTATTTAACCAACAGTCTCTAGTCAATGGCACAGAAGAATACTTATGTATTGAAAAAATATCATCTCCTCTCTGTTACCCCGTTAGTCTAAATGCCATAAGGGAACCTGTTGCTAGATTATAATCGGTTCAGTTTTTAACAGTTTCGGAATTACTTTTGGAAAATGAATGCTAAGAATACCATTTTTATTAGCTACTGAATATCTGAATATGTCAATTTTCATGGTGCCAACATAAAGTAAAACACCACCATTTATTGGAAAAAAAAAAAAGTAACTATAAAATGTTTGTCTTTGGATGGGCCCTTCAATACACCTGTAGACTTTATAATGATTATAAAAGTAACTGATAGGATTAGCACCTCTAGGTTACCATTACAGCATACTGAGATTAATCTATCCATTCTGCATAAGCCAAGATTTAGTTTTTTCTAGAGAAGATAATATCAGTTTGTAGTAACAAATCTTAACAAGTTTATTAATCACAGTTGAGGAAAACTAACAAACATCTACTGGAAAGAACAGCTGAGGCAAGGGATCCTCATGTGTGTCTTTAAATATGATACCCTCTTCCTTTATTCTGAAAGCAACGAAATGAGATTTGATTTATAGCAAAATTAAAAAGTAAACTTCCAGCTCAAGAAAAATGAGAAGCTTATCAAAAAACTACAAGATGGTTCAACAAAATTACATAGGTAAGTGGGTAGGGAGGTAGGTGGGGTGGGTGGATGAAAAAGAGGGAAGGAAAGAAAGAAAGGAGCTGAGAGCAGATGTGGCCAAATATTTATGTTTAGTGATTTTAACATGTTCTTTAGACCATTCCAGCAACTTTACATAGGTTTAAAGTTTTTAAAATAAAAAAATCAGAGAGAAAATATATAGAACATATGCCAAAATGTTGATACTATATGTATTACAAAAACACAGGTAGTATGTTAATCTGAATCTTTCTACAATAATCACATATTATTCATTAAAAATCACATATTATTAATTTAAAAAAAGTAAAATGACTTTAATAAGCTTTTCTATTTTAAGCTAAAAAAGTAGTTAGATGCCTCTGGCATATACTTACACATCCACAGGAATCTGGCCCACCATTGAATAGGGAACAAGCTATCCTCACAATCTCTGCCTCTATCTTCCGTAGTCCTGGGAAGATATCGGGATGCAATGGATTACTCCATGCAAAATCGCCATAAGCCTACAAAGAAATGTGAGCAGATATGAAGTAAGACGATTACAGTGCATGGGAGAAAGAATCACACACTAAACAAAAGTGTCTAGGTATCAAGCACAACATCAGAAACTAGATAAATGGTAAGATATGTTCCCCAACCTAAAGAAGACCAAAATATAGTGGAGGGGACAGACAAACTAATCTACAGTGTGGTAAGAGAGGAAGTATAAATGTATGTAGTTAAAAGCAGACTAAAACACCAAACAATCCCAGTCTTAGCTTTGCCTGTCCCTTCAGCTGTATAATCTTAGGTTGAATAACCTCTCTGAGGCTGTTTCCTTATATGCTAAAGGGGATAATTATGGGACTGATCTAATAAGAGTTCTAGCAATAAGCAGATAATATATAACATATGCAAGCACTTAGTAGAGTGTCTAGGACAAAGCAGCTATTCCAAGTGCAATACTAGATGAGTATATGTGATAGTAAGGGGCCTTTAAAAAGGGAATAATGAACATCCTGAGTGGTCTGGAGGTGTCTATTGAGTGGAACCGTGAGAGAAGAATGGGAATTCATTACTGAGAACAGGTGGAATAAAGGCGAGACATGAATACAACATAAAAGTAAGGTGTACTCTAAAGAGAAAAGGCAGGAGTTAGTGTTTATGGAGTACAGTAATAAGAGTGGTGGAAAAAACAAGGTGGGAGCTGGCTCAGGAAGGCACTTGTATTTTGTGGTACATAAGCAGCTTGCATTTTATCTTGTAGGTAATGGGAAGCCACTGAAGGATGTTTAAGCATAGAAGATCAGAACATTATGTCAAGATACAGCTAAGCAAAACCTCTAATATTTAGCAAGGTATGAGCAGTTTCATGATTATAATAATCAAACACAAAGACCTTAGAGACCATCAGTCAATGCTAACTTTATATGACAAAATGGAATTTCAAAAATAAATTTGACTAGAAATGGAAGATGCTAAAGGCAACTGTAAAGTCAATAATGACAACAAAAAAAGAATTATTTTAATTATAAGTGAGACTACTGCTCATCCTCAGATGATTTGAGATTCCGGTAGTATAAAAAATTGTGACCAATTATCTATCCCTTGTCTCTTCTTATCAAATGAAATGTCTTATCATTAATAATCTCAAACAGTAAGACTACCTTCCCTGGTAATCTGCCTTCTACACAGAGCATCTATAAGTAATATTTTACTTTATTACAGATTAAAGATGTCTTTGACAATATTATACATGTTTACTTGTTTGAGTAAAGAGAAATTTTCTAAACTTCAGTTTTAATGATAAATTTTGCTTAATTTTAAATTATAAAAGTAAGAAGAAAAAGTGAGGTATTATAAACTGGCATAGACCACACACACTCCCTCTGAATACTGGACATTCACCTTCACCAAGAGCTCGGTGAGCTTCTCCTCCCCATTGTACACGGCACCAGAGGCTCTCCCTTCTTGCCAGAAGATATCTATAGAGAAAGTTAAGATCACTGGGTCAGTTAACAGGAACTTTTGGGAAGACAAGTTCTCATAAAGAAGAAATACAAAGAAATCCCTCTGAGTACAAAAGACAAAAAAGTCTGAGTGGCAATCCAAGTATTCTTATATTATTACATCAAGAAAGAAAGAATTCCATTAGAGCTGTCTCAGCAAAACAGATGAAAAATCATTAATTATAACCAACAACAGTGTGTTCATCTCCAACTGCCTTCAACAGCATAAATTTTCCTCTATCTAGACACTCATTTTCTGTTCTCTATATGGCTTAGGTTGACCTTTTTCTGCAATGCTTCCTTTGTCTCTCCTTTCCTATGTAATCACAGAAAGTGTGGGAACTATTATGAGCAGAGTTGGCAGAAAAGAGCAACACAAAAGTGAAATTTCAGTACACTGTATCAGGGTTGGAGTCAGGGAACTGAATCTCCAACCAGACAAGCCACAGTGAGACATCTTAGTCTCAGGGGCCTCTCTTACAGATGAGCCCAGAAACACAGAATTAGTCACCTGCTTCCAGAAACATACACTATAGCATTCAGATCTGGATAACAGTCAACACCGGGATAAAGCTCCAAGAAAAGGTTCCAGAGTAGAAATAAAGGTCCAACTTTCTACTTCCTGCCTGAGATTCTAAATTCGACATCATACCAACAAATCTGTTAATGTGGTCATCTCAGGTATTTCTGCTACCACATGGCTATGCTCTATTAAAAGTGGGTAGTAAGAGCTATTATAGAAACACACTAACTGAAAACAATAGTCATGGGCTCTACAAAGCAAAGATCTTTAACTCCAGTGAGAGAGCAGAGGACTAAGTAGTGAACATCCAGACTAATCCCTCAATATCACACAATCTGCCAAACTCTGGCTTGCAGCCAGTTTGACTTTCCCACTTTCCTTAGAGGACACTGCTCTGCACCAGGCATGTCTTCAGACCAGAGGTCATCAGACTTTCATAAATAGGATATATAGTTTCATTTCCTATTCTTTTACTGGTGCTACAGAGTATGGCAATGGACAGTGACTTAAAAATGGAAGGAAAGAAAATGTGGTGGTAGCAACCAGTCCCCATAAACACAGAAATTCTTAGTATACAGGTCTTGAAGTGCTAATCCAGGCTTTATATAATCTATAAATCCTGGGCTGTATCTAATTTTGTACTTGCCAAAAACTCAACACGTGTCAATTCAACATTTTAAAATATATTTGTTGAAATGCAAATGTGGTATCGTGTGTTGAGTCCCAGCACTTAAAAAAAGGACATTAGTGGAAATCTATAGTAGCTTAGTTAACAGTACTATACCAATGTGTATTTTTTAGCTTTGACAAATGTACCAAGATTATTTTAAATGTTAATATCAGGAAAAGCTGGGCAAGGGGCATATGGGAAATCTCTGTATTATCTTTGCATTATTTTCTATAAATCTGAAATTATGCCAGATTAAAAGGCCTACTTCAAGAAAGTATTAATAATATGACCTTAATTCTGTAACAAAATTAACGATCTCATTAATTTCTACAATCATTCTTTCAAGTAAGTATTACTATTATTATATCCATTGCAGAGAGACAGAAATTGAGGCACAAAGAAATTAAGATCATACTTTAAGTAGCCAAACCAGGATATGAATCCAGGCTGATTCCATGAGCTGTTCTTAAGTAGCATTAAGCTACTTGGTGCATTTATCCTTCCTATATGTGAGCTCATGTGTGTGTGTTTATTACACAAAACACTATTAACATTCTGATAAACACACATACACGCACATCATCTGTGTTTATCTTTTGATATGGGAATTATAGTGACTTTTCTTTTGTGTTTTTATGAAGATTTCACAATATCCATAATGGATCTGTATTTCAATTAAAATTATTTTTGTATTCATTTTTATTACACATATTCTCTTTTAAAAAACAAATGCATCTGTTTTATTCAGGCTCACAAAAGGAAACAAAACCAAGTTCCACTGTCTTTGAGAATTGTTTGATGTATGGATGAAAGATGAATCTAAACATAATTTTTAAATATAAAATTCAACCTTTGAGACAGGAAGTGGGCCTTGCTGAGCATGTACGTTTCAGGGATGAACTATCCTTAACTCATGCAAGCATTAAACAATGGTACCAGCCAGGTTAATGAAGTAGGTGCATTTGTAGAGAATCATACCCATAGAGCTGTACTCCTTGAGCTTCTCCAGAACTGCAGATGAGCTCAGACCTTGAGAAGGCAGAACTTTCACATACTCTTTATCCACTTTCAGAAATGACATGTTCTTGCTAATGTCATTCTTGACCTTGTTCAACTCATCTTGGATCTCCAAAGATAAGAAAAACAAAGTTAACAAGGAGATGGAAGAACACAGTATACAGAGTAGAAGAACCAGTTATGACACCAAGTCAACCGCCAAAGGTGAGGTACCACACAAGTGCTACAGACAAGGGTGGTTGGTAAAATTTTTTTTTTTTCTCAAAGAGATATGGTGACAGTTTGTTCAGGTATTTTCTGGCATGTAAGCTAAAGACATCCTGGAAAGTGCCAGGAAGATTGAATTCTATCTTCTCAGGTTACTGACAGCTTCTACTGTTTGACTCTTAAGTACTAGGAGGACTACGGTCCTTTCTGCTACATAATTAATCACATAAAAATAACTATGGTTATTTCTTTTCCATTCCCATAGAAACAACTTCTGAGACATTTTCTTTCAGTCATTCACTCACTTACTCAATAAATATTTGTTAACTACTACTGTGGACCAGAAATATCCGGTGAACAAAACAAACTGAGGCAGTATACAGTGAAAAAAAAATCCTGTTCTCATGAAGCTTATTCTTAGCAACAGAGGCAGAAAATAAAAGTCAGGTAATAAAAAGTATTGGGGGTGGGGAAAACAGAATAAGGATGGTAGAATGGCAGGTGCTGCTATCCGTGATAAGAGATGCTTTACTGGTAGGTTTGGGGAAGAGTGGCTCTATGTCACAATGTGTGTGTGTTACAGTGATATCTGTGTAAGATCTCACTTCAAACATTTAGATTTTTCTCAACTGTAGCTGTAAATGATTATACAAGAGGACCTTCTTAGATATGGCCCTCAATGAAACCATAGGAAAATCCACTTCTTTAAAAAATGTCTACAATAGTCTAATAGGCAGGTGCTGGCAGGTAGCAGAGTCCACACTTTTGGGCAATGCCAGGACATGTAATAAACATGAAGATATTTTTTAAGTTGTAAATAAAGAATTATGCTGTATAAAGGGCAACCATGCAACAGGAACAAGCTATAAAAGCTGAGTTTGCATGCAGACTATGCTGTTGTAATAAAATAAAACAGCTTTAAAAAATGATAATAAGAGGTGTCTTAGAACTAGCAGAGCAAGTGCTTTCCACCTCAAATTCTTGCCTCAGGACCTCTATCACACTTTAATATCTTTGCAGCATGTATTTCAAAGTGAAATTCTTATGTATTTGTTTAATTATTTTGTCTTTCCTACTAAAATATAAGTTCCACAGAAAGAGGAAGGTCTTGATCACCACTATATCCCTATATAATAATACCTGTCATTGAGCAGGTATTCAATAAACCAGTGCTGAAAAAGGAAATATAAGTGAATGAATGAGAGAGGGGTATACATATGCCCACTCAAAAATAAATAACTTTCTCAAAGTCTGTTTCTAAAAAATGAAAGGTGATTATGCAATTTCTAAGTCCCTTCCAATTCTATTATGTTATAATAAGATAACAGAATGGGTTCTGAAACCTATCATTGTCTCAAAATCTGAAACTGAAGGAGCAAAGTGTAAAGAATACGAGCCAAAAAAATACAGGGACTGATAAAAGGATATGCTATTATCCTTTGTGATCCAGTCAATCCTTTATATCTTTCCTCTTCCTTTACCTCTTACTCAATAAGAACTTAATTTTAGAATTTAATATAATTTAGGGTCAAATACAAGCCTATCTATGTACTCTCATGCCCCTTCTCTACTCCAGTTACTACTTCTACTTCCCCACAGGAAATGAACCTGAAAATACATAGTTTGGAAGAGTTAGCACAGTGATGTGAATGAATTTCAGTAAAAAGCTAAAGATAATTGACATCTTTTCTGGTTTGGCCAGGAAAGGAGAAAGAAAATTGAAAACCAAAAGCAAAACAAAACTTGATGGAAAGTTGAGGGGCAGAAATGGGTATTGGGGGAGATAAAGATATTAAGGACTCATTTGCCTGCTTTTGAACTTGTAATGAGTCCTGCCTTGTTCATCTTCATCTGAGATAAAGAACCTGTGGGGAAGGGTACAGAGGTGACTGTCTTATCCTCAGCGTGGGTGAGGGTAGAAAGGATACAGGAACAGACTAGACTATGGATAAACACAAAAAGCAAGAAAATAGACCTTCTATCTCAGTTTCTAAACCTGCGATCAGCAAACTACAGACCAAACTTGGCCTATATCTATTTTTATAAAGGAAGTTTCATTGGAAACAGCCAGGCTCATTCCTTTACCTATAGTGCCATCTCTGCGTTCCCTCTATAAGGGTAGAGTTGAAGAGTTGTAAGAGACACAGTATGGCCTGCAAGGCCTAAAATGTTTTATATCTAGCCCTTTACAGAAAAAGTTTGCCAACCCTGATCCAAACTTTGGATAAATATCTAAATTCAGCCCAGCCAAATATTGCTCCAAAGCATCATGTGACTTGTCATGTTTTCTAATTTCTAATTCCTCCGTAATAGACATCTCCTTTCTCTTTTGGTCATGTATGTTGGAGAAAGGGTTAGTCAAGTTTCTTGGTCTTGGAGCTTCTGACTTGTTGACCCAGATAACTCTCTGTTGGGGGGTGTGGGGCGCGCTTTCCTGTGTACTGTAGCATGTATAGCAGCATCCCTGGCCACTATCCACTAGATGCCAACAGCACTCCCCTCCAGTTGTGATAACCAAAAAAGTCTCCAAACATTGTCAAATGTTCCTTGAAGATGGGGAACAAAATCATGCACCCTGAGAACACTAGGTTCAGTAACTAGAAAGAGGTAGGGGAGTGGGGCAGAGGAGGAAGATGTACACAGGTTCCACTTACTTTTCGACCAATAATAGGCATCTTCCTGATTAGCTTAAAGCATTTCTTTTTAAACCTTGACCATAAACCTAAAAAAGAAACAAATGGTTCTATTATCCAAATAAATTTCCATAGATGTAACAAGGCAGTCACAATGTGTGAACTATTCAAATATGTCCTCCCCAATCTCACTTGCTTTCAGATCACAAAGATAGTGTTTCTTTCCTTTAAAAAAATCTTTTAAATTTATTTTTTTAATAAGTACTGTATTTACATGGTTCAAAAGTAAAAGAAATATAAATACAAGTTTCTCTCTCATCTACCCCCAGACCCTCATCTTACTCCCAGGTAAACACCACAATTAGTTTCTAGAACCCCCTTCTAGAATTTCTTTATACATATACAAATAAGAATAAATAGGTGTTCTTATATGTCTATCCTTTTACACAAAAAGTAGCATACTCTAGCACTGTACTAGACCTTCCTTTTCTACTTAGGAATCTTCTCCTAAAGATCAGTGCTTCCTCATTCATTTTAAAGCTGTAGAGTATTTCATTATATGGATATCTCATAATTTATTTAATCCACCCCTTCCTAATGGACACTTTTCTAATATTTGCTATTACAAACCATGCTGAAATATATAACCTGTAACACACACCATATAACACATATAAGAGAATACCTATAGGATAAATGTCCAGAAACAGAATTGCTGGGTCAAATGACATATGTATTCCAGAGTTCTGTACCATCTCAGGGTTTCCAGATGCCAAACATTTCTCTTCCCTCCCCCAAAACAAATGACCAATCAATACCTTTTTCCCAAATCTAGGCTCCATATATCCTAAAACTTTCTGGACCTAAAAAGGCCTTCAACATCATGGACACCAATCAGATTCCATTCTGTCAGTATATAGGACAAATATGGAATTCTGACTCTGTCATTACAATAATTATAAGTATGTGACACCAAAACAGACTGTTATACCTTTAATGAATTCACATTCAATATATCTCAACTGACTCTGATTTTAAGGTTGACATAGAAGGTACTATATACTATCCAAAGGCAACAAAGTATCAAAGCATTAAGTAAATATTTAAGCTGCTTGTTATTTGACTATAGTACACTCTTGAACAACATGTGTTTGAACTGCGCAGGTCCAGTGACAACACGCGAATTTTTTTTTCAGTAAATCTACAGCCCCCCATATTCCGGGTTTTCACAACCACGGGTTCAACCAACTGCAGGTCAAAACCAGTGTTTTCAGTCAGCAGTTGGGAACTTGAGCTTCCACACATTTTGGTACCCACAGGGGATCCTGGAACCAGTCCCCCATGGATACTGAGGTATTGCCGTTAAGTTTTTTGGGGGTTCAAAAGTTATACAGGGATTTTTAACTGTGCAGGTGGTCAGTGCCCTAACCCTCACATTGTTCAAGGGTCAACTACATTTCTAACAATGTTAAAGCTGTAAAAAACTCAGAACCACTTTCTTATTTAAGAGGTGAAATAATTAATTCATGAGGTAAAAAGAGGAATAAAAACCAGCAGACTGAGGCAGGTGTCGAAAAGTTCAGTAATGTGACTAGGGTGGAGGAGGAAAGAATAAACTAACTTGGTAAAAGTGGTGGAATAAAATGGTACAGAGTAAAAAGAACAGAATACAGACTCATAGGTTCAAAGAACAATCTGATGGTTACCAGATGGGAGGGGAGAGAGGGGTTGGGTGAAAAATGTGAAGGGATTAAGAAGTACAAATTTGTAGTTACAAAATAGTCATGGAGATGTAAACTACAGCACAGGGAGTATAGTCAATAATATTGTAATAACTATGTGAAGTGTCAGGTAGTTACTAGACTAACTGGGGGATTACCTCATAAACTACATAAATGTCTAACCGCTACGCTACACACCTGAATCAACATAAAATAATACTGAATGTCAGCTGTAATTGAGGAAAAAAAAAAAAAAGAATATAGGATCAGAGATCAAGAAACTAATGAAAAGATAATGTGGTTATGACCTAAAAAAATTACCTCAAAAGTAAAAGTCTCCAGAGGCATAGAAAAAAAAGTAATTAGAATGTTTTAAGGTAATAAAATAAGAAATACCAGTGTAAGAACCACCATGTATGGCTCTTTACAGTTTACAAATTTCTCTCATACAAATTATGCCACCCATGACTAGGAAAGGCAGCTAAAAACTGAGAGAGTTTACGACCTCCTCCTATCTCATAACTGATTTCTGTTGATGAACTACAGACAATTCCAGTTAAAATTAACATCAAGTTGTAGAAATTTGAGCTGATAATCACAGAGCAGAATTTGGGAAAAGAGAACACCTTAGGGAGCTGCTATGCTAACTAACCCCTGCCCATCCTCCCACTCCCACTCCCATCTTCCTGCTTCTTCCCGTTCTTACATAGTCTGGCATCCATTCTGTGTTCCAAAATCACCCTCTCCCCCTCAGAAGGGTATTCAGAGTTTCAAGATCAGCAAAATTTACCACTAGTCCAGACTTTAGAGTTCTCTAGAGCAATATACTAAAAATAACTCAACTATTTAGTGATGTATAGAATACTTCCACATGAGCAAGGTGCTGAAAGGATTGAACTTTTATCAAAATGATCTCCAATGTCTGAAAGGAAGACATTTTTATCTGTGTCTAAAATTCAAGTTGGAAGTTACAAAAGAAGGAGTGTGCTGTGTGTATGTGTCAAACTATATAAAATGGGCAATATTCAACAATTTTTGACCTACAAAAACTATACTTTGGTTCAACTTGATTCAGATATAGAAAGGAATATAAAAGTAAATAGTGGTTATCTCTAGGTAGCAAGATTTTAATTTTGTTTTTATGGCTTACCTATATGTCAATTTTCTACAATAAACATATACTACTTTTGTAATAAGAAAATAATGTTATTAAAAAATAAAACAACTGAAATGGTTTGGAGGTCAGGTCACAAAGTTTAGATGGCACATACCATTTACATACTACTATTAATTTTTCTCATGGAATGCTCAGAGGCTACCATATTCTTTTTTAAACAGGCGCTAAGTACCAAGACCAAAGATGGCTATGCTTCTTCTACCAGTTAAGCAAAATGCTCATGGGCACCATGGGCCACAGAACAGAAATAAGAGATAAATACCTAACGCTAATACTAATCATATCAAAGGAATATAAATTTCAAGATCTCTAACCTTAGTACGGTTTTACAAATGCACCACTCTAAGAGGAAAAGTACCTAGAATTGTGGCTGTCAGGAGCTGGGGAGAGGGGGAAATGTTTGTTATTGTTTAATAGGTACAGACAATATCTATTACTTGTATAGATAACTCCAGAGCTTAGCACAGTGTCTGGTACATGGCAAACATTTAAGTGATCACTGCATTAGTGCTGTTCCAATTTCACATAGTCTTCAAAGGATGTCCTCAAATGAAGCAATAACGTCCTGCTTGGGGAGTTCCAGTGGTGACACAATTACATTCCAGGCAAGAAACTAAAACTTTTTTTAAGCCACACTCTGAGATATCTATGGATCCTTACAATGACTAATTTCTCAGGAGTTTTTATGTAAGCTACAAATCTAGAAAAATCAGCCTAAACAGTAATAGTTACACAAGAGTCCTATTATAACTTTACCACTCAGAAGACAATGTCCCACTTTCCATTTAAACAGTTTAAAGAACCAAACAAAAAGGCAAGAAAATTAGTCTAATTCATCAACCATGAGTTCTAAAGCTAGTGAACCTCCATTATACCTTTACAGAGAGGATAGTATACTTACTCTCTGGCTGGAAGACAAACTCATATATCCAGACTATTAGCAGGGTCCACAAAACACTCCATGCAATTAGCTGCCAGGGCTCATACTTGGTGCAATGCCCATTTACATAATTCTTGGCCTTTGTGAAATATACTTCCAAAATCTCGAAGTAGGGCTCAAAGGCCTTCTAGAAATATGAGGGGAAAAAAAGAAAGAAAGAAGAAATATTACATTCAGAGAGAGAAAGGAAGATTATTCTTCATTTGTTCTTCAAATCTCATTTTTCAAGAGTAAGGCCATTCATGATCTGGCCCTACCCTGGCAATAATCTTATCATCCTCTAAGGTCCTAAAAGCTTCTTTTTCAGTCACTCCAGTGTACAGTGTCCCTTACAAGTCATGTGGACTTTGACAAGATTTTGATATTCTGCTTATCTTGTGAAATACAAAGTTAAGCTAGATCATCCTTTTGGCTCTAAAGCTTCTACATGACTGTAGTAGTCACTGTCCCACTCTCCTAACTCAAATCAAGCCTCTCAATGTCATTCTCTTCTTCTTGACTTTATTTGAATCTTTCCCATTCCAGGGGTCAGAAGATTGTTTCTATAAAATGCCGGAGAGTAAATACTTGAGGCATTGCAGACCAAACAGTCTGTATCCCAATTACTCAACTGCTGTCATAGCCCAAATGCAGTCATGGGCTGTGGGTAAACAGATGAACATGGCTGTGTTCCAACAAAATTTAATTACAGAAGCTAAAATTTGAATTTCATATAATTTCACGTATCACAAAATATTCTTTTTACAAAAACAATTTTTAAAATGTAAAATATCATTCTTAGTTCATGGGCTGTTCAAAAACTAGCAGTAGTCCCAATTTGGCCCATAGGCCACAGTCTGCCAATTTCTGCTTTAAGGCCTTATTTGACTAAAAAACACTTGTCAAGCCAGGGACAATACCTGACACAAGCAAAAAAAAATCCTCTCATCTGAAAATTTACTAGAATACCTCATTCATGAGATTCATCTCTATTAAATTCTCCTCAAATACTCGTTTGTGCCTCTACACAAAGCTTATCACAATGTGCCTTGCAGTCTACTCATCTGTTTCTTATCTTCCTGCTTACATGGTTAGTCCTTAAAGACAGATCTTAGTCATATTTATAAGCCTCCACAGTGCCCTGTACAAAAAAAGTTCATCTGACAGTTTGTTATTCATTCACTTACTCAACATTTATTAAGCATCTCCAGTGTTTCAGGCATTAAGCTGGAGGAGCATTAAGGTAAAGACTATTGGTTCTTGCCCTTACTGAGCTTTAATCTACACAGGCACAAACATATATAAACAAATCATTAAAACTCTTCAGCATAAACACTATAAAAAGGATGTAAGTGAAGTGTTAAGAGAAATCACTAAAGAGAAATCACTAAAGAAGGCCTATCTAACTCTACCTAAGAGGAAATGAGAAAGATATGACAGAATAAAATCTAAGCTGGTTAAAAGGGGAAAAAAATGATCAAAGAAAATTTTCTAGGCAGAAAAGTCAAAGGAAAAAAAGCCATACCAAGAAAGAGAAGAGCAGCTGCAAATGCATTTAAAAAGTCTGAGAATGGCAAGAGCTCTGTGTGGTAAGAGGCTAAGCTGGATGAGGGCTGCGACCATACCTGTCTTATTCAGTACTAAATGCCGAATATACAGGAAAGTGCCAGGCATACAATTTGTACTGAATAAAAACTAAATGGTTGACAATGACCAAGTAAAGGAGTAATTACATCAATCAGAGCATTGAGGCTGGGAGAAGTACTCTTAAGTCCAGACTGAAAATGATTTTTATAGTACCAGGTGGGTACTCAACTAATCAGGGGTATCACTTTGTAAATTATATAAATGTCTAACCACTGTGCAGTCCGTACACCTGAAACTAATACAAAATAATATTGAATGCCAACTCTAATTGAAAAATAAAAATAAAAATAAATGGTCTTGAAAATAAAAAGCATGGGAGTATAAATCAATAGGTACTTTTTGTTAAGTGATTTCTCAGGTCTGCAACATTTTAAATGTATATTTATTTTAACCCAGAAATTCCACTTTTTCTCACCTATAGACTTGCATGTGTGTACAGAGACATGGTCAAGGATACTCACTTCAGTTATAACAACAAAAGAAAAAATATAAATGTCCATTCATATACACATTTTATATACCCATACTAGACAGCATTAAAAAGATAGATCTAAATAAACTACATGGGAAAATTTCCAGAATACAACGTTCAGTAAAAAAAAAAAAAAAAAAAGCAGATTGCAAAACAACAACAAAACAAAAGTCATGGGATATTATCTGAAGAGTAACTTTTTTTTTTTAACATAACTTGGTGTAAGATAAGAAGCAGGACAGAAATTAGGGGGAAAAAATTCTGTTAAAATGACTGCTGAAAAAGTCCAGGGGAAAAATAAATTGGGTTGACCTTAAACACTATGACATTAGGGACAAAAAGCAGTATCTATTTGAAAAACATATTTGGAAGTGAAACAAACAGGGTTTGATAACTAATTAGGTATTGGAAGTACAGAGTGGGAAGAGTACAAATAATTCCAAATTTTCAAGTTCAAGTTTGAGAGACCAAGTAAGTGTATCACAGTTAACCATGACAGACCAGAACAGGAAGGAAAGTGGAAGAAGGTAGAAGAAATCTAAGAAAAAGGTAATGATATTGGTTTGAGTTCCTGTTGGATATCTACACACAACATTCTAGCAGAAGCATGAAAGTTTAGGAGGAGGACAGGTGCTCAAGAAATGTTTGTTGAAAACATGTATACCCTTAGCAATTAGGCTGCAGTATAATTAACATCAGGCAAGTATTGGGTTCCCTAGGGGGCTATCCATGAAAACACAAGGTATCTACAACCCTCTCCTAGCTCTTGATGGCCATTCCCCAGAGCCCACTGTTGCTATCAACAATCTCAATCCTGCACACCTGAGGCAGTGGCAATGGCAACAGCAGGGCCGGACAAGACCTGAGAAAAGACCAGAGGAGTCTATCACCATCAAACAAATGTCATGATTGCCATCATTATAAAGAACCTTCTACTGTCTACTATTAAAGCTGTGATCAAACCAAATGGTTAAATAGTGTATATGAATGGGATGATGGAAGAACAATAATTCAGATCTAGCTTTTCCTCTGGTGATACTATTTCCTAATTTACCCAGAAAATAGAGGTTAGCCTATTAAGATATGAAGGCATTCCTTGCTAACATTTATAAAATTATATTCAGCAAGAATATATCTTCTTGATAATTGATACAAGAAGATAATGGGAGTCCTGGAATTCAAAATCCTTGAATAGACCTCCCTAAGAGGAAATATATTTTATATTCTCTTACTCCAAAGACAAAATGAAACTGTATTTGGATGGGTCCTACTTTTTGAATAGGCAACTAGTTGGTCACAGAAATTGTTATCTTCTGGCCTCATACCAAGGTCCAGCCTAAGCTCAGTCCCCAATGAAAAAACAGCTTACAACACTGACAGCTCATTGCGTTATAGGGCTCTGTGAGGTAATGTATGCTATCTCCTTGGAAAAAAAGAATGAGGCAGTTCCTTGGGACCTTGCAAATAGAACAAACCCCAGGCTGGGTCCTGATGCAATACTCCAGCCCTTGGGAAGCATACAATATAAATACTGAAGGGAACTTCAGAGACTGAGCTCACATTTTCACTTTACAGAGATCCCAAAGTAAAACTGTGTGCCTAAGCTTATACAGGCAGGCTTGTGTCAGAGTGGAGACTAGGAATCAAAGCCTTCTGACTCTTCCAATTCTTTATTCTCATAGGCAGAGAATTACTTAACAAATTATATTCCAGTGTCATCCCAAGGGTTGTCTTTTTACAATTTATGTTCTTGGCAGAATCCACCTTAAACACATGGTACAGTTCATAAAAAACTAAAATTGTATAGCTAGGTCATGACTACTGATAAATACCCAAATAAAGATGGGACAAGAACTTATTATAATTACTATTTCCCACCATGCATTTTTGCTTATAGTAATACATCTGTCTATATACACCTATATATATATTTATAATTATACCTGTATATATATTTATAATTACACCTGTATATATATTTATAATTACTTAGGCTTCTGTTTATTTCAACTTAATCTACATATTGTGTCTCTGGAAATACAAGAACTATAAATGAAGGCCACTAGCTTATTGTGTAACTCCTGGCAAATTATTTCACCAATCTATGCCTACAATCCTTTATCTAGAAGGGACACAAAATAATAATCACAAAGTAAATAAAGTGTGTCTGTGTATATGCGTTTGTGGGTATCTCCAGCCCTCGTTTAACAGACAGTAGTTTTGGTAAAACTCCCACAAGTAAATAATTCCTGTTATAAAACTGAAAATGTACTCCTCTAGAGAAAACATAACACTTTGCCCAAAGAATGTATGTCAAATGATGGTAAAGAATACCATAAGTCTCTTGAAAGTATATTATTAAAGGAAAAAACAATATAAACCTTAGTATTATGAAGATTCAAAATTTTACCTACTTTAAGAAGCTATTACCAAATAATAATTACTAAATGACCAGCCTTTCTCTTCTTATTCATTCTATTTCCAATTTAATGACTTAGGTGTTAGCTGATGCCTAAAAAGACATCAAAATAGTACTCAATAATCCTAATCATTATTAGACAAAAGGCAGCTACTAGAATTTATGGGAGTTTAGTACACTACTATTCTCAAACATAATGAATGCTTTCAGCACCCAAAACACTTTAAGGAAACAAGATACTTTCATGAATGTAACATGACAGTGGAAATCCCCAAATTCTGTAAATTTGGGGCATGTTACTTGTTAGATCCATGAGTTTCAAACTTTTCCAAAACAGTCCCACAGAAATGTATTTTACAACATAATCTAGTACACATATCAACAAAAAGATATAAAACCAAAAGTTTCCAAAATAATACCTAACACCTTACCTTATTATTCACATGTGATACATTCGCATTTCTACTCCTTCCTTCCTTCTTTTTTCAAATGCTTGATCCCACAAATTGATTCTGCATCCCTCTAAACGAATCATGACCTTCTGGTTTGAAACTAGTGCCTTACAGTGAGTTTGCTGCTGGCTTCCTTAAATTTAGAATGTTGTGTAATGCAGTGAGGGGAGTTAATACTTATCATTTATTCTCTCAACATTTTTATGTGGCCAGGATATAATGAAGTAACTAAGCCAATGGAGCCTCAGAATTCTTCAGTCACAAGTTACTTTCTCTATAGGTACTAGCCCACAGCTACTCCCAATGATTTTAAACTCTTTCAGTCCCTAAATCACTCCAAGAGAACAAGATTCCGTAAGCAAACTTCCATAGTGGTATTATCCACGAAACACTTCCCCCGCAAAAAAACCTCTTTGAGAACTAGTACTGCAATTGACCAAGTGCTAGTTAGGCAGTAATATCCCCCCAACCCCATTAAAGTTCTTAATTACAAATTTATACCAGGAAAAGAAATTTCTAAAAATGAATATCACTAAAAGAGAAAGCCATATGGCAGACATTTCCAGACCCACAGAGGATAATGCTTCTTTCCCTGGAGCTGATATAAATCGTAATAATTCCTTCCCTATTGTTTAACAGAGGTTAACCATCTGTGTGTTTTATTCAAAAACAGTGGATCTCCACTCAGGCAGCCCCTAGAGCTGCTTGCCACACCATCCTAAGAAGAGATCTGCCCAGCAATGCTGCCACTGCTACTAGCCTACCACCGTCAAGTGTTCTCATCACTGGACAATTATTTCCTGCGTGCCCACTAGTGCATGGAGCTATTTTACAGGAATGAGAGTTCACCAGTTTGTCTCACTTAAAATTTTCTCTTCCCTTTAAACCTCAAAGATTAGATGATCATGTGATTACAGAGGGAAAAGAACTAATTAATAAAGGAGCCATAACAAAAATGCATGGCAAAGGGCGAAGCACTTAAAAGCACTATTTATTTGCAGAGGACATACGGCAATATTTATACAACTTAAAAAATTTAAACATCTTTCATGTTATTTTATTTGTACTTTATGACCTCATGAGGTTCTTGGGTTAAGAATAAACAGTTTCACTTTATGGGTGGAGAAAACTGAAGTCAAGAAAGGTTAAGTGTCACTCTATGGCAAATTGAGTAGTAAAGAGCAGAGTCAGGACTAAAACCCAAGACTTCATACTCATAGGTGAATTCCAAGACATCTGGAAACATCTCTCAGGGAGTCAAAGCATTATAAGTATCTAAACATAACTGGAAGAGTATGGCCTATAAGAGTACCAAGGAGCTATAAAGCCAAGCAGAGGAACCAACATGACTTCCCAAGGTGCTTACTCCTCTCCACTCTTCTCAAACTAAAAAAAATTCAGACTAAAGATCAAAGAAAAACATTCCTCTGTCACTGATCCACTCTAAAAATAATTCCTAAACTGCCACAGAGACCCAGACTCCTTGCCAAAGAAAAGGTAATAGTTTTGTTTACCTGAGTATTATACAGCACTAAGTCTTCTAATGTTCTATGGTCAAAACTAAAGTTCACACAAACTAGTTTCCTTCGGCTCCAATAACAACTTGTACCTCTCAAACTTCCTGCTTGTCCAAATGCATATTGCTAGCCACAACATGGATCTGAGTTCTAAATATAAGTCACTCACTACAGAAGAGAATTCAAAACAGTAATGCCTAAAAATATGACTGGAGAGTCAATGTAAAATCAGCAATTGCAGGAAAGCTTCTTCCTTACAAAAAAAAGTTCTTATCAAAGCACAATGTCATCTCTCATTTCTAATATGCCAAATATCCATATGCCTCAATTCAGGTTATTTCTCAAGAGACAATCAGGGCCAAACTACACTAGCCAACTGCGCTGAGTTCACCTGCCCTAGAGAGAAAGCACCCCACCCCAGTGAGGGAGAGAAAAAAAACAATTGTTTTAATATCTGAACTTTCTCATGGTACCAAGTGCTGATAAGGATACTAACAAGAGGGGGGACATAAATTTTGTATCTGCTACACAACCTAGAACAGCATTTTCAACATGGTAGGAATTCAACAAATATTCAACTAAAGTGATATAATTACAATACTGCATATACTTGTTATAGTTTGTTTCATAAGATCCTAGGAAGACTCTGTCTCCCCCTAATACCTCTCCCCATGGCAGCAGCTTGAGCCTACAGAGGAGAATGGCTTGTTATATGTTACCAGACTCTGCATACACCACCACCCTTCTGATGAGCTCACAATATAGATCACATCACAGGCCATCTGAGCTGCAAAGGACGTTAAAGATCAGTTCATGACTACTTTCCGTCCTTCACAGATACATACAGACACTAAGACACAAAGGTCACATAGCTCAGAACTGGCAGAGCCAGGACTCAAACCTTTTGGTTCAAAGTGCATTGTTTTATTTTTTCATTACATTTTCCACAGCCCAAGTTTCCAGAGCCAAAGTCTCAGTGGCACAAACTACTAGAGACAAATAGATGCAAAACAATTGTCATAGTCACGTCATTTTGTTTATTCCAGGAGCCAAATTAAGAGCCACAGCTTCACTACTCTCCCAACTAAGACAACATTGCCAGATTATCCGAACACTGTCCTACAGACACCAAGTGCGTTCGGGGTGTGAACTGCTATTCAATGCTGTCTCTCAAATTGCAAACCTCATTTTTTTCTCAGCAAGACTTACACATGCGATTACCTGCTTCCAAAAGAAAGACTGAAAAAAATTAGTTTGAAAAGTATTTTAAGAGAGTTGTCTTCAAAATCATAAAATGCTGCTGTTCGAAGGAACCTTAGAGACCATCTAGTCCAATTCTTTTCAATGAGGAAGAAATTGAGGCTAAAAGACTAATACTAAAATGTGCCTTCCCTGTGGTCAAACTAGACATAGTTTCCATCAGAATCTAACTTCTCATTCAATACTATTTCCATTAAACCATTGCAGTGCATCAAAATCATCCAAGGAACTTTTCTGAAAATACTCCACCGAGAAGTTTAGTAAGTATAGATTGGAGCCTAGAAATACATACTCTAAAATCCTTCCCGACATGATTCTGATTAGCATTCCTAGTTAAGAACCATTTCTCTACATTATAACCTTCTCTCCCATCCCCTTCTTTTGTAAAAAAAATAATAATTACCCAACAGTTGATTTAATATATTACTGAAACTCAATCACCAAACTTAATGGCTATCCATCTTAGACAGGGGTTACTAAGACATCGCCAAGCTTTCCTCAATGTGTTAAAGTCAGGGCCCAGCCACATCAATCAAGGAGATTAACTCAATGTTGCTGGCTAAAATATTTATTCTTTGGCCAGATACTAATGAAAATCAAATCTTCCACTCTGCAATGATGCAGAGAAGAATTTGTTTTCCTCTCCTTCCACTTTCTTCACCTCTAACACAACTGCACAATTCAACCCTCAGCTTTTCTAGAAGAGCCAGAAATCCAAGTTTTAAAGCAGGAAAGAGTGTTGAGGAAAAGAAAAAACCTGTTTTACCCAATTCACCCACTACCTTAAAGTCTTCAGATCTAATGATAATCTAGAGACTGAGACTCAGGTTAGGGAGTGAAGCTAAAATACAGAAGAGACCCAAAGAGTTAATTATTTATTCTTACTACTTCTTCCCTAAAAACACAGAAAACAAAGCTAATTGAATCTGATTCTCTTTCATATATCACATTCTGTAGAACTTCAAAGTACAAAGTAAACAGGTAAGAAAACACTACAGTCTTTAGAGCCCCAAAAGGCATTAAAGTTCATCGGCAAAAACAGATCACAAGCCCGAAGGGAAAACACGCTTGGGTCACTGAAGTAAGAATTGAGCAACAAAGCCAGACAGACTTCCAACCAACAGTGACTGTGACACAGAAATGTTTGAAGCGACTGAATCATCATTTCTTAGGAAATACAAAGCAAATCACATCCCTCCCCCAAAAGTCAAGAAATCGAGTATCTGAGTTCGTCTCTAAAAGTTTAACTGTCTACGTGTTCCCTTCCAGGCATGTCTCCTGAGTCCGATATACATGTACAGTACTATTCCACAAGCACGTGTAAGTCTAAGTGCTCTGCACTGGAATACTCAGGCAAAGCACCTTTCCTTACCATCACCGTGTTACAATCTTGGCTTCAGAAAGGAAACAGATGTGCAATTCTTTAGTCATTAGGAGGGCGCGCATGGAAAATCAAAGCTTCTGAGCTTATAAAAGCTGATAGCCCTAAACACTGTCAATTAATGATTTAAATTTATTTATTTATTTACTTGTGGTTAGGACAAAGCATTACATGAAGACGGATGTCGATTTTGTTAACTCGTCATTGAGTGCCTCTCTTCTAAAATACAACAAGAAAGGTACAACAGGGAGCTTAAACTAGAAGACTAAAATACATAAAACGAAGTTCAAGAAACAGGAACAGGCTAAGGGATGTAGTGGTGAAAGCAATAATGGGTTTTCTTGGTAAATACTTTTTTAGCTTAAGATACGTAGGTAACGTGTAGAACAAAAGCACTATGCCAACTTGAAGGTATAATGTTGCAAAATTTTTTGCTATGAATTCCTAGAATCTCTTAAAATAAGTAGCTAAGTAAAATAAAATCTTTAATGTGTATTCATTTTATATCTGTGTGAGTTTCATGATTTTACCTTTTTTTGAAAATTATCTTTTAACAAAAACTAAATCTTCTCAATCCCCTAAACTCCTGCACCAAAAAATATACTTGGGAACATAAAATCTTGCAAATAATTATAAAGAGTTCAAGACATTCTGAAAGCCAGTCACTGGGGTCTATATTCCACATAATAAATCCTTCTCTAAAAATGAATCCTAGAAGTAGTCTTAACATGATGAATAAAGTACACCAAGACCCCTATATTCCCTATGAGAACAAAAGAGAAACAATACTGGATATATCCATTACTTAAAGTTCTCCAGGAAAAGCCTTATGCCTATAATAAAAAAGAATGAAGTTCTGATCCATGCTACAACATGGATGAACCTTGAAAACATTATAAGAGAAAAAAGCTAATCACAAAAAACACATATTCTCTGACTCCATATATATGAAATGTTCTGAATAAGGAAATCTATAGACAAAAAGTCGTTTGACGTTGGGCTAGGGAATTGGGAAGGCAGAGAAGTGACTGTTAGTAAGTACGGGGTTTCTTCTAAAAATTTTCCAAAACTGATTGGGGTGATAGCTGCACAATTCCACGAATATAATAAAAGCCAAAGAATTGCATATTTAAAAAAAGAACATTATGATGGAGCAATTCCATTTATGTTCTCCAAACAATCCCTTAGCTAATACCAACTACATAGCATTGTTTGGATTCACTGACTTTCTTTAAAAAAAAAAAAAAAAAAAAAAGAGCCTTTCTAAAAAAAGTTTCCAAATGGGCCAAAGACAACAGAAACTCTGCAATTCCAGAAAGAGGAAGTAAAACTTTGGACTCAAAGCAACCAAAGGTATCTAATAACTCAGAAATTTGTAGAGCAATTATATACAGTCTAGACAAAGAGAATCATTATTGTTTAAAGGTATGTATTTTGAAGGGTCTACACGTAGAATTACTAAGTACTAAAATGGTGACATTTTTTAAAAACACTATTTTTCCTTTGGCAATTCATAAACACATACTCCAGCCACTTACCCAGGATATCTGAAAAGGACATCCATCTCTGAGTACTGTCCTGAACTGACACCTCATCAGTACTCCTTGCGGACTCTCCGAGTAGTGTTAATGCTGTTCTATAGGCAGCTGTAGTGTCCTAAAAAGTCTGAACTGGTAATCAAAGACTAAGATTCTAATTTTAGCTCTCACCTGGAAGCTGTGTGACCTTTGGCACATTACTAAACATCTATGCGACTGGATTTTGGTCATTTGCAAAAAAAGATGCCACTGTTGTAATTCAATGAAAAGTTCACAAGAAAAAAAAAGATACCAGCATCCACTCACAGAGTTATTGTAAATATTAAACAAGGTAAGGTAATAAGAAAATGACTGCAAATAACAAACACTAAATATTTAATGAATATGAGTTCTCTGATGGTAAACATTTTATTTTCCTCTTTAGTAAACAGCAAGGGAAATAACCTTCCCAATGTCCCAGTCACACAGGTAGAGCTGGGAAAGGTTTTCAGGAGTTTGATTTATGCCTGTGTTGTATTTTCTTACAGATAATGGTAATAAAATACATTTTAATGGTGAATTTTGTTAGAAAGATGTTTCTGAATTTTGTTAGACAGATGTTAAGTCAACTCTGCCTTCAATAATCTAATTCAATTGGAAGGTTGCAAGTGACCCTTTATCCACCTACAAAACAGAATTATATCAGTTACCTACTTATGTTTACAGATCACAAACCTGATTTTCAGTCATCCAGATAGATTGCTGTTGACTGCTACAGTCATGATCCTTGAGAAAACATTTGAAATCTTAATTTTATCAAAAACAGCTGGAGATTTCTGTAATTCTAGGCTTACTTCCAGCCTTCCTGTAATACAACTACACCAGGAGCAGGTCCACCATGGTATTCTCATATTTTTCCAAGATTATTTCCTAGTAGATTCTGAAAACAGAATTTTCTATTTGCCTCAAAAGTCTCCAAGACTTTGTAACATTAAGACTGCAACTCAAGACAGGACTAATGTATTCTTTTTGGAAAAAGCTTCCAGAGAAGGTTTCCCCAGTACTGAGCACAAAGTGCAAATATACTACAAGAGCTACTTAGATTCCAAAGAGTTCCAGAGTATTCATTGATTTTAGTCTTGGAATTAACTGCTACAAATGGTGTCTTACAAATCTAAATTCTGCTCTTCTAATACTCAAAAAGAACCAGAGTTGATTTGTTTCTATAAAATGTTTATTAATAATTATAAGCTAGATAAATAATTAGGAAGGCTTTCACTCTCCAGGGAAATTACAGAAAAGGGGCATTTCACATTTTAAAAGCATCTACACTACTTCAGGAAAGAATTCTTAATGCTCTCTCTAATGCTTAGTGGGGAGAAATTTAAGATTTTCTGCCTAAACTAAATCCAAGTTATGTATTAAGAAAACTCTAGAGTAGCATACATTGGTATAACCACTATGGAAACGTGTTTGACAATATACCTGTGACCCAGTAATTCTATTTATGTTTACCAAAAGACATATTCTAGAATGCAGCAGTGTCACTCAACTACAGAATGAAGAAATTGAGAAATTGTAAACATTGTAAAACTACATTGCAATAATTAAAAAAAAACTATTGCTCCATAAGAGCATGGCTGAATCTCACACACAAAATGTTGAGTGAAAGGGATATCCACAAAAATATATATACTGTATGTTTCCTTTTAAAGAAAGTTCAAAAATCAGCAAACTAACGTACAGTAAGAATGACAGTCTTTGGTAGAGGTCACCTGAAAGGAATATAAGGAGCCTACTGGGATGCTGGACATTTTTCAGTCTTGATCTGGGCAGTGAATATCCATATGCAAACGTCTACTGACCTGTACAATTAAGATCTGTGCCCTTTTTACAAGTTATACCTCAAAAAAGAAAAATGCTGTGCTTTTTTTAATTCCAAAATGATTTACTCACTTTGTGAGATAACAGAACACATAAATAACAGTGCACCAGAAGAAACTTGCAGTTTCTGCCCATACAACAGGGAAGTAAGTCATTCATCATACATGTATTTTGCCTATTTCATGACAAAAAGCTCATGTAACTATATTAAATCAAAAAGCATTATCAGATAAAAAGAGCAACTTATTATGTAAGATGTAATAATTTTATTCTATATGAACCTACAAACAAAATCTCAAAATATACACAAAATTTAATAGAACTACAAAGAGAAATAGATAAATAATTGATAAGGCATAAGACTTGAAGAAGTACCCACAAAACTGGAAATCCAAAGAGTCAATAAACATTTAGAAAGGACACATTAGTAATCAGGAAAATGCAAATGGAAATCAATTAGATTTCACTCCTTCCGAATTGGCATAAAATAAAAAGCCTTATAAATATCTAGACTGTCAACCTGTGTAGTTACAAAAACCCTCACATACTGTTGCTAGGAATATAAACTGTATCAATCTCTTTAGAAAAGTTTGTCATTACTAATGAAGTTAAGGATGTATACCCATTACAATTCAACAATTCTACTTCTTGGAATAAATCCCAGAAACACTTTTACACTTGGGAACACTTGTCATGTTCAAGAAAGTTCATAACAGTAATGTTCAAAAAAGCCCCAAGTCAGAAAAACCCAAATGTCCATCAACAGTGGAATGGAGAAATAAATTGTGGTAGTCATACAATGAATTACTACACAGTTATAAAAATGAGTGAACTGAACTACATGTAAAAACATGAATAAATCTCACAAATATTTAGCAACAAAGGAAAAAAAATCACAAAAAATACATATAAATCCATTTATATCAAGTTAAAAAAAAACTAAATTTAGGGTTGCATACATAGGTGGTAACAATTTTTTTAAAAACAGCACAGAAATAATTATTCCAAAAATCAGAGGGGATGGAATGCAATATAATCAAGGTAAGTCACATGGGGTGCCTATTTCTTAACCTGGGTGGTAGATGATTATTTTTATTATTATTATTAAAACTATAGATATGTGCTTCATACACTTTCTCTATAAGTTTCATATAAAAACATTTTTAGTTAAGAAGAGGAGTAGGCCCTTTTCCTTTTCTTTCTTCTTGCTGAATGAAACAAGAACCTAATAGCTCAAGCTCAAAGTAACTAGCCTAGACTATGAGTGGTGGAACTTCCTCAAAGACCTAGTAATGGCCATATCTGTTAGGAACAGACTACTCTGGATTTCTCTTACTTTAGAAAAACATACTTCTATCTTTTAAAAATCCTTTTTAGATTTTTCTTTTACATGCAGCCAAACCTAACCTAAACTGATACAGTCCGTGATCTGGACAAATAAAAAACTTTACAACAATTAAAGCTGCCCAAAAATGGAAAGAACTCCCTGAGCAAGTATTCTGCACCCACTCCTGGCAGAGCACTGTGAATGGGATGGAATTCCTACGCTGCAAGGGAAGTTGGACTGAGGATTTCTAAAGGCCTATCAGGCAATTAAGATTCTAAGGCTTCTACTGGAAAAAAGCAGCTCTGGCCTTGCCAAAGCTGTGGCAACACTTTGCCTCTGAATCTACCCTTCTGTTATCAGTGAGAACATGCCTTTTCTATAATATTTCAGACTATGCTCAGATACTAACTTCTCACTGCCTTTCAGAACTAACTTGACCTTGACTTCAATGTACTGGGTATCCTCCCTTTGCTCCTCCAGCCTCCACCCAATCTGCTCCTGCTCTGCTATGTGCTTCACAGGGCCACCCTCTATGAATTAATTCACCCAGGGTCCCTTATCTTCTGGTCTCCAGCTGGGCTTGACCAATGAGAGGTTCTGGCAGGAGATCAGAGGTTGGAAAAAGAAAGAGTTTGAGATATTTTGTCCCTGATTCTCTTCCCGCCAGGCCACTGGTTGGCAGTGACTACATTCCTACAGGTTACCCTCTCCTTCAGCTAAGCTCTCACAAGGTTCCGTAAACTACTCTCCTTCCTGGCTCCTTCAGGCCTTAGAGTGATAATGGTTCTTAGCCCTGAGTTGTTTCATCATGCCCTGCTGTGTCTTCTTTAACGCTACTCAGCTTTGTAAAGAGTCCCTTTACCTCCTCAATCACACTGTTGGAGCATGCCAGGAGATAACTGATATACCCAAGAAACTACTTTCTGCCTTCCCAGATGGCTCCCATCTCCCCTTACCCCATAACATGGTTTCTCTCTCAATAATTGGATATGTTTCCATATTTGGACTGAATCACTATAAATCAATTCCCTAAGGAAAATTCTTAATCTCAGGCTGATTCCTAATTCTCTGCTACCAAGGTGTACAAACTGTGTGTAATAATAGATTGGAAAAAGCCTAAATAAGAAGGCAAATGTTACTAAAAATTCCTGACACAGTCTGCACAGCCCAGCCAAATACTGGGAACTGGTAGCTATCCATTTACAACACTCCTTTTCTATGGACTAAAAGATGGAGAAATTATTATACTTATTATAGTTTTGCTTTATTTATAAGATTGAAACAATGCCAAATATACTGCTCATCCTACAATGGCCGCTCAAATTGTCAACAAAATTTTAAATGCCGTACCAGTCTCAATTAATTTTCCCTTTTAGACAATCTTACAAATAAGACACCAGAATCAAACAACAGAAATGAGCTTTCCACGTCACCCTTTCAGCTTATTACTTAAATCCCAATTGAGATTCAGAAAGAAAGCATCCCTGAAAAAAATTCAAAGGTCAAAAATAAAGTTCTAGGATCTGGAAATATTCGATTTTGAACCTGAAAAAGAAAACTGAGACAGGCTTACTGTTTCAAAATTAAGAAAAGAGTGCTGCAGAAATATTGCATTTCTTAAGAATTTTACTCCAGTACAGAAGACACGGGTGTACACTGTCCAATATGTATTCCAAAGCAGCAGGGCTTGATCCATGAGTAAAATAATCCCATGTAACACTCCAATAGACCCATTCAATTTTACGAAAAGACTCATTCCACCACGCACACAAATGCCTGGTCTCCACAGATATTGTTACCTTCATTAAGGAACCATAAACCAGGGTTTCTCAACCTGAGTACTTCTGACATTTTAAGCCAGGTAATTCTTGCTTTTGGGAAACTTGTGCATATTAGGGTGTTCAGTTGCACCCTCAACCTCTAGCACTCCTCAAGTGTGCCAATCAAATATCTCTAGACATTGCCAAAAGTCCATGGGAGGCAAAATTACCCCTGGTAGAGAACCTCAGCCCTAGATAAACAATTATCACTCAAATCCCAATCAGGCCCAAATGGTAAACTTGATTCACCCATTTGAATGCGAAAGAGAAAAGTCACCTAAAGAGTAGACTGAGCTTTATGAAGCACCTTCTTAAAAGCTACAAGTATTTGGTAATTTACAACCCTAGCTTAGGTGGAAGGAGAACATGGATAAAAAGAGTGGTTGCCACAGTGGAGAAAGATCACTAAAAAATTACCTCAGAAAGCATGGCAATTCTCAGATGAATATACTCACTCATCTTATTCTCTCTGATTAACTATCCTAATCAAATAAGGGCAAAATTAAGGGCAGTAACACACAGAGGTCTAGCAGTCCAAGCTCCTTATTATGAAGTATAAGGTTTATCAAATACGGACTCCAGTTGATCTTTAAATTTTATTATCATAATATACAGTCCACACAAATCATTTTCTACCTTATCAAACCCAATGCCCTCTTTGTATAACAAATATTTTATAATGCCCCTTTACTATTATAAAATGAAATTCAAAGATTTTAACATTATACTTACAGATAAAACTTTAAAATTTTCATAATGTCCTAATGAAATGGCTGGATATCCATTTTTAATAGCTATTCTAAAAAGGATTCATACAAATATAAGTAAAAAGTGGCATCATATGACTTCTAGGATTATTTCTAATTCTTAGATTCTACTATACACTGCCCTGAATGGAAGTTATTTTTTTATTAACTAGAGTCCTTTCTTCCAAGTTTCAGGGCCACAAATGTGTCTTAATCGTAATATAAGTAGCTAAAGAAACACCTTGAACTCAGATCATAAAGGTTTAGTGTACCCATTGAAAACCCAGCTCTGGTCATTGATTCTTTACTATTTAGACTCAAACAGCACAATACAGTCGAGGAAGGAATGACAACTTTTCCAGGTAAAGCACCTCAACTAACATGTACAGCATCTTCAGAGAGTGATGATTCTCGAGGGTCAATCATTATTCATGTGAGTAATTCCTTACACCAACAAGTAAAGCCAATATCCCTAAACATTCTAGATTAACAAATGAAGAAGTGAAAAGTAGTGGCAACAGCTAAGAAAATACTACAAAACAAAACTGATTCCAAAGTTAATATTTTGAATAAAACCACTTACTACTCAGGCTATTGAAGGAAATGCACAGGCCCTAGAAGTAATAAGCGCATCTCTCAGCATGGAGGTATATATATCCTGTTTACATACTGGGATCTCAATTTACATAAACATATTGATCTATAAGAGGAAAAATGGAATGTGCTAATTGTTACAAATCATTCTGCATTAACCTTCTAAGGTGCTAACAATGGTTATCCCCGAGTATTGGATTATTGGGGGTTGCTTCATTTTACTTACTTACAATTTACAGTTTTTCTAACACATTACTCTTGTAATAAGAATTTAAGATTACAGAAATCTACTTATTAACTACTGATAGTGCATGAGATTTGAGGCAAGAAACTATTTTAGGTGAAATCTTCATGGATAAACCAAGTATTTATCTATGTCTCTAAACTCTTCCTTGCTCCCTGCCTCAAATCAAAACTAGTCACAACTTAGTTCCCTTCTTTATCCCTCCCACAGACCTTACAGGTTTCAACAATATAGGAAGTAAGCACCAAGTATAACAAAACCTCATTGTTATCAGTTTTTGCCAGTTTCCCAGTGACTGCTAGCAACTGTCTGAGCTAGCGAGATAAAGAAAGGAAAAATAATTGTTTTTAAATCCATGTTTTTGCACAAAGAGACATCAGACTCAGAGAAGTGACTTATTAAAAACTAAACGCAGACACTTTTCTATATAGGTATTTTCTATATAGAAGCCCTGGGCTCCCCATAATTTTCACACTAAAGAGACCCCATGGAATCATAAACATCCCAAGAATAAAACATCATTCTGGTAAACACTCATGGAAATGCTATTCTCTCTGCTTGGTGAAAAAACTGCACAGAAAAATCTCAGGAGAAGAGGAAAAAGCAGCCTCTACCAAAGCAGGTATACTCCTCAGCCCAAGAAAAAAACTTAAATTCAAACTAGTTTGTTTCAAAATGCAAGTGTTAAGCACCTACTATATACAAAGCATCATGATAGGTTTTTATTCTTCTCTATACAAATAAGACATGCTATCTGTCTTCCGGAGAATTCAATCTGGGAGACGCTTATAAACTAATATATGGCAAACTCAGAAAAAAAGTAATAGTAATTTTAAAACTGTTCCAGTAGTATGGGAAGGGAAGAGACTAAAACTAAGAAATTTGAAAAAGAATCTTCCTCATTTATATTAATATATATTCATACATTTGTCATTTATCTATCTTAATAATCATTAAGCCCAAAATAAAGGTGGTAGAATTGCTCAGCTACCAAAAGCAAGCATCAGAGGTGAAATCTACACATTCTGATCCTATGGACTAAAAATAAAACTTAAGGGACAAGTGCCTTACAACGAGGAGGATGTTTGGAAAAGACTCACCAACATCAGAAGATCCGTACTCGGCATCTTCCTCTTCCAGCTGTACCTTCAGTGTCTCCCCTCTGCAAAAGGGAACTAGGTCTGTTTACTTCTAAAACTTTAAACTATCGCGTCGGCCCGCCTAGATTCACCAAAGCCGTCAAGAAATGGTTCTCCCCCTCCTTTGAAAGCTCGAATTTCACTAATAGTTATCACACTCCACCCCCAGCACCCCAAAGCAGCGAATCAGAACCTTGCTGGCACTGTGCTTCCTTCCAACAGCTGACCAAACGAATCAAGACTCAGGCTCCGACAAGGCAATGCCCCCAGGTAAATACCAGGGGCAACGCCCCAGCCCGTCCCCGCCCAGGCCCGGAGCCCCCAAGCTCAGGTCATTCAACCTAACCCATCCGAGGATCCGCATTAAAGGAAGCCCAGTCCCAGGGTCCAGCCACCAATGGACTCCTTTTAAAAACAGGCTGGCCTTGCGTTCTACTTCATCCCTCCCTTCCTAAAACCCTTTCCTCCCTGGTGAAGGATCAGCAAATTCCGCCTGCCCCAATACATTCCCACCCCGCCAAGGCAGTGGAGTTTCAGATCCTGCTCCTTTTCGCCCTGGCGCCCTCCGCTATCCACTCGCAAACCCTGCACTCACTCAAACCTCAGAGGTCGGCAACCCCACCTTCTGCCCGAACTCGAGCTCGCCCCGCATCTGCTAGCCCCTCATCCCCTCCGCCCTTTCTCCTCTCCTCACTCCTCCCACCCAGTACCCCCTTCCCCCATGTCCAGACCCTCCTCCCCTTTCCCCTGCCAGGATCCGCTTCCCACTCAGTCCTGACTCTCCCCAGACCACCACCTGAAACCCTCCTCCCAGCCCGGAAGCAGCTTCCCGGCTTCTTCTCTCCGACGCTCTCGCTCGCCAGAATCCCCTTTACTGAGCGACCGCCTCGTGAGTGGCGGGGCGCGGGCTCCCCCTGCCGCTGCCGCCGCCGCCGCCGCCGCTGAGATTACAGGTCCGGCCGCGAGCGGCCCCGCCCCTCCCACCGCCCGGAAATGGCTTCCTGGGCCGGCGTGCGCGGTCCCGCTGCCCGCCGCGCGCGCGCCTCGCCCCGGGTTCCACGGCGCGTGCGCGTCGCCTGCTGGCGGGGCAGGGGCGGGGCGGGGGCGGGGCGGGGGCGGGGCCCCAGGCTCTCCAGGGAAATATGAACTGCCCTCCCCAGTCAGTAGCTTCCTCAGCTGCTTTTTAATCAACCAACTTTCTGGCTACATGTGGTCACTTATAGCCCCCTGCGAGAGTTTTTCCCTGAGTTGGCCTGCAGAACTGTACAAACTGATCTAATAAAAACCCAAGATGGGACTCTAGAGGAGGCCTTAGGAATTTTAATGAGTGGCCTGGAGATTTTCCCTTTGTCTTTTTCCTGAAGACTTCCATCAAGGTCAGTGATACCCAGAGAATAGGAACATCAAAACTCCTTTCCCCCCACAAAAAAAATAGAGAACGGAGACTACAGGTTGTGGGGGAGAAAGAAACTTTACTCTGAAAGTTCTTTTAGCAGGTCTAATAATCAAACAGACATGAGATAAGATTAGCAAAAGAAAATGACCAAATTTAATTACATATATATGTGTGTGTGTGTGTGTGTGTGTGTGTGTGTGTGTGTGTATGGGAATCCCACATACTTGAGAGAGTCAAATACCTCATATGCATGAGAGATTCAGGGACAGAAAGGGAAAATGGGTATATAGACAGTTCTGAGCTAAGGATGAGGTAAGGCACCTTAGGGCTTCAGAAGGAAATCGCAGGGAGAGCACATGTTCAGTAATTATAAGTTTGCCATGCCATATAAATAGGTCATAAAAAGTTATTTCTGATGATAACTGTTATCATGGGTCAGGCCCGTAACTTAAATTCTTCTGGATAGTTGGGAAGGAGAAGACATGTTTCTCTTGAGCTTACAGGGTCTCAGTTGCTTTTAGCTCAAAATCATCCTCATACCAAAGAGACACATCTTCGGATAACTTATTCTGAACTCCTACGAGGTGTTGGGCAAAATACTACCTATACTACTTTATTTTTATGAGCAATATTATGAATCATCTAATATTTAAGTGAAAGTGTCCACCAAGGTCAAAAAAGTTAGCCTTCATTTCCCAATAAAATAATTAAATCTAAAATATATTTCTTATGACTTGCTTATGTTGTCATTACATTAATTCAGCAGAAGCAGAAGGCAGTGTAGTTATACTCCAGGCATGTCCTCCCCATTCCCCAACCTTCACCTCTCTGCTTTATTTTTTCTTCAGCTTCTAGTATCTGCTCTCCCTAGACTCCATCCTAACCTTTAATCTAGAATCTCTGTGCCAGCTGACTAAAGGGCAGGACCCACATCCGATTCCTCCCTACACTTTTGCAGTACAACTTCACTGCTCTTAACACATGGTGGGCAATATGCTGATTGTTCCCAGACAAATGAACTAATTCTACCATATTGACTAGTTCTTACTGATATGATCTCAGGTTTGTCCCCACCCACTGCAAATTAATATGTTGAGGCCCTAACCCCCATTGTAATACTGGGGGCTTTGAGAAGTAATTAGGGTTAGATGAAGTCATGAGGATAGTGCTCCCATAATGGAATTATTGTCCTTGTGAAAAAGAGACACCAGAGTTCTCTCTCTCTACACACACACCACACCACAACAGACCACACACACACACACGGTCATATGAACCCACAATAAAGTACTGGCCCTTTGCAAGCCAAAAAGAGGACCCTTACCAAATCAAATTTGCCAGAACCTTCATCTTGGACTTCCCAGCCTGCAGAACTCTGATAAATAAATGTCTGTTGTTTAAGCCACTCAATCAACTTTGCTAGATGAGTCCTAATTGACTAAAACACTTCCTTTGCCAAGAACTACCCTAGGCATTTTACATCCAAGGTCTTGTTTATGTCCTAACTTGCCGAGATCAGGTGACTCTTATTATCACCTGACTTGTAAACAAGGGCACTAAGGCTCAGAGAAAGTAAATGATCATTCCACAGACACTCAGAAGAACAGGGTGGAGTTCAAATTTGGTAATTAAGGCTTCAGATTTTGTATGGAGGACCTAAAATATATTTGTCAATTAATTAGAATCAGAGAATGTTAGTGACTGAGGGGCCTTTAGCTCAATCTCATAGTATAGGCATGAAGAAACCCATGCCCAGAGAGGAACATGATGCCCGAAAGCTCCTGGCGGAGTCCAGGTACCCCACACCCTCTCTGGCTGCAGAACAACACCGGGGATTACAAGAGAAGTGGCCAGAGACAAAAGATGCATGAGGATTAAAGGAGAAAACTAGCTTCCACAGGAGAATCACATGGTACCAAAATGGAACAAAATTCCCACTGCCTATTGATCTTACATGTCGTAGCTGTATTGGTGGGCCCTTGGGAGAAAGCAAGAGAGGAGAGAGCAAAGAAGATATAAATAAAAGAGAGTTATAGTTCAGAGAGAAGAGGGATATGAAAAAAGCAAGAAGTATTGGCTAAGGAGGAGACACATGTCAACATCCTTTCTCTCTCTGTCCAGAGACTTACACAGGTGGGGCTTCAGGAGTTCCTGGAATGAGGGACCTGAGAAGAGGCAGAGTAGGGCTGCCTGGGGTTTTGATACTCTGAGTGGTTTCCTAGTGAGCATCACTGGCATCACCTGGGAGCTTATCAGAGTCTTAGAGCCCCACTCCAGACCTACAGAATCTGTATTTACAATCTAACAAGATCCCTGGGTGATATATATGCACGATAAAGTCTGAGAAGTACTTCCTTCACCCTGCTTTCAGAGAAAGCAGTGTTTCATTAGGGTTATGCGTGTGAAATGGTATAAGGAAATTGATGAAGAAAAGATATGGGGGATGAGGAAGACAACTAATGCTCTCCAAGTTGGCCTTTAGTGTCATCATGGTGCCTTCCAGGATAACGAAAGATTGGGAGAGACTGGAAATGCCTATGGGGAACCAGTAAAGGACTAAAATTCCTGCTGAAGACAGAGGGCTTGAGGGTGGGGATTTGGAGGTGGGGCAAAGGAAGATGGTCTAGGATTTATTTTCCCCATGTGGCTTCTTTAACTTATCCTGAAAGGGTCTCACTGCAGTGCTCATATCTACCAATTGTTAAAACAATCCGCGCCAACAAATTCGGTTCTGCTTAAAATGGCAGCTATCCAGAGCTAAGTCAGTGATACACACACACCCTCATACATTAGCACACACACTCTACTCTAAAAAGCCAGAGAACGCTACCCATGCCTCTATTCCAATCCCCTGACACCCTCTACCAATTGGGGATCTTTATAGTAGCTCACTTCAGGGCAGGGCTGTAAACAGCTCTTAGGAGTTTGTAGCTTCTGAAACCCTCCTGGAAAGGAATGGTCCACAGGCAAGCCCCCTGCAGGATCTCCACTCATGGAGCCTAGAATGCCCTGCCTGGGTCAGACAGGAAACCAACCAACAGCAGCAAGCTGGGTCTGTTACAACAAAACTGACCACCAGGGAAAGGAGAAGCTAAGGGCCAGCCAGATATGGGCACACATACAGCAAGGAGTGCATGGCCGTCATCTGTGATGAACAGCAAGATGCAGTGCATGCCTAGGTGCTGGTTCAGCCAAAAGTCAGAGTGGCCAACCCTGCAGAGAACTAACAGTTATTTCCCAAGGAAGCCCCACCTTTCCCAAGGAAGCCCCCCATTGCTACCCAGGCTACACAATCACTCCTAGAAAAGCATCAAAAACAGAGAGCCACCGCTACCAAAAACCAAATAAACACAAACGTTCTTGGGCACAAAGAAACCGCTGGGACCTGCAATGACAAAGCAGCTTTGAAAGAGGTAGACAGGCCGCCACCTAGAGATCACTGTGTGGCCTCAGGCAAGTTAGTTTAACTGTCAGAGCCTCAGCTCCCTTGGTTGTAAAACAAGGGCTATCAGCATCTACCTTAGGACTATGGTGGCAATTTCAGGTCCCAACCCACCGTAGGAACTCAAGAACTATTAATCTAACCCTTACCTCATATGTTCAAGATGAGTTCGGATGAAATTCAAAGCTAAGCTCTGCGACCTGCTCACCCAAGCCCAGCCTTCTCACCTTGTTTCTCTAGGTCTGACTTTATTCCCCATTAGGACCTGATTCTGACAAGTTGGTTCATCCTTCCAACATGCCCCATCTAAGCAACCTAGGCCTTTGCAAGGCTTGTCTGAGAGCCATGGATCTATTGTTTTCCTGTAAGATTTGTTGTTTGTAGATCAATAAGTCCCAAAGCAAACAGACCCAGCACTCACTGTTAATGGTAAATATATAATTGTTAATATATTTATTAAAAATATATTTGTAATAAATAAGGAGTGCACTTACCTACACATATAAATTCTCTTACAATGCAACAGATTGTCCTAACTTTAACAGTGATTGCCATGAGAGTAAAATCATACATGAAGTTACAATGGGTAAGTATGAATTGAAGAGTAGACAATATTTGAAAATTGTCACTTTTCATTTATATTTGACATTTTGAAACAAGGGCTAAATTAAGATCTTTATATAGCTATGTACAATCATCATCAATGGGAAAGCTACATCTGCAGACCAGGATAGAGGTGTTGTCTTAATGACTCAATTACTGTGTGAGCAGCATTGCCATGGGTGACAAGATTTTCCAAAATAGTGGATTAAGGGTTGATAAAGTTCCAAACAAAATGAATGACTACCTACATGCAACTTTCAACATTGTAGTGGCACTCCAGGAAGACTCTGTAATAAAACCATGTTTTAAAAAAAAAATTCATTTCTTGTACATAAAGTGAAATGGAGTTTCTGGTTCATGTAACTGTGAAATGACTCTTCACCTACATGAATATTCTGGAAGAGTGTTCAAAAGATGTAGGACTCAAGACAGTTCTTCATTGTGAGGGGCTACCCTTGCAATGTCTGCATTGCAAGATATCTAGTATCCATCACTGAATACCAGAGGAAGTACCTCCATCACTGTGACAAACAAAACTTTTAAAAACTTTTAGGATACATTCTAGGGAGCCAAACTGCCCCCACTGAGACCTGCTATTGGACTGATACTAAGAATACACCCTAGCACAAGACTCATTTTACTATCTATAGCTGAATACTTGTCAAGCCAGAAGGTACTTAAGCATTATCCAGACCCTTGATTCCCACCTAGCAGCTGAGCATCAAAATCTCCAAAGAGCTTTTCAAAATTTGCAATGTCAGGGCTCTCCTGCAGACCCAGCAAATGAGGACTAGGGTCCAAACATCTGTATTTTGATCACCCTCGACAAAAGCTGCTAAAGTTCATTCATTCTCATAAATTTCCATACTTTGGTCCCACAGCTAGTACAGACTAAACCTAGAATTCCTGACATTCTAGCCCCAGAAGCCTAGGTCCAGAAAATATAGTGAAACCTATGGGTTCTTATGCTGGCTTTGGGACTCATGTGCTGTGTGGCTTTTTCTTGCACCCTTTACCCTCTCTGGATCTCAATTCCCTCACCTCTCAATTGGGTGAAGAGAGGAAGCTGCTCTCTAACTCTTTCAGTCTAGAATTCTCTATGCCCTACTTGGGTTACACTTCCCAGAAGCCTCTGTTTGAAAATGTCACCTCTATGTCCACAGGTTCCCAAGAAGGGCCCTCTATCACAGTTATTTGGTTGGGGAGGGTTTCTTTCTGGTTCCGCTTGGGGATGAGTGGTGTTGCTAGAATACCCTGGGAGGCCAGGACATCTCACTCTTTCTTCCACCAGTAATGACACAGATGGGATGCAATAAAAAGGCCTAGTGTAATATGAGTCCTGGGTAAACAGACGACCAAAGGGGTAATTACAAATCTTGGCCCATGGCTACTCCTTGCTTGGCCCTGCAGAACTGGTTTCCAGACTGACTCAGAGGGGCTGAGCTTTGGATTGCTGAGCACACCTGTATCCTGAGCTCAGGAGTCAGAGTAGGAGGAGAGAGCATCTATCCATATCTACAAGGGGTGAATACTTTTTTATGTCCTTAAAAGTGTAATTAAAGGACTTTTCTCTAGTAGGTTTTAAAAACACTAAAGGCAGTTATTCTCCATACCCAGGGGAACTGACCTATGCATAAGGATCAAGGACAGTTTGAGCTGAGGGCACGGATGAGCAGGAGTCAACCAGGCAGAGAGGGGCAGAAAAGTGTTCTAGCTGAGAGAACTGTATATGCCAAGGCCCAGTGGTCAGCACAGGAAGGCCAGTATGGCCCAAGAGATAAGAGTAAGGGGAAGGGGAGGGAAAAGCTGGTGCTTAGGTTAGTAGGGTCAGATGTACAGGGTAGGTGTGCAAATCCACATGCCTTCAAGGGCCAGGCAAGTAATGTGACTGCTACCATTTGGGAATGTAGATTCATTCATTCATTCATTCATTCAACTACTAAATGCTAGGTGCAATATCCTGGTAGGGAGATGTGTCATTGAGCAAACAAGATCCCTCCTCTCATGCAACTTACATTCCAGTGGAAGTCAACAGACAAATAAACATATGGTAAGTTAGAAGGTGCCAAGGGCTATGGAACAAAGAGCCAAGCTGAATATAGAAAATAGAAAGTATGGGGGCTGGGGCAGAATGTCATGGATGCTGCCAATTTTAAATACAATTTAAAGGGTAGGATAGGCCCCACATTTCAAATTTTAAAACAAAGTCAGAAATGTAAACTTTTTGGTAAAATCCCTCAATTCTAAAATTGTGATGTCCTGGGAGACTGTCGGAGTCAGAGACTATTCTCATTCTCTTTGCTTGGACTACTTTAGTTCTTTATGTGAGACAATGAGAACAGTTTCAGCCCCCGCAAAAAGCAGAACCCAGTGAAAGAATTTGCTCATTGTGCCATAGAAATAACTTTTAGATATTGCCAACAATGCTTTCAGCTATCTGCAGAGAGCTCTTCTTTCTTTCATACACCCACGCTGATCAGAGCTCCTGTTTTCTTGGGGCAGACACAGAGGTATTGCCTGTGGCCTTGTGCTTGCCCAAGCTCTGTTGGGAAGACAGGATTGTTGGTTTCAGAAAGAGACGAAGCTCTCCCAAGAGCAGAAATGATGAAGCGTGCTGACACCAGTCACATCTCCTGATCTCTTTAGGGCACTTGGAGGCAGAAGCAACAGGCAGATCACTCTCTATTCTTAGTTAGCAACAAGAAACAGCAAGCCAGCATAATTTCTGGACAAAAAGAGCCAAAAAATGTAGGACTATGTTGTTTTTCTTGTTGTAATCTGCATAATTTATCTTGTGACTATGACATAATTTGCTGAATAGCCCCTGTTTGTTAATTCCATCTTTTTCCCCCAAGATAGAGGGCAAAAAAATCTCTACTTATATAGTAATTGTCAAGAGACCTAAAGGTTATAAAAGGGACTATGACTAAGGTTCTTCCAGAGCTCTGGACAGGCAACTCATTCAATTGTTTCAAAGTTGAATTTTTAAATTGAAATATACCATATGTGTAGACAAGCTTGATGAATATTCACAGCATGAACATCAGTGTTCAGCACACAGATAAAGAAACAGAGCATTGCCAGTTCAATTGTTTTTTAAATAAATGCAGCTGAGGACTGGATGCAGCTGGTAAGCCTCCTGTCTGAGACCTCAGGCCCTTTTAGGATGTAGTACTTTGATCTTCATCCAAAGAGCAGCAAGAGGCCACTGAGGTTATTTTAATTAAGGAGCCAACTGTATCACATTTATCTTTTAAAACAATCACTCTGTAGAGTATATAGAATGGCTGGGACAAGATCCAAATGAGCAGACTAGTTACAAGGCTTTCGCATTCATCTAAGCAAAGAATGAAGACAGTTGGTTCCAGGGTAGAATAATGGCATAAGTTTAGAAGATAGACTCTTGGAAAGTGAGATAACAGATTATAACCAGATTCCCAGAGACACAGGCTACTCTGGCTAACAGGCTTTCATGTGTGCTTTCAAGCTAGGAGCCTCAGGGGAGATGTCACATTCATAGCTCAAGGCAAACTAACCCATATCTAGTGAGTGCTACCTTTAATGTGTTACAGCAATATTGGGGTACCTCTCCCACAGGATTCTTTCTGACTTGATGTTTTCCCCAAAAGTAGAGTTGGTTGCAGTACCAATCAACAGAGTGGCTGCATGCTGCTGATGCTTTTTCTATCTACCTTCATGTTATGGGTTGAATTGTGTCCCCCAACAATTTATATGTCAAAGTATTAACCCACAGTACCTCAGAATTAACATTATTTGCAAGTGGGGTCACTGGATTTATAAGTTAAGACGAAGTCATACAAGAGTAAGGTAGACTCCTAATCTGATATACCTGGTATCTTTATAAAAAGGGGAAATGTGGACATAGACATGCACACAGAGAGAATGCCACACAAAGATAAAGGCAGAGATTGAGTGATGCTTTTACAAGTCAAAAAACCACCAAAATTTGCCAAGAAACCACCAGTCTAGGGGAAAGGCCTAGGACATATTTTCCCTCTCAGCCCTCAGAAGGAATCAGCCCTGCCAGTACCTTGACCTCAGACTCCTAGTCTCCAGAACTGAGACAATACATTTCCATTGTTCAAGATACTTTGTTTATGGTACTATGTTACAACAGCCCTATCAACACACCTAGGTCCCCAAACCAGCCCCAAACTTCACTAGGCTGACAAAGGAAGAACAGAAAGGGCATGGTAGAATGACCATTCCTCAGCAGCCTCATGTCCCCTCTGAGCATCCAAGTGTCAGGGCAGTTGTTTGGGTGGTGGAGTCTCCAGAAGTCCTAGGGTCCACTGCCAACTGGCTTCCCGTGGACAAAAGCAGCCTGAAGCTAGATCTGTTAGAAGGGACTGCCGCATTCAGTTTAGAGGTGACAGATGTTGCAAGGGGCACTTACTCAGACATATTTTAAATGCTTACTTTTGCTATCCAACTTTCCAAGTAATTCAAGTATTTCAAATATTTAAAGCATTTCTACTGGTTTCCCATTCAAACATCTAACTCAACACTCTGGTTATTGCATCATCATAGAGCCATTAAACTCATTTCATTTGAATATTCTTACAAGTCCCTCCAATATACAAGTCATTCCAGTCCTACAAAGCAAGTTATTCACAGCTAGTAGTCCTACTTCTGACCAGCTATCCACCTCCGGGGAAGCCTTACAAAGTTTCTAGTTGGGAACTGTAGGCCCAAAAGGGATTGCTCAATGCTGTCTCAGGACACAATCTCACAACTGTAAAAACAAGTCAAATCCAAGGCCGAGTGGCAGACAGAATATGTATGAATAAAGATCAGCAGCTATTGTCTGGTTCACACCCCAGGCTATATGAAAAGCACCTACCTGGTAAGTCTTCCATAAATGATAACTCATAGTACCAATCATCTACCGATAGATGTACTGATCCATGAATTAGATTATATCCATAGAAGATGACTTCAAAAGGAAGACACTATAGTCAGCCCAAGTAATTGAATGCTCTTCTTGAACGTGGCCCACAAGGCCCCTTGGATCAGCCACTGCCTCTCTCCACCTTCATCTCTCCTGTTTCCATATCACCCTAAGACTTTTGCCCCAGGCATACTTAGAGTGACTATATAATTTATCATCTAATCTGGGTTACTTTTGAGACTGAGGACATATTAAGTTTTCTGGGACAATCATAAACTGGACTGTTCTGGGACTTCTGGTCTCCCTAATTATAAATTATAAATGTAAGTTCCCTAACGTGCCACGGGTTCTTATATCCCCAGACTTCTCCATGTGCTCTCCCTTCTTTTTGGAACATCTTCTCCTCCCTGGTCTACTTAAGGCAAGGGCTCTCCTTCCTTTGTCCCCACTGTCCCTAGCACTATCTTAATTTCTCTGGCCACCTATAAGACCAAGTATTATACCTTTTCATCTTTATATTCTCTAGCCTCCCTCATGCTGTAGGTACTCAAAAAGTATGTGTATAATCAACGATTTTGTGATTAGTATGGAGAAGAGGTAGGTGTGAGAACTAATTTCAAATGTCTAAAGGGTTGTTATCATAAAAGAGGGCCTAGACTTGATTTACATGACCATAATGCTAGAACAAGAATATTGACTGGAAGCCTCAAGGAGATATATTTCAGCTCTAAATTGAGAAAAACTTTCTAGCCAACAACACTATACAGAAAACAAACAGGCAGCCTTGGGCAGTAGAGAACTCTTTGCAACTAGAACTGTTTTGTTGACTAGCATTGTATGAGGCAAGGATTCAGGCATGAAGTGGGTGAATGGCCTGGATAACTACCTAAGACTCTGTGATTTATTCATTCATTCAATGAGTATTTCCTGGGCACTAGGCATTGCACCAGGAGCTTGATGAATTAGCATAAAACAAACACACCCATGTAACCACCATGCAGAGCAAGGCCCTGTGCTTGGTAATGAACAAGATGGGTATAGCCCTTAACCTCTTTGAGCTTACAGGCTTGCAGGAGAGATACATGAAATTGTAAACATTACTTGTTATTAAAAGAGAGTGTGACCAATGTTTATAGCAACATTATTCACAGTGGCCAAGACATGGAAGCAACCGAAGTGTCCTATGACAAATGATTGAATAAAGAAGCTGTGGTACATATATACAATGGAATATTACTCAGCCATAACGAGAGATGTAATACTGCCATTTACGACAACATGGATGGACCTCGAGATAATCATGCTGAGCAAAATAAGCCAGATAGAAAAAGTTGACTATCACATGATATCACTTATATGTGGGATATAAACCTACAAGCAACAAAGGAACAGGACAAATAAACAGAGACTCATGGACAGGGACTATAGACTAGTGGTTACTGGAGGGTAAGGGATAGGGGAGGAGAGTGGAGGTAGATGGGGTAAAGGAAGTCAAATATAGGAAGATAGGGAAAGGGTGAAGTGGGTAAAGGGGATCAAATATATGATAGCTGAAGGAAACTGGACTTTGGGTGGTAAACACACAATAGAATATACAGATGTCAAATTATAATGTACACTTGAAAATTATATGATTGTATTAACCAATGTTACCCCAATAAACTTAATTTTTTTAAAATTGCAAAACAAACAAACAAACAAACAAATAAAAGAGTGTGAAGAGAGAGATTGGAGTCGGGGTTAGAGAAGAGAAACTTAAGTTGAATAGGCATGAATATAGGAAGCTTGTTGAGTTCTATACCTTAAACCTATCTGGAGAGCTCAGGCTTTTTCTTTCTTACTTGATGCCTGCTCTTCCAGTCGGACAACCTTCCTGAGTGCTGGCTTAGACCAGTTCATACCTGTCAGCTCCAGAGCTGTGAGTCCTTCTCAGATGACAGGTAACCAGGGAACTTTGATCATCCCAGGGAGACAGGTGGGTCAGACATATTGGATCTTTAGTCACACCCCTATCTTTTGTTATTATAATATGCCCCTTTCAACTACATCTGGGTTCACATTAATTAGGCTACTTTTAATTAGGTTGCCAGGGAAAACTTTCAGCCCCACCTCCCATATCAGGGTAGGGGAGAGGGGCTGGAGGTTGAATCAATCACCAATGGCCAATGATTTAATCCATTATCTACATAATAAAGCTTCTATAGAAACCCAAAAGGATGGGATTTGGAGAACCTTCAGAGTGGTGAATGCATCCATGTGCTGAGAGAGTGGTGCACCCCAGTTCCACAGGGACAGAGAAGCTCCTGCACTTGGGACCTTTCTGGACCTTGTCGTATATACTCTTCATCTGGCTATTCATCTGTATCCTTTAGAACAGCCTTTACAATAAACTGGCAAACATAAGCACATTTCCCTGAACTTTCTGAGCCAATCCAGCAAATTGTCTAACCTAAGCAGGGCATCATGGGAACTCAATTTATAACTGTTCAGTAAGTAGTACAGGTGACAACCTGAACTTGCAACTGGTGTTTGAAGTAGGGGCAGTCTTATGGGACTGGGCCCTAACCTCTGGGGTTTTATGCTATCTCCAGGTAGATAATGTCAGAATTAAGTGAAACTTGTAGGACACCCAGTTGGTCTTCACTGAAATGGCGAATTGCTGGGCGTGGAAAAAATTGCCATGTATTTGGTGTCAGAAGTATTAATAGAAGAGGAGAAAATGAGTTTTTCCTGAAAAAGCCTTGTATCACTAGATATCAAGATATATTGAAAATGACAGTTATTAAGAGAGTGCAGTATTAATGGAATGGTAAATAAAAGATCACTGGAAAAGCACAGAGTGTCTAGAGACAAGCCCACACACATGGACACCTGAATTTTGATTAAGATAATACTTCAGAGAAGCAGGATACAGATAGAGTTATAAATAATGGTGGTGAGTCAAATGGACATTTGTATGGAAAAATATGGCTCTTGACCCCTATCTTACAGCATAAACAAAAATCAATTTCAGAATAATTATATCTACATATGAAAGGTAAAATAGTAAAGCTTCTGGAAAATAATACAAGAGATCACCTTTGGTAAGTAGGGAGCTCTTAAATAAGACATAAACAACACCAATCTTTAAAGACAAAATTTAAAAATTGGGCAATGTTAAAATTAGTACTTTCTCTCCATCAAAAGACTGCATTTGGAAACAGAAGAGCAAATCACAAAGGGGAGAACATATTTGCAACACATATAATTAAGGATTTCTCTGATCATCAGTTCCCTCATCTGCATGGTTAAGTGAGATAACATAGCACAGTACTTGGCATGTAGGAAGTGCTCCATAAATTTTTGTATTGCTTCTCTTATAACAGAGTCATCCAGGTAGGAAGAATCAAACTATTTCCAGGCAGACAGAACCTCTCCTGTTTTTGACACTCCACAAAGAAAGATTTCAGAAGGGTTTTCTCGGCCATTCTTTTATAAACCCGAAACCTTACAAACCAGTGTTGAGGGCATTCCCTCAGGTATCCTTTGTCCTACTGCATGTAGACCTGGTGGACAAATAATACAGTTGGAAGGGTTAAGAGGTGCAATAGGGAAGGTGAAAGTGGGTTTTACTCTCAGCTGTGTCAGCTCACACAGTGGGATCTCAAATCAGCAGGAGATGCTGGTCAGGAGGGAAGAAAGGGCTCTCTTTTTTCAAACATAGTGTTATTTATCAAAATAGTCACCAAGATTTCCAGAAGCATAAAAAAGGGGTCTTTCAGAATGGTTTCAAAGGGGTCATCATCTTCCTGCTGAGACAGGCCCAGGAGAAGCCAAAGCTTAAATGGGGGCACATTCTGACCTGTGCAATGGAGAAGCACTTAGGGCAAGGCCAGGATCAGATGCCACTCCCCAGCAAGTCTCCACAGTGGTTTGAACCCTCACCCCTTAGCAAAGAACTTGAGTTTGCCTCTAGCTGTCCTTCCTTTCCCTCCTCTGCAGGGGGAGGTCACAGAATCTAGAAACATCAGGCCACTAATATAAAGCCAAGGGTACTGAGGATGAAGATCTGTGAATAGGCTCACCCTCATAAGTTTGGAGGGCCAGAAGCCTTATTCCTAGGACAGTGTCAAGTACTATGTGCAAACTTTTCCGTAGTTTACAGAGATAGCTTGCACCCCTTACAGCCTTGACCTCACCAGAGCCCCATGGACCAAGCATTATCCTTATCCCATTATACAGGTGTCTGAGCTGAACCTCAGACAAATAAATTTAATTACCCAAAGCAATTCTCAGGTTACATACCTATCCCACTTTATAATCCCACATTCATCAAAATAACAATAATCATATCATGATATCATTTTTGAGCATCTCTTGTGTGCCAGGCATATGACTAGGTGCTTCACTTCCATTAGCTCATTTGTCTTTTAGAAGGATCTCCAAGGTAGGTGGGGGTACCCCATTTTATAGGTTCAGAGAAGGTAATAATAAGAGATCATACTTGGTGACAGGCACTGTTCTAAACATTTTCATGTACACTGACTCACTCAGTTTTCCCAAAACTCCTGTGAGTATAAATGCAAGTATCGTCTCTATTTCAGACACAGGAACTAAGGCTCAGAGACATCAGCAGTGTCTGAGGGCACACATCTAGGAAGTAGCAGAACTGGGATTTGAACAGAGCATTCTTAGCACTGTTTTGCATCTCTGGCAGTACAGGCCGCTTACCCAAGGTGATATCTAGAGAATTTCAGAATATGTTTGAAAGCCCTGCCCCTCTGAAAACCCAGGCTCTTCCTACCCAGTAATCACTTACAGTAGGGCTAGAGGGAGGCTTGGGTCATTTTGGAGGCCTTCTCCTCTCCATCTAAAAGATAGCTCTGTGCAAATCAATCCCCACACACAGGATGCATGGAGGCAGAGTCCTTATGGTGGCATCCTACCCAGTTGGGCTGAGAAAGCTGGGACCCAGCATGACCAACCTTCTATGCCAGATTTTCCCTCTCTGCCTGCTGCTCGCTGGCTGAAAGCAGCCCCTGACTCTCATTCTCTCCCGTGGTCCCCATAGAAAGTGCTGACTTGGAGGTAGAGAAGGAGCTTAGAGGGAAAGCAGATCCCTGCCTGCCCCTCCAGAAGGGGTAAAAGGAGCTGGATGGTGGTGAGGAGAGGGGTGCAGGGGAATGGTTCTAGAGTTGTGGGGAAGGGGTAACCTAGCAACCACAGGCTCATGCAGTCACAAAGCAGACAGACTTGCCCACAGAACTGACAAGCCTTCCCTTTGACTGTCCTCTTACTCCTTCCTACTCTGGCAGCCAGGGCTTCTCATCCACATGCTGTAGTGGGCACTTGCCTCGGTGAGTTTGGGGATCTTTCGAGGGCAGGAAATGGACACTAGAGCCAGTCTCAGGCCAGGGGAGAGCTCAGAAAGGCCGATAGAGGGAAAGAGAAGTACTGTTCCAGGATTGGTGTAAGCATTAGGACCTCTTGTGCCTGACTGGCTGGGAGCCAAGGGGGAGAAGTAAGTGGGGGGAAAGGCAAGCCTGACCCACCAGAGTCCCTGCTGACCTCTCTACAGCAGCTGTGGGGTGTGACCCATTAGTGGCTTATAAAATCGATTTAATGGATCACGTCTAACATTTATAAAAGAAAACAAGGAGGATGAAAATATCAGCGTGCATCATATGCAGCAAGGGTAAGTATTGCTTTGGATATACTCGCTTCAATTTCACATCCACACACAAGCATGTGTAATGCATGTGTAAATTGGATCATGATGCAAAAATGAGTTTCTTACTGTGGTCACAAAAGCATTTGAAAGTCTCTGTTCTAAACAGTACCTTTTCCTGTAGACAGGTGGTTTGGGGCTTCCAAATGTCCTGTTGTCAACCATATAGCCTCTCAGTGCTCTAGAACCCAGCCCCCGTCATCAGGGATGTCTAAAGTTTCCTTCAAAGGAAGCTCTAACCAACTTGTTCTCTTTAGAGAAAAGATCAGGAGTCTTTGAGTCAGGGTTGCTGGTTCCTTTCTGTGTCACCTCAAAGTCTCTCCCCTTCCCGGACCTCAGGCAATACTGCCCCATTCCTCCACCCTAATCTAAAGAAAGGCTGGCCCTGTGGATCTTTGGGGTCCCTTGAAGATTCTGTGACTCTGAGGGTGAATTCTCAGAATGCACTGATTTCCTGTCTCAACCTTAGTTTGACCACCTGCAACCGCCAACATTTCAGCTATATATATATATACTGGTTCCTAGATTTAGATTAATCACATTCTTGACTCCTATCGTCTTTCATCTATGTCATTTAATTAGCTTATTGAATAATATAATGGACATCAGCAAATGCACCACTCCCCACCCCAATAACTAGAATACCATCACTAACACATTTTATGTGCTCCTCTCCCACTTGACCCCCAGCCACTTGCCCTCAGAAATAGCCGCTAGCTGAATTTCATGCTTAGCACTTCCTGGCTTTTTTTTTTCTTGCTTCATCACATGTTTAAGATAATTTTACTTGTTTTTGAACTTTATTTTTAAAAAGGACCTCTGGCTACATGGTCTTCTGCAACTTGCTTTCCTTGACTTAGCATTATACTTGTAAGATTAATTTATGTTGTTTTGTATAACTGTGGTTCATTCATTTTCATTGCAATATAATGTTCAATTGTCTGAATATACCACAGCTTATTTATCCATTCTTCTGACATTGGACACTTGGGTTGTCCTCAGTTTTTTGCTAATTTGAATCATGTTAGTTTCAATATTCTTACAAATAACCCCAGTTGCACATCTGTAAGAGTCGCTCTGGGGTATATACTTGGAGAGGAATTGCTGGGTGATACAGCATACAAATGTTCAATTTTACAAGATATTGCCAACCTTTTCCCCCCAATGTGTCTGTTCCAGTTTATATTCCCACTGCCAGTCTATAAGAGGTCCTGATATTCATCTTCAACACTAGTATTAAGTGTACTGGTCTTTATTCTATTAGAAACCCTACAATGGCTGCAGAGGTGAAAATACAATTGGCTGGACAGCCACTGATGAGGTAAGGCATCATCCTACCCTGCTGACAGAGGAGGTGGTGGGAGTGGAACAGGGTAGAAGACAAAGGTGGCCTCAGTGGAACTCAACAAACTGGAGGTCCAAGAGAGGTAGCCCTTCCTTACCTTCCACTGCCATCAGCCAGGCCCTTAATGGGTCCTCAGGCTTGAGGTAGCACAGGTCACAGGCTAGGCCTCTCCTTGGGTGGGGAGAGGATGAGGTGGCAAGGGCCAGCACTGAGCATAGAAATTCCAGGGGTTTTCAGGGAGTGACTTCCTCTGTTAGTTGGGGTTAGGGGAGGCCAGCTAACTGTGACTTTCAGAGAAGGTTTGCTTTATTTCTTTAAGTCCCAGATCTCTTAGAGGCGAATCCAGAATGGAACAAGAAACTCAGGGGCCTGATCAGCAAAATCCTCAGAGGGTCCTGGGGCAGAAGGCCTTGCTTAGCATATCCAGAGCCCATCTATACTCCTCCAGAGGGACTCCCAGCCAGGGCCACCGGGAGAAGGGAAAGCAGACAACAAGCAGGCAGGTGGTCCCACGAGGCACCAGACAAAGAGCAACCCACTTCTGGATCCCTGCTGGACCAACTTTGACCTCTTCCTCCAGGGGCAGAGGCACAGTATCCTCAGGAGAGGAAAGTGGTGTAGGGTGCAGGACAGAGAACCTGAGACAGCTTGTCTCCAGTGAAGCGAAGCAAAAGCTTGAAGCTTTCCAGCGGCATTGCAGCCCTCAGAGCTGCCTCATCAGCTCGGCATCTCCTGGGAAGGGCCCCCACAAGGAAGGACTTGCTGATGTAGTCTGGCCTTGGCAGCCAGCTTTGGCCCCAACGCTTAGTTTGGGCCAAAACTGCCCTAGATGGTGGGGGCGGGGGAAGGGGAAGTGATAGCCCATAGATAGCTAGCTTCTCCGGGGCTGCCAAGAGTTTGGCTTGGGGAGAGGTCCTTGCTGGGGTCAGCCCTCTTGCCCTGGAGGTGTATATAATGTGCCTTTGTTCCAACCAGGTATTTGGAAAAGTAGGTAGGTCAATGGCTTCTTTTTCTGGCTTTTAGAGATGCTTTCTGGGAGAAATTGGAGTTCTGGGAGATTCCGAGTTTTCTCAAATGGATCTAGCTCCCTGCTAAGGAGCTATAGAAAGACAGAAGGCTTCCTGGGACTGAACTGTCTCAAGTGGGGAAAAACCCTGGGGGAGGCCCAGCTGTGGGGCTCAGGGGTGGTAGAGAAATCCTGGAAACCACGTTTCAGAGTATCTCAGGATGGACTCTGTAATAAGCAATGGGCTCTGAGCTTGGGTGGGTGCTACTTCCAGGAGGCACCATTAGCTTCTCCTTGACCCTCTTCTTCAGTCCAAAGGCTGAGCCGAAGCCTGAGAAGAAGCCAGGGCACAGGCCAAGAAACCACGAGGATGATGGACCACAGAAAGAACTGAAGGTCCCGGGGATCGTGGATTTTGAGGTGATCCGAAAGGAATTGAAGACCCCCAAGCCCCAAACCTCTGGCACCTACCGCTTTGGCCGCCTCAGTCATCACTCCTTCTTCTCTCGGCACCATCCCCACCCCCAGCATGTGACCCACATCCAAGGTAGGGCTGCGGTAGTCCAGGGCCTGGCCAGTGGCAGTGGGGTGGTGTTGAAAGTTGGAAAGGGAAGACTCATCCTTTGTTTCCAGGCAGAGGCCCAGAGAGAATGGAGACTTGGTCAGGGTCACAGGGTTGCTTGGTCACTTGCAGCACTTGGCCAAGCCAAGATTTGACTTGGGGGGCAGCCTATAAGAGCAGACCTCATATCCCTACAAGATGTTCCTTGCCACCAAATCTCTCATCTTATAAATCATAAAAAGGGATGAATGTTCTGCCTCAGAGCTGAGCTCTGCTCTCTAACTCAGGTCATTTCATCCATCAAATCCATCAACTATCTGTTGAGTATGAACTATGTATGGGTCAGACACTTTTTCAGACCCTGAGACTACAACAATGAACAAGACAATTTCTGTCATCATGGAGCTGACTCTCTGGTGGGGAAAGATAAGAAATAGCTAAGGTGTCAAGACTGTGGTAAGTGCTAAGGCTATAGAGGGGGAGAGCTGGTCAATAGCATTGCATTTGAGCAAAGAACTAAAGTAAGAGAGGGCATGAAACAACCATGTGGATATCAAGGGGAACAATGTCCCAGGCAGAGAAACCAGCAAGTATAAAGGCCCTGAGGCAAGCATCTTGGCTCTGTTGGAGGAACAGCACAGAGGCCAATGTGGCTGGAGCAGAGGAAGGAGGGGGAGAAAGGAGATTCAGCAGAGGGGCTATGGGGACCCCAATTATGTGGGCCTTAGAGGATCCTGTAGTCATCCTAAGCCATCTCACTGAGTCAGGTGAGAACCCTTGGAAAGTTAAGAGCAAAGTGGCAGAAGTGATCTATGGGCCTCTGTCTAGGTGATAGCTTATATCAGGGAGGTAGCAATGGAATAGTGAGTGGCCCTGCTCTAGAGATATACAGAAGGTAAAGGCAATGGGATTTGTTAATTGAACAAAAATAAGGTGTGAGAGGAAGAGAGGAATCAAAGTTGACTCCCAGGTTTTTGGCCTGAGTAAACTGGAAAACTAGAGTTTCATTGGTTGTGACAAAGAAAACTTCAGAAGGGTCCAGTGGAGGGTGGGGAAGGAGGTTGGTCTGGGACCTGGGAGATGCAAAAATGTGACTTCCAGGTAGAGGTACAGAGTGGGTGTACAGTGCAATTGGGTGTAGAGTTCAGGGAAGAAATGCAAATGTGAGAGTAATTCAAGGAGGGATGGTGTTGGAAGTGGCATGCCTGCATGGGATTATCCAGGAGACTGTGTAGATACAGGAGAGGAGAACCTAGAGACTGAGCTCCGGAACTCCCAAGGCTAAGAAGTTGAGATGAGGAGTAAGCAGCGAGGAAACAAAGCGCGGCTGGTGATCTAGGAGGAGCCAAGAGACTGACAAGTCCTGGCACCAGAAGGAAAGTACTTTAGGAAGGAAAGAATGAGCAACAATGTTAAGTACTAACCAGGCTGGTCCTTAAAGCTTGACTATTTAATAATATAATGTCACACAGACCTCAGACCAGAAGGGTCCTCAAGTGTAAACTGCCTGCTACCATCTCCAGGCTGCCCTGCATTCAGCCTTGGACAGGCTGACAGATGGCAAGATGTTTTATCCAGAAAGTTGAGCTAGATATCATTCTCTGTGGTTTGAGCCCAAGTCCCTCTTGCCAAGTCCCCACTCCCAGGAGCCCCTCTGACTGCTTACTTCTGTATGCTCACACCTGCAATCACTGCTTTGTTGTAGAAAGCCAAAGAGACCTAGGGCTAGAGTCTCTGGAAGCCTGACTCACTGCATGACCCTGAGCACTTCCCTTTGCAGTCCCCAGGGGTAAGGTCTGGGTGGTTGCAGAAGCCCTCTGGGTTCTAATGAATCTATGAACTGTGGTTACTGGAAGAAGTGGGGCCAGTGCTCTCCCTGTCCACCAGCCTCCTTCTGGCCTCCTAGAGCTCTTGGGGTTCAGCCATGATCCCTGCCCACAGCCTCTACCCCTTCACAGATCTTACCGGGAAGCCTGTCTGTGTTGTCAGGGACGAGTTCTCTCTGGCTCCCTTACTTCAAACTGCACTTTCATCCCACTATCCAATGGGGATGCCCACCATCTCTGTCCCCATTGGAGACCCACAGTCCAATCGAGACCCCCGGCTTTCTTCTGGTGAGTACTTGAGCCATAGACCCTCTGCCTTGGGGTTATCCCTCTCTCCAAGGGCCGACCCACTGGGGCGGGTGCCTGAGAAAGAATGGGCCTTTGGTCATGGGTTGGTGGGATCCAGTGAAGAACTTCAATTTTTCCTCATTTCCTTGAGCATCTGCGACTGCATTATTCTTCACCCCACAGATCCTCAGAAATGTGCCTCTGCTTGGATTTGAGGTGTTTGAGGAGTAATAACAAGCAGAGGATACACAGATTTGGGCAATTGTCATGTGACTTACAGCTATAAACAGGAATAATATTGGAAATATTTAGTACTTATATGTTCAGGCACCAGCCATCAGTACAATAAGCCATAGATAGCACTGCATCAGCGTTCTGGAGGCCTCTGTTCTGCCAGGTCTTAATCTTTCCTTTGGGAGGGATCTTAGGGGAGGGGCTGGTACAGACTGCAGGGCAGAGAGGTTTGGAAGACTTGCTCAGTGCTCTGTAACAACCTCTTTAGGAGTAGTTCAATATTTTAATAACTGGTGCTGCATATCCACTGAATCTCAGCCCTGGCTTCAATTTCCTAAAAGAGGCAAAGCAAGATTAAGCCACTCGCATCTTGCCACATATAGCCAAATGTTCCCCAGTGTCTCCCAGTAAGGCCATAATCCAGGACATCATCAGCCTCCTGCACACCTCCTTTCCCACCCACCAATGGTGTGACACTTAATCCTTCTCCCAAGGGCACCACCTCCCCCTTTCTCTTTAAGATATGGGTGCAAGGCTGCAGGGAGAGGAGGCTCTTCCATTTACAGCCCTCTGGCCACTTGTGCCACAGGGAGGGAAAGGAGGAGGCTCCAGACATCAGTTAGCAGGACTTTCTCTCTTACTCCCAGAGGCCTGGAAGAAGGAGTTGAAGGACCTGGCTTCCCGGGTGGTTGTCCTCACAAAGGAGAATGAGCCGAAGAACAAGGAGGTGAGTGCAGAACAAAGGAGCTGACTGGGAAGAGATGAAATGGATCCATCCCTTTGTAAGGAAATCCCTCCCAGGTCGGTTCAACCTGACCAGCAGAAAAGCTAGCCTTTACTGAGGCGATGCTGTGGGCACTGAGGAGGAGGGGCTGACAGATACTGGCTAAAGGGAGAGGGCCACAGTGAGGGCTCAGAGGGGCAGAGAACACACCCAGGTGAAGAAATCCAAGCAAGTTCCTAGTATAGAAGTAAGGAGGGGAGGCACCCCAGTGGGGGTCTGCAGCACAAAAACTCAGAAGCTAGAAAATGCAGGACATCTTTAGAAAGCAGAGGACTGCAGGACAGAGTACAGCGGGCAGCAATGGGGTAGAAGGTGAGAAGGAGCCAATTTGAATATTGGCAAGGCCAGCTCACTGTCATTTCTGAACCCAATGTAGTGTCTAATCTCACAAAGAGTTAGAGAATCACTGACTGTTTTTAAACAGGATGGAGTGGCCTCATGGGTGCTATTTGCTGACAAACCGTTAAAGACAAGTGGGAGGCAGCTTGAAGACAGTGAAATTGGTCCTAAGACAGGCCTGGCCCTTTGTGGCTGAGTCCCATACTGCCCTTGTATTGGGCAGCAGAGTTTTTGTCCCTGCTCTGTAGCTAATTCACTGTGGTGCTCAGGGCAACTCAGCTAAACCCTCTGGGTCTGAGTTTTCTTATTTTTAGAATGAGAAGGATACTACCAGTCTTAACTGGAGTTGTAGGGGCTGGAGACCACAGACCTTGGGCCCACAGACTTGGCTTAGGAGGGTTTCACAGGGCTAAGAAAGGATTCCAAGCTGTGGGGGTCAGACCTGTGTGCAGCTGAGCTAAAAATTAAGGTAGGTTGTGGGTACCTTGGTGCAGGATACTGTTTCAAATCTCTGATGGATTAGGGGGAGAGGCAGCAGGGAGGGTCTGCCCAAGGAGGAAGTATGTGGCCAGCGTTCAGCTAAGTTCCAGAAGTAAGAGCTTTGGCTTTATTGGAAGAGGCCCCCGCTGGGGAGAGGGGTCTAAGGACAGGGTGGGGCTGGCCTGGTGGACATCCCGGATCCCTGCAATGCTGTGATTCCAGGAGAGGAGGAGATGGGTGCCCTGGAGATGTGACCCAGCCTCTTCTCTTCTGGCTGCCTTCTCCCTTCTCTCCCCGCCCACCTCTCTCTCTCTCTCTCCACCCTGCTCCCTGCCACCATCCCTCCCATCTCCTCTATCTCCTCCATCTCCCCTATTTCCCCCATCTCTCTCCTTGCTTGGAGAGTCTCGCCACTTTTCTCCCAGCAGAAGGAGGAGCCTCAGCGGGAGCAGGGGGCAAAGTATTCAGCGGAGACGGGGAGGCTCATCCCAGCTTCCACAGGAGCCCTGAGCAGGCGCAGCTCCCGTCAGGGCCAACGGAACTCCCCTTCTCACAGAGATGGAGGAGTCCACACCTCCATCTTGCAGGACCAGGAGCTGCTGGTGAGACCCTGGGAAGGCCAGGGGCTGCGGCCCTATAGCGGCCCTGCTCTGAGGGCAGAGAACAGGGTGGTACTTGCTCCCAGGCTCACAGCAGTCCCACCAAGGACTCTTATAAATGGCTGTGAAGTATGGCCTTTCCCAGGGACGCTTGCACCTAAGACTATAAGACTCAAAAACCCCAGACCTGGAAGTCAGGAGCCTGAATTCTAAGCCCCTGCTGCCTCCAGGTTTCTGTGTAAGCCTTTCCCACTTTGTTAGTCCTTTCCCCTTTTGGGGTCTTAGTTCCATGATGTAGCCAAATTGGGAGCATGAACACATTATCACAAAGGTCTGTTGCAGCTGTGGCACTTGGTGAGTTAAAGGGAGCTACAGCAGTGCAATGAGAAGCATGGAGAGGAAGGTCTTGCCTGTATGTCCTCAGGCCATACCCCAGGAGGCTGTACCCTACAGCCTACAAAGCTGGTCCCAGTCTGGTGACCCCACACTCTGAGAGGGGTTTGGTCTGTGCTACAACAAAGCACAAAGCTCACCACCTCCATGTTCAAGTTTCCTCATCAAAGTCCATGACTCGTTCCAGTGGGTTAAGGCATTGAAAGTCGCTATTAAAATGCACACATGTTCTCTAGAAAAAAGCCAAACAATGAGCCAGCATCTTGACACCTTCCCCTATGACCAGTGCTTTTAAGCATGCTGTCCCTTTGGAGCCTTACAACAGTTCATTGAAGTGAATAGAGCAGACAGGGCCTAAGATCCCTATTCCACAGATGCGGCAGGCTGAGGCCCTTCCAGGAGACATTCTGTGTCCCAGGTCTCCAGAGAGGGAGCAGCATAGCCAGGACTAGAACACAGTACTTTCTCCACCATAGGGCGGCCTCACCTTGCCTGGAAGTAGGTTCTCAGGTTCCGTGGGGAGGGGGCACAGGGCAGGTAAGTTGGTTGCCAGGAATGGAGAAGGACCCTGGGGAGAGTGGGGGTGGAGTCGCCGGAGCGGGTGGGCACCTGGGGGCGAGGCTGGGCACCCTAGCAGGCATAAGCCTGGGAGAGGCCAGGCCCAGGCCCCCCTCTGACCTCCACTGGTTCACGTGGGGTCTCCTGAAAGAAAGAACCCCACTTTCCTAGGATACCAGGTGCTCTACTCCCCATCGAGGGCTCCAACTCCAGCCAACCATAGACCCAGACGCCATCAGCATCCTGGCCTAGGGAGTCCCCATAGCTCATCCAACACAGAGGTGGAACTTTTTCCAATGATCCTTGACTGGAGAATACAGTGGGGAAAGGGCCCTGAAGCAGCAAAGATGGCAGAGGCTGAGGATGCTGCTGGGAGCAAAGCAGGCATGCTGTCCAGCTGTAAGGAGCCCCGAGCTGAGCAGTTTGCAGAACCAGCCAGCCCCAACCCTCAGGCTGCCCGAGATCATCTCACCTCTTTGCTAACATCTCTAGAGTCTGAACGTGGGAACTTCAGGGTGGGGAGGCCCCTGGGGTCCCTGAAATCCCCACACCAAGGACTAGGGCATTCAGGATTCACTGCATCTTTGAGGAGCAGACTGGCAGCTCTGCCTGCCTTCCCAGTGAGGGACTTTGAGGACACAACCAGCCTCCGATTTTGAGGGTTGGTTCTGCCACAACCTCCCGCTAGGTGTCCCTTCTCTCTCAAGGCCTTGGATTCCTCACCTGTCCAGTAAGGGGTTTAAAAATCTTCCTCCAGGGCTTTGGAAGAGAGATCTCTCTGCAAAATGCCAAGCCTCACACAGAAAAGAGCCAGGAACTATCGTGGGTACCAGTTCAGCCAAGCATATGGCTCTGGGATCCCACTTTGCGGGGGCAGGCACTTGTGCTGCCAGCTGGAACATGCTGTCTATAGCACACTGACCCAGGCCTGTCTTCCTGCCCACAGATCTTGGAACTTCTGTGTCAAATCTTGCAAACAGACTCTTTGAACGCTATCCAGTTCTGGCTACTCTACGCTCCCCCAAAGGGTGAGACGCAGCCTTGTGCCCAGGTCCTCTGAGTGGAGGCTGCTGAGGGCCCTGTCTTCTGGTTCTACAGTATGCTCATGTCACTCAGCTCCCATCCCAGGGCCTGGGCCTTCTGCCTGGGCCCCTTCTCCTTTTTGGAGCCCAAACGAACCTTCTGCAGCCGGACAACATCGCTTTCCCTCTTCCCATTCCTCAGCAGATTTCCATGACCCCACTCTTCAGAGGGGACCCTTTCTCCATATTGACCACAAGTCTCAGCACCTGGGAGGGACTTAGCAGACACAGCCTTCACCCACTACTGTGGGAAATGCACACACACATAGATGCAAATACATACACATAAAGACACACAGGTATATGCACATGAACACATGAATGGACATCCATACATACACTAAGACAGTAGGTAGAGGGTATGTTTAAGTGGGAGGGTGAGGAGTGATGGGAGCCAGAGAGCTGATTGGAAAGGCTTTCCTGATGGGGAGAATGAAGGGGGAAGAAGGGGGAGTGGGCCTCCTACAGGCTTCCCAGAGAGGGTTTGGGTAGCTTCCTGGGGTATGGAAGGCAGGTGAGCCAAGAACAAGGCACAAGGAGGGAAGTGGGGTCTCCCCGTGGGGTCCTGTGGGCAGAATGTGACATAATTAGAGAAAACTGCCCTGGGCCACAGTTGATCAGAAAAGTTGAAGGTCTTTCTTCCTGACTGTCCCATTTAGGGACAGTATGGGGGCTAGAGTCATGCCCCTGAGGACTGTGTCCCCTGGCTGTGCTTACAGAGAAAGACTTGGCACTAGGGCTCCTGCAGACAGCAGTGGCTCAGCTTCTTCCCCAGGCTCTCGACTCCATCCCAACAGAACAACTCTTGAACCAGCTCCAGGAAGTCCAGGAACCACCTCAAGAAAGGGAACAACCACACTACAGGTGGGCTTTACACTCTTCACCTGCCCCTCTGTTCCCAGAATGGCTCCTTCATGTTTAGCACCTGTCCTTCCAGGTAAGGCTAGTGGGGTCCAGAGGAGGGAGTCTGGTGCTGGTCAGAGCCTGGGCTGACTGAGCCTGACCTGGAGGAAGCGGTCAGCCCTCTCCTGGGACCCTCCAGTGCTATTCGTGCTGCTCAAAGGCCTACTCTGCCAGACTAGACTCTGGCTACAGTTGTGGGGATGCCTGAGGGGGTGACCTGTGTCAGCTATAGCAAGACAGCTGAAGGGCTGAAGAAGCCATAGCTAGCCCTGGAGAAGCTCTAGGTCTTTGGGAAGACACAAGTAGAGAAGGAATGCTAACACAAGGCAGGCAGTAGTACCTTTATGTTGATATTAAGGGTCCTGGATGTCTAGAGAGAAAGAGATGCATTCCCAGTTGTGGAAAGGAAAGGTGAGGGAAGGCTTCAGAAAGCAAGTGAGTGGGGCCTGACAGTCAACACTAGAACTTGCAATATTAAGCGCCCACTATGTCTGCCTGACATCGCTGGGTGCTTTACATATTTCTAGTTCATATAACCATCCACAGAGGCAGTATCACCTCCGTCTTACAGATGAGAAAATTGAGGCTCAGAAACAGTTGAATGACCCAAAGTCACCTGGCTGGACAGCAGAAGAGCTGGGATGAGGCTTGGGCCTGATTGACAAGCCCAGCATTACTCAGATTTGTAGGGGAACTTGTTAAAAGAGCAAATTCTTAAAGTCCAAGACAACAAGTGCAGTGGGGTTGGGGCAGGCATAGGATATATATTTTTAACAATCTCCCAAGTATTTCTGATAGAGCTTGGGGAACATGACTGGGGTGGATAGAATTTGAACGAGCAAAGGAGAGGGTGGGGAGTGTCAGGAATGGAAGTCAGGGATATGTACACTTTAGGGGATATTAAGTTTTGGGGTGGTTGGAGCATGGTGGGCTTGGTGATAAGGAGGCAGAGTGCTTGTGTTTATCTTAGATTTATTGAAGGGTTGGGTGCTTGCTCTGGCCTTCTACTTTGTTGTTGCTGTTATTTTTCACTTTGGAAGGCCAGGGACGTACAGGAGGAAGGGAGGCTTCACTGTGACCTTGATCATGCCACCTCTCGTCTGTGAACCTCAGTTTCACCTCTCAAAAGCCCCTCTCTCAAAGTTGTAGGGAGAAAAATTTCATCAGGTGCATAAAAAGCCTTGCTGAAGTGTAAAGCTGGTATCGGGTAATATATGAAAATGATTCATGCTTGTAAGTAATTCATTAGAGAAGCAGGGTTCTTGTCTTCTCCCCTCACAGGGGAAGGCTTCTTGTCTGCTAGGAAGCAGGAGGCCAAAAGAGGACCTGGCAGAGGGCCAGTACAGTGCCCTCCCTCCCCACCCATCCTGCCACTTTGCTGTGGTGTGCTCCAGCCTGACCTTTTGGGACCCTCTCTTCTTTTTGTTGGTTACAGCCAATCCAAGAAGACGAAGACAGCGTCTCTACCAAAAAACGAAAAACCAGGTAAGAGTCCATGCAGCAGGTCACTGGGGGCTCACCAAGACCCATCCTGGCTGGATCCCTTAGCAGATTCAAGGCTCCTTGGAGACAGGTCTCTGCCCAAGGAAGCTGCTCATTTCATCTATTCATCCATTCACTCATTCATTTATTCAACAGACATTTAGCACCTATGTGCTAGGCTCTGGGAATCACTGCAGAAGAATTCAGACCATTTCCTGCTGTCATGGAGCTTACATCCTAGGGAGGAGGAGTGCAGACAACCAATAAAAACATTGGAGGGGGATGGGTGCTGTAAGAAAAATAAAGCAGGGTGATGCAATAGGATTGGCAAGATAGGGAGAGCACTCCTTGGGCTGAAAAACAGGAAGGATTCAGCCCTATGCAAGGCTCCTACCTGCCTGGTGTGTTGATGAAAGAATAGGCCAGGGTGACTGGAACTTTGTGGGTTGGGTACAGTGATAAGAAGTGGGTTGAGAAGAGTGGGCAGGGCTGGCCTATACGAAAGGCTAAGTGTGTGGCCTCATGCAGAATGCATGGGGTCACACTGGAAGATTATAAGCAGGGTGTGGTAATACCCCTTTGGCTTCTGTGTGGAGAATGGACTCTTGGGGGCAGGAGGGGATGAAGGAGATGAGGGAGGAGGCTGCCGCAGTCACCCTGGTGCCTTAGACCAGGGCAGGGGGAAGGGAGTAGAGGTGGAGGGGAGAGAAGACAGGTATCCACCATGTACGTTATTCTGCCACACTAGACTGTAAAGTGTCCTGAGTAGCCAGCGGAGTGCCTGCATAGGGGAGGCACTTCATAGATATTTGTTACCTGAATGTAGAAAGAAGAGGGTGGTGGTGAGGCTCAGAGGAGGGAGTTGGCTCCTCCCACTCACCAGAGCCAAGAGCAGAAGGTGGGTTGACTCAGATTTTCACACCTCTCCCTCTGCTCTTGCACATTCACCCGGAGTCTTCTGGGCCCCTTCTAGATAAGGACCCAGCCCCTCCTTTACCTCTCCTTCAGTTGTGTCTCCCCTTCTTCCAGAGCATATCGGGAAAGCACAAGTTCTCCGGATGCATTCAAGCCAGGACACCGAAGGGAAAGCGTCAAAGCCAATGGCAGAGTGCTGAGGAGACAGTGCCGCCTTGCCCACCTTGCTCAAGGGCCGGCCTGGAGTTCAGGGTTGTTTCCACCCCTATCTCCTCAACAGCAATATGTACTTTCCTATCACATACAGTCTATTAAAATGCCATCTTCCCTTTAAGAGGACAGTTCCATCTCCTATGCAGTAGGTCTGTGCTTGGACTGTTAGTTCCTGGAGAGGGGATGAGCTGCACAGAACCACTCCCACTCCCTTGGAGAATGCCCAAGTGCCAGCCCCCATGGGGGGCTCATCTGGTTCTTTTAGGTTCCAGAGAACTGAAAGGAAGATTGTGGTTGGAGTGGCCTGAGAAAGGGGCTCTGCCCTTACTTGTGCCAAGACACATAGCATTCTGGGTAGGTTAGAGCAGAGGTCAAGAACACATAGACATCCTTAAAATAATAATCAATATCAATTATTGAGTTCCTACTAAGCACTGAGGCAGAGACTTCAGTAATAGCTAATGACGGACACCTTAATTGACTTGGGAGAGTCAGGAGGCTTTGGCTAGAAATAGATAACAAAGATTTACTCCAGGGTCTTAGAGTTTGCAAACTGGAAACACACCTAGTTCATACCCAGAGAGTTCCTGAGGAGAAAGAAAAGCTGAGGGTTCTCATAGTTCTGCATTCTTAGGCCTTGGGTTGGTCCAAGATGGTATTTATCAGATCTGGTCAATGGAACATTTTCTTCTTGAGGTCATGGAGATGGTTAACTAAAGACTTGATGTATGTCCAGGCATTAACACACAACTCACTGATTCATATCCAGATATTGATGCAGCAATAGAAAGTTCAAAAGTTTAAGTTCCCATAGTCAGTTAAAACAGGAGTAATTGTTTCCTCATGCCTCAGCCTACTTAATTTTAATGATTTAGCAGCCTGACTATAATAACTCCATTTTATTTCATCACTCTATCTTCAAACACTATATGAATTGTTCTACATACTTTGTGGTACTATATTTGATTCTCCCAAAAGCTCTATGAAAGAGTATTAATGTTATCACTCCCATTTTATACATAAACAAACTGAGGCTCAGAAAGGGCCAACATAGTAAGTGGCAGAGCCCAGATCCAAATCCCATAGGTCTGGTTCTAGAATCCCACCATACTCTTACAAACAGCAATCCTCACCAAAAGTTGTGGTTACATTTCTAAAATATAAGGGTTAGCAAAATGATGATTGTCAAGATGAAGGAGGAAAGGGACATTACATAAATGTGACCCAGATGCATTGAGGGTGTCTCTATCCTTTAAGATCTAAAGAAGATGGCCTTGACTCTCTGGGAAGTCCAATATTTTTCTTGAGAGTTCTACAAATTTCCTGAAAGAGGTAGGGAGGCACTGATGATTTATAATGTCATGGTCACCTGTGGTTCTGAGTTCGTACTTCCTCTGAGTTCAGTTCAAGGATTGTAGCTCCATTCCATACTTTCAGCACTGCTCCACTTCACATCAATTCAGATGGACTTAGTCCCTCCAGGTTTTCCCAAATATCCCACTCACACAACCTTTGCATGCAGTAGGCTCCAGTCAAGATCAGGGGCTGGATGGGGATTTGCTGTGAATCCAGCAAACAGCCTCACAGTCAGTATTAAATTGCCTTGTTTTTTGAAGTCCTTGGACACCCTCCCATGGGGGATGTTTCCCTGGTGGCAGCCTCTCGTATAACAACTATGCCCCTTGCCATCTCGCTTGCTTTCTCCTTCCCTGTTCTCGCCCCTGCCAACAGTTTTGTCCCCAGAAAGCCCACATTTATTTTTTTCCAATTTTTTTATCATGGTAAAATAGACATCACACAAAACACACCATTTTGACCATTTTTAAGTGTACAGTTTAGTGGCAATAAGTACATTCACATTATTGTGCAACTACCACTTCCATTTATCTCCAAAAACTCTCTTCATCTTGCAAAACTGAAACTCTGTGCCCATTAACCAATAACTCCCCGTTCCCCTCTCTTCTGAGTTCCTGGCAACCACCATTCTATTTCTCTCTCCAACTCTAACTACTCTAGATACGACACATAAATGAAATCGTATACGCATACATATTTTCTCTTTTGTGTCTGGCATATTTCACTTAGCATAACACCCTAAGACTCATCCATATTGTAGCATGTATCAGAATTTCTCCCACATTTTTTTTTATCAATGCAGCAGTTAGGCTTTTTCCAGACTCTCTTCTCAAACTCTCCAGCCCTACATTGGCTTGTCCAACCTCACCAAGGGGCTGAACTGAACAGAAAAAGTCTTTTTATGGCACTGAGTCTTTGTCCCTTGGCAGTTATGGTTATGAAAGTTTATCCCTCCTCCACTACAAATAATTTTTTAAAAATCCACACTGTAAAAAAATCTAGAAGGTATCTACTTCCAAAATAAATCATACAACTGGCATAAAAACCCTGGCTCTTTAGGTAATCCTTCTACCTCATCTTTAATTTTTCAGGAAACAGTGCCATGAGATTAATATTTCCTACTGCAGATTCTCACATTTTTCTTATTCCACAGAGTACCTCTCATCGAAATTAATTAGATCACTCCTTCAAATTTATTTATTTTGCTTTCTTTATCTTGTGTTTGCTTTTGCAACTCCCCACAAAATGCACGTGTCACTCTCTGGCCTTTGTACCCATTGCCATTGCACTAAAAGGCAACATGATCTGGGTCTGGCTGCTTACCCATCTATTTTGAGGACTGATTTTGAACAGACTTTTCTCAGCAGCCCTGCAATCTATCAAGGGAAAGAAAAGGTGACTGAGTGGAACAATGTGTACATAAAACCACTGTGGAAATAAATACTATGATATGCAAATGGGAAGCTGCTATACTGCAAAAGCATGGATGGCTAAGCTCTGGTTGTATAGGGTGGTCTGACCTCATTAATGCTCAAGGACACCTATAAGGTAGGCATAATTATCCACTTTTACAGTAACATGTCTAATTCACATAGCCAATAAATAGTGAATTTAAACCCGGGGCTGCGGGCTCGTCAGTCAGTGTTCTCCTTCTACTATACTGCCATCTTGCAGGCCATATTCCAAGGACCACTTGTCTCCAAACAGAGAAGTAAACCATTCTCTCATTTCCAGCCTGTCACTCACTCTTCCTCCTGGTTCCTCTTCTCCTACTTCTTAGATGTGCAGCAAGACAGAGTTTGCTCTGACACCCTGGCCCTTTTTAAAGTCCCCCAAAAGGGCTGCATCCTTTTCCCATGTCTGAAGGGTGTTATTGCTAACCCCCACGGGGACAGTCACCAGAGGTTATTTAAGGGATCCAGACATCTCACAAAGCATTTGTCAGAGTTGTCACTGGCCTTCCTGTAAATGCGGGTAGTGTCCGGCCTGCCTTCCTCATCACCTGTACTGGGCTATCTGTGCCCCTTTGATCCTGTGCAGGCCAGAGGTTGGGCTAGTTACTGGGCTATGTGCTGTAAGTCTGTCTGGCTTTGAAGAGTATGTTCTGCTTAGCAGCACTGCCTGTCTGCAGTGGCTTGGTCCCCATTTGACTTCTGCTGGGTGTTAGGATACCATAGCCATGTTTGGGTCACTCCTAAGTTTTCTCTGGCTCCAGGCCCTGGAATTTCTCCTCTCCTTACCCTCTGCTTCTCTGCCTGAAGCATGAAGACAGATTTTCCCTTTCAATAATATCCATGGCATCATAGTTTTGATTTATAAAAGTCTCATACACACAAAAATAAATATAAATGTATTAAAATTAAATTGTTCCTCTGTGTGCCACCTAAGTTCATCATTTGTACCACCAGAGTATGTTATTTACCATGCTGTGAGAAATGGTGACTAGCATAAATTGCAGATGAGAGAGCCACCCTGAGACTCTGGGCTTAAGGACACATGTGTGAGTTAGGGTCTCCCTGCACAGTTTGCTGGCTCAACAATCACCCCTCCCTCCGCCACAGACACGCACTCCACTTAAATAAATGAGAAAATGCTGGAGACTCATTTCAACGAAGACGGAAAGTTTAAATCTCACTGCAAGAACCTTAGAATCCCATTGTTGTGTAATCCCTCAGAAACCCCCTAACACCCTTCCCAGCCCATGGGAGACCCCCATTGCAGCACCTGCAACATGGTGTCCAACCTCAGCTTAGACAACTATAGTAACAGGGAACTGGTTTCCTTTCCTGGCTGCTCAAACCTTAACTCTGGTCTCAGAGCCACGAGATCAAGTCTTTCCTTCTTCCCCTGGCTATCTAATTTTGCCCATGTCAAAACTCTTTTATAAGTCTTGATCAGTTCGTACCTCTTTTCAAATATTTATACCTTTTAAAATTTTTCTTGTCTGATAGCATTAGCTAATACCTTCAGAGAATAATGATGATAGTGGGCATTTTAAAATTATTTAATGGAAATAGCTGTTTTCAACATTAAGTATGAATTGGACTATTTACATATCAAATGTATATAAACTGAACAACTATTCATATATTCATAAAGTTTATGTTAAGAAGTACCCTTCAATTCTTAAGTGTTTAATCCACACTAGAACCTGAGGTAGACACTACTGTTATGACAATTTTGCAAATAAGAAGCTGAAAAAAAGAAGTAACTTGCTCAAAGTCTTATAATAAGCAGACTCAGGATTCAATCTTGGCAGCTTGAATGGGCAGAGCCCACCCTCTTGACCTTGCACACCCCATAATAACTCCATGTGGTAGATATTGTTATCAGCACAATTTTATAGACAAGAGTTCAGAAGAGAGGTTGTTATTTACCCAAGGTCAAACAGCTTGCAAGTACATCCTATTCCTGGGTTCATAGGATGGTCTTAGAGATCACCTCTACTGCACGTTGGGTTAATTTCTTCTGCCTGCTGTGTGATATTTCTCAAATCTGTCTCCCATTTTCCTGCCTTGGTTTCCTATCATGTCAACTATACCCTTAATATTACTCTATTTATGAACTCTGCAGTGGCATTATTTTTATCCTTGGTTTCTTTTCTTAGTCCTACACCTCCTCTCATCTCATTCTATTGCCTTGTCTCAACTTCAAACTCTTGTTTTAAAGAATTTGAGTTGTCTTTAATTTGCAAATGCAAAAACATTTCTTATCTAATATTTTCTTCTATTCCTGGATGTATCTTCCAGAATGCATACTTCAGCTTTCCTTTGCATGCTATTCTTCCTCTCTCTCTCTCTCTCCTTCTTTGATTCTTTCCTTTCTCCCCCACCCCCACCCCGGCCCCTTTTTTTTCTGTAGAATTTTTGCATAGGTACAACATCAGTTTCTTTTGCTTTCACTTACGTTGATCTGGAACACTTCTAGCCAAGCCTCCTATTTGCACGAACTATGGGTTCTTGATTCTCTTGTTTGCTTACATGTACCCATGTGTGCACCCTCCCTTCTGAACTTTAGCTTGAGAACGAAGAGTGTTCCTGGTTTATATTCTCCTTGTTTCCTTGGGACAGATGGGTGGTAGAAGACTGTTTCCTGGAAAGCCAGTAAGTCAACTGGATCTGTTCTCTTTATCTATAACTTTTTAAAAGTAAACTTTAATTTTAGAACTGTTTTTGGTTTACAGAAAAAATATAAAAATAGTACAGAGTTCTCATATCTCACACCCAGTTTCCCCCACTAATTTTTAATATAACAGTTTCATTGAGATCTAATCCACAAACCGTAAATCCACCTGTTTAAAATATTCAATTCAATGATTTTTAGTATTCACAGAGTTGCGCAATTAATTCTAGAACATTTTCACCACTCAAAAAGAAACTCCTATACCCATGAGGAATTTTTTTATAATAGGTCTGCAGTAGGTTTCTATACCCATTAATCACTTTCCATTTACCTCAAACTTCCCCTGCCCTATGCAACCACTGAACTATTTTCTGTCTCTATGGATTTGCCTATTCTGGCCATTTCATAAATGTAATCATACAGTGTGTTTGTGTGTGTTTGTGTGTGTGTGTGTGGAGGGGTTTCTTTCATTTAGCATAGTGTTTTTAAGGTTCATCCATGTTGTAGTATGTATCAGTATTTCACTCTTTTTATGGCCAAATAATATTTCACTGTATGGACATACCACATTTTGTGTATCCATTCATCAGCTGATGGACATTTGGGTTGTTTCTACCCTTTCTTATTGTGAATAGTGCTGCTGTGAACATTTATATGTACATTTTTGTGTGGATCTATGTTTTCAATTATTTGGGGTATCTACCTAGGAGTGGAATTGCTGAGTCATATAATACTATGCTTAACTTTTGCAGAATGGCTGTACTGTTTACCAAAGCAACTATACCATTTTACCACTGGCAGTATAACACTTGTTATTATCTGTCTTTTAAAAATTATAGCCATCCTAGTGGGTGTGAAGTGCTATCTCATTGTGCTTTTACAGCCAGACTTGACCATTCACTTGACCCTCTGCAGTTACTTCATTACTCTGAGCCTTGGCTTCTGCTTTTATATGAGAACTGTTCCCAGCCAAAGCATTAGGTTAATCAATCAGTGGAATATCTGGGCTCTTACTTCAATACTAGGAATCTCAAGCCCTTTTCTTTTTGCAAATACTGTCACTTAATAAATAACATAGGCTGTCATACATACAGAATTCCAGGTGTGTTTTGTTAACTACGTGATCTCCCCTCAACCACCTAGATAGAGATTGTCTTTACCTTTTGCTAGCTGTGTGACTTTAAGCAAGTGACTGAACCTCTCTGAGCCTCAGTTTATCTGTGAAATGGAAATAATAACAGCGCCAACTCCATGGGGTTGTGGTAATAATTTAGTGAGATATTAGATGGTCATAGCACAGTGCCTGGCATATAGTATATGTTATCCCTGACCCATGCAATCTGTCAGGATGGCTGTTAGAGCTGGGGTGCTGGGCTCTTAAGAGGTTCCACTCTGCCTATGCTACCTACCATCATAAGAAATGCACTGTGTCAAGGGCATGTGTCCACCTGGAGCCTATGATCTCCCTCTTTGTGGGTCACCTTCTAGGTACCTGGGCCCACAGAATTTCATGCCTGAACAGTCCTGAGGGCAATTTTAGTGCCTATGCTAGCATCTCCCTTGGTCAGTCAGTCCCCCTAAGGCATAACTGGGTGATCATGTGTGCACCTCTAGGCCCAAGTGATAGCTATTTAAAAGGAGTCATTCCTAAGGAGGGGCTTTTTATAGAGGCATGTAAATGAAGCTTGAACTTGAGGGCTAGATTGCCCACAGCCATGTGAGGTTCCTGGAGGGGTTCTCTGTGCCCTTGTCCTGGGCCTCACAAATGTTAGGGAGAAGCCTGTGACACACTAATCCATACACTCGGTGATGGATTGGTGATGTCTGACAGCCGGGAGTTGGGTGGGGGGCAGCAGTGAAGTGTGGATAGGTATTTTTAAATTGCATAGCACATTTCAGTTTCATGTGAGCCCTCCCTGTTCAATAAGATGCATCACATTTCTTCCATTGCCTGTCCAACATCAACATTCCATTTGGACATTTCCAGGGAAAGAGTGCTTATCACCTTCCAAGGAAATCATCCCTTACATGTTAGAACAGTTTTGCTAATTACAACATTCTTTGCTATGCAGATCCCAAAACTATCTCCCAGGCACTTCTGCCCTTTGAACCAAATTATGAATGTTGACTTACCCAAGGCCACATAGCTACTCCATGGCAAAGCCTGAGTGGGGCCCCCAGCCCTGTCCTTACCTCTCTACCCTAAGTCAATGCTCAGAGGAGTCCCAGAGCTAGTGAAGCCAAGGCAGGGAGGCTGAGGGTCCAGACTTCTGTGGCTTAAGCCACCCCCAATCATCTTGCTACAGCCCAGCCCGGCACATTACAGCTGTGCCTCATTGTCCCTGTCCTCTAAAAGAAAAACACAACACAACATTTTGGGGTTCAAAACAAAACACTAAGGACAATGTTAATAAATACATAAAAATTTAAAGATTTGAATCTCAAAGACACAGAGTTTACACTCCTAACACAGGCAGACTGGGTCTCAGGAAGGATTCAGTGTGTGCTCCAATATCCAGGGAGGGGCAGACAGCGGGGGAGAGGGCACCTGGGAGCCCCCTCCAGGGCTCTCTTCTCCAGGTGCTTGCAGGCCCACACAGTTTGCCTGGCTCAGAACAGCCCCTAACCCTTGGGAAGGAAGAACTGGCAAGCACCTCTATGTGTCTGGGAGGCCTCTGCATGACACGGAGTAAAGACCCCGGGCAAGATCTTGGGGATTCAGGTGGCTTTCAGGAAGACAGAGGTTATAGGGAAGTTACTGGCCCTTGGAAGTAACGAGGGGATTAACGAGGCACCACTGTGCTGTAGGTCAGTGTCTCCTACCCACCCCAGCATGGGGCAGAGGCTCACACCCTTGTCATCTCCAGGGCCCGGTTAGGAGTGGACTCTGGTCCTCAGCCCTGAGGCCTGACCTCCCCACCCACCCTGAATTAGCACCACAAATCTCTGGCCCAGCTTGAGCCACATGGGGGAAGAAGACCCCTAACTCCAGCACCAGTGATCGTTGGCAGAGGATAATGACTGACAGGGCATGACCTGAAGATTCACATCTCCTCTTGTTCCACGAAGTCCCCTTCCAGACTCTCCCATCATGCCCTGGAGTGATGACAAAGTTGCCATTTCTGGGCCAGCCAGAGCTCTAGCACCAGTTGTGATATCCCTGGATAAGGAGGACACTCATTCTAGAGTATCCAAAGCCCCCTTCTTGGGTGGGCTAGGGTGAGGCTGGAACACCCACCTGTAACCTGGAGGCCCCAGAAGTAAACAGGAAGTGCTGTCTTTGGGGGCGAAGGCGGCCATCAACACTGCCCTTCAGCTCATGAAGACAAGCTGGATATGCGACTTGGCCTTAGTTAGAGGAGCTGCATTGAGTTCTTTCTATGAAGAGCTGGGCCTGAGATAAACTTGTCTCCCACCCGCCCCAGCCCTGCAGCTGAAGCCTCACCACCACACCCACCCCCAGCTCTCTTCCTCCTGCCCTGTCAGTACTTCCTTACCTTACTTTCCTTGGCCCTGCTTTGCCTCTCTGGGCAGAGGGACTGGGTAGACAGGGCCTCTACAGGGGTCCCACAAGTTCTGGTGAAGGTAGGTAGCCAAATAGATCAAGTGTGGGACCCAGTGGCTGTGAGGAGGGGGCGTTAGCTGGCCCTCAGCCCTGGCAGGGGAGATAGACAGGAGCCCCTGAGAGGTTCAACTTGGTTGTCTGGGCTGCTTGCTGAGGTATCTCGGGTTAAGGCTTTCCCTGATCTTTTTCATCCTCACACACCCACTTCATGGGTGAAATGTAACAGCCCCAAACTAGAATAACACGGTGAATAATTTAAAAGGAAGTCTGTGTTTGCCCCTGCCCTGCAGTGTGTCCTCTGACCATGGGCCTTGGGGCACACAGAGTGTAAACTTGACTGGAGGGATGGGCAAGATTGGGCTCATGTCACTGTGGAGGTGGCAGGAAGGCTGGTGCCAGGGTGCTTCAGGTCTTCCCTGAGCTGCCCTTTATCCTCTGAAGCTGGCACAGGTGTGCCCATGGTCCAGCCCCAAGGCGGCCACTGGGCAGTGCTAGCAGAAGTGCCCCGGTATGCTTCACGACTCAGTATCTGGGGAGCAAAGTGGCGCTGGGTCACTGGGGGTCTTGTGCCCAGAGGTCTTGGGAGCTGTGTAGCTTGGCCATGTGGATGATTGGCTGAGCCTGTTGGCTCCACAGTAGGCTCCACAGCATCTCGAGGGGCCTTGGGTCCTGGTAAGGGGCTTCCAGGAGTGGAGAAGGGTGGTGGTGAGGTTGGGTGGGGGTCTGTGTTGGCATCAGGGCCTGAGGTCTTCTTAGTACAGGACTCACAGCACAGCCGGTGGTAGCCGGAAATGGAGCAGTAGCGGTCAAGCACTTCCATCTGGCAGATGATGGACCTGTCTCCCACACAGGGCTCCACTGCACACATAACACAAGAACTAATGCTGGAAGGAGGCCCATCGGCAGGTGACACCAAGACACAGCCCCCCACCTCCCACTCAGCCCACCTGCTGCAGGCCCTTCATCTCCTGCCCTGGCTGGACTCACTATAATACTTTATCCCAGGGGGAGACAGAGGGCTGCCTGACAGAAGAGACGAGACTAAGGAATAGCCCTTATTATGTGGAAGAAGAACAAAAATCCTCTAGAGCAATGGTTCTTAAAGTGGGATCCCCCGCCTACAGCGTTAGCACCACTTGGAAGCTTGTTGAAAATGCCAATTCTCAGGACTCATCCAGAGCTCCTGAATCAGAAACTCTGGGAGTGGGCCCCAGTTAGCAGACTTGGCTGCTAACTAGCATCACCTGGGGAACTTTACAAATAGCCACTGCATGCCTCCCATATCCAGGGAGACTGGATGGTCTAGGTATGGCCTGGGCACTGGGTGATTCTAATCTGCAGCAGGGCTTGGGAAGTCTGCTCTAGATGAAGTGGGAACCCTCGCTTCCTCCCAATCAATCCAAAGGAATCTGATCCACCTGGCCAAGGCCAAGGTAATTCACACCCTTGACAAGCAGATAAAACTTCCTGCCACAGGCAGCACACATCTGGAACACTAAGCCCTCCACCAATAAATTTGGAATCAATCAGATGTAGGTTACAGTCAAGGCTCTACCATTTAGAGGCTGTGAGGCCTTGGGCAAGTCAATCTCTCCAAACCTCAGATTCTTCGCCCGTAAAATGGGGATAATGCTGACATTTACCGATGAATAATGACATTATATAAATAACATTTACAAAGTTCCTGGCATAGAGGGGTGCTCACTATACCAGTTTTGTTTGCTTTGATTAATATGGCATCTAAAAATGGTTTGTGTTTCTGTGCTAACTCCATGTAGGGACAGAACATGGAGGTGGGAGATTTGTGGCCTCTAGATGGCACCAGAATTCTAGGACCAGAATCAGAACACCACCCTTTGCTCTTGGGAGGAAAAGGAAAGGAAACCGAGGCACTTGCACAGGCGGAGCCTCAGCACAGGAGCAAAGAAGCAGCAGAGTTAGAACCAGAAAATCCTCTGAGGACATCCAGTCAGACCCCTTTATTTTACAGATGAAGTCACTGAGCTCAGAGAGGTTCAGGGATTTGCACAAGATCAAACAACCAATTAATTGGTCCTCTAACTATAAGGCAGGGTCTAATCTTTCTGCTATTCATCTTATAAAGAATGGAGAGGTCCTTGGAAAGGAGAGGAAAGGAAAGAGAAAAGGAATCTAGGAAGGGCACATACACATTTAGCCTGGTACATAGCAGGCGCTCAGTCGATATTTATTGATTGGTAGATGGGTGGATCAATTGATAAATGGATAGATGAATAGATGGGTAGGAGGGTGGATGGATGGGCAGCTGAATAAATGGGTGGACGGATGGGTGGTATGGATCCAGGGTGAATGGGTGAGTAGGTGAGTAGGTGGGTGGGTGGGTGGGTAGGTGGGTGGATGGATGGATGAATGGATGGATGGATGGATAGATAGATGAGTGGGTGGAAGAACAAACTGATGGGCTCCTGATTATGAGGCAGAGAGAAATAACTATTTTTTGTTAGTTCACAGCTGGACAGAATTGCATGCATTATCTCATTTAATTCTCACAACAGCCCTGTGAAGGCAGCGCAGATCTATAGGTGTTTATCCAAAAATCTTAGAACCAGATATGATTCAAAATTGAGAACTTTTGATGTTAGAAAAATAATATCTGGTACATTCATATTAATAACATACCCAGTGGAGACTGAGATATCATCTTATAATCAAATATGGCAATGTTTCTGTACCAGGATAACTGATCTCTTATTAGTTCTGGTCAGATTTTGTGCCAAATAAGTCTACCAAATTAAGGGAAACACTTGCAGCTTTCAGCATTTTGGAATCGCAGATAAGGGACCAGGAACCAGTACAAGCATTATCCCCACCTCACAGCTGAGGAATCTGAGGCTCTGGGTGGCTAAGGTCACAGGGACAGACTGAAAGCTAGGTCTGCTCCACTGCATGGCCTGCACTTGTGGCACCATGTCCACTGGAAGGTCTGGGGAGACGAGGAGGCCCAGAGATACACTTACTTGATGATATCTTGTTAATAGGATGTAGGGGCCCAGAATGTGATATCCACTGCCTCTCTGAGGTCATGGGTTCCCGGATGTCAGCTCTCCTTGTAGAGTTCTGGAGATTTCCTATGAACATGGAAAAGCAGCTCTAGTATTGGGGATTTCTAGGCAGCCAGAATGCAAGCCAGGCTGGGTCTCATGTCTAGGCCAGAAGATCTTGGCCTACCTGTTCTCCCTCCCCCCGATTCTATCTGGCTCACCTCCACAGGCAGGCAGGCTGCAGACCTGGACGGTGTCTGGCTTGTCCCCCTCGCACTGGCCAAGACTGTTGGCATTGGTCCGGCACACCACTTGCCGCTGCTGGATGCCCTCTCCGCAGGTGGCAGAGCACTGCCGTGGCGGGGCCAGGTCAGGCCACAGTGGCCAGAGAGGGGCAGGTAGAGATAGAGGAAGGGGGTGGTGAGCTCCAATCCAGGCAATGCCCAGTACAGAAAAGGGTACAAAGGGGGGTGCCAAGTCTACACTTGACTAGCCTCACTAGGATAGCACACCAGTTATCAAATACTCCTGTCTCAGGTGGTAAATAGCCGCCACTCTAAGCTTAGAACATTATGAACCCTTCTACCATATACTAAATAATTAACCCCATTCCAGCACTACTGCCTGCATCCACTCTGGTCTCTTTAAATATTTTGTGTATCTCCATGGCAAACTCTCCTGCTACAAATGCTCTTGGGATCTAGGGCAGGTCCGTTTATTTGATGATATCTTAGTAACGTGATGCAAGGACTTGGATCATGGCATCTGCTAAACAGAGAGCTGGGTGACAGGGTCACCATGGACCCTTCTAGCTCTGACATTCATTGACTTTGAGCCTCAGTTTACCAAAACTCAGCTTGCAGAGGCATGTTGAAAAGTGTCTTCATGAAGAAAGGTGTGGTACAAGGAGCAGAAGTCAACTGCTTGCAAGGCCTGCCACACACAGCATCCCCTGAACCTCACACACTTCCTCCTCTGATAAACAGGTAGTGGTGGGTGAGGGCTGCTGTAAAAGCAAGGCTGCCCTGTGTGACCAGGTCACCAGGTTTTAAGCACTGACTACAGCCTCTCCTAGTAGAATAGGGAAGAACTCGCAGAGGTCCACTTCTCATACTGGCCACGCGACAACCCGAGGGAGACACAAGGGTCAAGGGCACATAGAACTATGGGTCAAAGATGGCTAATTCTCCTCGGATGAATAATTACAAATAATACCTCTCTAGGGCTTGTCAGTCTTATAAGGGGCAACTATTTCCTATCATCTGTCACTTTTCTGTTAGATTTATCTATGGGGTCCTTTGTGGGACCAGCAGTCTTTCTGTTTTATATTTTAAAAAGTAAATCTATATATTATGGAGAAAAATATAAAATCTGCATGAGTTTTGTAGAAATTTTTGGTTATTTAAAAATACTCTTTATTATGCAATATTTCAAACATACAGTAACATGAGAAAGTTGATCATGAAAACCTGTTCAAATACTACCACCAGCTTTAACAAATTTAGCGTCCTGATATATTTTCAAATATTGTGTAATGCTCTTCTAAACTTTGAAAAGTTGTATCCCATTGGAAGTATTTTTTTTACTTCAGTGCTTTTTCTCACCTAAATTTATTTTTCTGGGGTTTTTATATATGTCAATAAGTACAGTTCAAACATATTCATTTTTCTTGATATATAATATTTTATTGCATGATTTCTTTGTTCAATCTCTTATAAGTGAATATTTTGCTATTGCAATAAGAATCATTGGGCTTATTTCCCTGATCAAATGAGATGTTTTTAATTGTGTTATGTTTAATTTTTAAATACATGAAATTTACCATTTTAATCATTTTAGGTGTACAGTTCAGTGGCATTAAGTTGCGCTGTTGTACAACTGTCACCACCATCCATCTCTAGAACCTTTCGTCTTCCCAAACCGACATTCTGTCCTCATTAAACATGAATACCCTATTCCTCCCTCCCTTCAACCACTGGAAACCACCCTTTTACCTTCTGATTTATTTAATGAATTTGACTACTCTGGGTACCTCATGTAAGTGGAATCATTCAGTATTTGTCATTTTATGTCTGGCTTATTTCATTTAGCATAATGTTCATATGAAATTAATTTTTAACAGAAAACCCAGGACATCAAAAAATGTCCCTGTAGCCACCTCTAGGGCCTAGTCATGAGCACTGGACTACTCTACAGCCCTCTTACTGTTTCCTCTTTTCTACCCTGGTCTCCCAACAACGAACTTTCTACAGAGCTACCAGAGTGAGCCTTTAAACCTGAAATCGGAGCTTGTAATACCCACACTAAAACCCTCCAATGGTTTCCCATTGCTCTGAGAATATGTTCTAACTCCCCATAAAGCCCTCCTCTCCAGTGTCCTCCTGCAGCCCCTGCCCCTTTCATTAAGCTCCAGGCCCACTGTCCTTATGGTTTCTGGAACATGGCAAGGTTGTTCCTGCCCCAGGGACTTCTTGTGGCCCACCCCTCAAGTCTCAGCTCAAATGTCACCTCCTCAGAAAGGCCCTTTCTGATACATTAATCCATTCACTTCCTGCATAATTCCAATTGCAACTTGTAAATGCTTTTGATATTGGTTTACTTGTCCTTTATGTCTTTCTCACTGGACTATAAGTTCTATAAGCACAAGAATCAGATCTGTCTGGCTGATGCTGGATTCCTAGCATTCCCAGTTCAGTGTGCCTGGTATGTAGCTGGCACTCAGTAAATAGTTCTTGAGTGCAAGAATGTGCTTCAATTTGCTCATCTGTAACATGGGGATATTAGCCCATGTCTCCTAGCACTGTATGAAGGTCAAGGCAGATGGTAAATGAATGTAAGGGCCTAGCCCAGGGCCATTGCCCAGTGTGGGAGCTGTTCCACAAAATTTGAGAAAAAACAAATCAGATAAGGGAAAAAAAAGTTAGCCAGAAACTGCCTACAGGGAGCACCAGAGGATCTCTTAGCAGTTCCACTAACCAGACCCACCCATCTGACTCTCCAGAGAAGGTGCCCCCTTGGCCCAGTCCCTCCCACCCTCTGAAGACAACTCACCTGGGACCAGGCTCCTGTACGCCACTGGGCTGGGCAGGGCACTCGGAGGCAGGGCCGCCGGGCCTCAGGTTGGTCCCCGGGACAGGCCTTGGCTGGCATGGCCTTGTAGGTCCCATTGGAGAGGGTCAGCAGGCATTGTACCCCGCGAGTCTGCACCCCCAGCTTCCCACAGCTCCGGCTACAGGCGCCCCACTCCTCCATCACCCACCTGGAGATAGAGCAGAAGGTGGAGGGGAAGTGGGACTGTGAAGACAATTCCTCCCAGAGTCGTTCCCACCCACCAAACTGCTACAGGCAGGAGTCAAAGAGTGGATTTGGGCTTCAGAAGGCTTGGGGGACAAGATAACTGTCCCCCTGGCTCTGCAGGTGCCAGACTGTATGGCTCAGGAAAGTCACTTAATTTCTCCTCTGTCTCTTCATCTGAAGAAATGGGTATAATGCATATTTAAATCCTGGCATCCTGCATATCCTTGGGCAAGCTATTAACCCCTCTAAGCCTGTTCTCCCATCTATACATCAGGAATCTTTTGATACCTCATATTTATTTGAATATCTACGGTACAGGCACTGTCTTAGATGCTGAGAAAAGGTCATGCACAAAACAGATGAGAGCCATGGTTGTAGAGTAGAAACCGCTCCCATGGGGCTCTTGGGACAATTAAAGAACTTGAGATAGATAAAGCACTTGGCAGAGTACATGGCATGAAGTAGGCATGTAATAAATGCAGGCACTGTTACTAACACAGTCAATGCCTGCATAGCTTCAGTACTCATCAGCTAAGCTGGTGGTAAACCAAGGCTCTTTGGCCAACTCCTTCCTTTAAAAATCAAAACCACAAAGCCCCAAAACTTCACTGGGCAATTTTACAGATAAGCTGGGGTGGGTTACCTGTTAGTCTTGCATGATCTGCGAACACAGACATTTGCAGGGAAACTGGCCTGAATAAGTGTACAGTAAGACAACAAAGGGAAGCATGGAGGGCTGAGGAGCTGGGGGTCATGGCCTGGGCAGCACACGGGTGCGGGGTGGGGGTGTGTGATGGGCTCTAGTGCTGATCACCAACTTTAGCCCTGGCCCTGGAGCTCCCTAGCCTGAGGGAGCAAGAGATGCTCTGCGTCAGTGAGGCCAGTTGACAACCACCACCCCACCCTGGGAAGACTCCTGGGGAAGAAGGAGGATGATTTGGCTCTCTGCAGTTTCCTACTGGCCAGCTACCCTCCACCCTGCCTGAGAGCTGAGGAGGTGCTGGGTTGGCTCAGTGACAGGCTCAGAGGCCTTACCTTGAATCTTCTACAGTCACAGCTCTTCCTCTCCTTAAAACCTCCTCCAAATAACCCTAAGAACATGACTCAGTGCTCAAAAGAGCCTGAATCTTTGGGCCAAGGAACTGTATTCAGGGGCTAGAACACAGTGTGGAGCTAGCAGGGCAGGTGGAGTCTGTAGCCCAGGCGATCAGGCTGAGAAGAGCCAGTGGAGAGTGTCTTGGCCTGGGCCTGGAGCCTGAAAGCACTGAAATCCGCTTCACCTCCAGGATCTGGCAGATCACTGAGGGACAGCTCTATCCCCAAAATGGGCCTCAGTTTCCTTATCTGTAAAAGAACACTAGGAGTGACAAAGGCAGCATCTACCTTCTGAGAGTGGAATTTAATCCAGAAACCCAGAGATGCATGGACAGGAGGGCAGCACTGGCTGTGGGCAGAGCCTGGTGCGAGCTGTTCTCTGCTCAGGGAGCCCTACCTGCAGGGGCTATGTCTCTGGGCTGCAGGGCTGAAGGAAGCAGGTTCCACAGGCCCTCCTCTGGGGCCAGGGCTGAGAGAAAGTCTCAGCACCCTGTCGGCAACAGCCCGGGTATGAAATCAGGTTCCTCTTTCCTCCCCAGGCACTCACTCTGGCTGGGGGCACTGGTGCCGGTTGCAGCGCCGACGGATGGGCTTGGGCCTCTTCTTGTGGTCACACAGGTGCCGCTGTACCATGTGGTGGTCTCGTCGGCGCCGACAGCCATATTTAGTGAACTGGATACCTGTGCGGGGGCAGGCTGCGATAAGCCTGGTCCTGCCAGGCCCCCAGTGCCCTGACGGGGGCCTGGAGACAGTATGCTTTAGAGAGCCCAGAGGGCCAATCCCATCCACCCTGGGCCTTTGCACTCCCTTCTGCCCACATCACTTTCTGAGGAAGACTTCCTTGATCAGCCTGTCTCACAGGCCCAGGTGTAGCGCAGGTGGGGACATTGCTCTGGATGGTTGCTTTTCCTCACAGCTGTCGAGCTTTTACAGTAAAGAGGCCCTGTCCTGGATAGTGCTCTAGCACCCCAGGCCCATCCCAAAGGCCCTACCCAGACAAGCTTCCACACCCCAGGTATCTTAAAGGAGAAACTGAGACATGAACTAGGGACACGTTAAATGGTGACAATGTCAGCCCTCTGGCCACTCCTGTTCCTCTCCTTCTGAGAGGCCCTGGGCTGCCCCTACAAAGCAGCTGGATGGCTGGGGCAGCTGGGCTGGGAGGGCTAGTACCTCCTCCACAGGCCTTGGTGCAGGGAGCCCAGCTCTTGAGTGCCCACTCATAGGTATCCGTCTCCTCCAGGAGTATATTGTTGCTCCCAATAAGGGGGAGCAGGTCCTCATGGATGACATATTTGTAGGCCAGGCTGCTGCGGGGACCTCCCTCAGCCGGGGGGAGCACCTGAGGGAAGATGGAGGAGATGGTAGAAGACTAGAGAACAGAGAAACAAGGCCAGCATGGGGGGACAGAAATGGAGGGGTCAAAGAGAAGGATGTGGGGTCAGAAGCAGAACTGGCATGGCCTGGGGAGGCCATTCAGACCAGCAGCCACAAGGCAAACTCAGGCTAAGCACCTACTATGTGCCAGGCCCAAGCACAGCCTATGTGCTTTTCCCTCCACAGACCTAGGCATTAACAAGGGCAGGAACGATGTCTGTTGGTCTGTCCTGCTCACTAGAGCATCTGCATGGCCTGATTCTAGAGAAAGTCAATATTTTATAGACTGGATGCTAGACTCTTACCAGATACATGATTACAAATATTTTCTCCCATTCTATAGCTTGCTTCTCACTTTCTTGATAATGTCCTTTGATGTAAAAACATTTTCAATTGCCACAAAGACCAATTTTTTCTTTTGTTGCTCGTGCTTTTGGTATCATATCTAAGGATGCAATGTCAAAAGATTTACCCCTGTTTTCTCTAAAATCCTATGGTTTGAGCTCTTATGTTTAGGACTTTGATCTATTTTGAGCTAATTTTTGTATATGATGTCAGGTAGGGGTCCAACTTCATCCTTTCACATGTGGATATCCAGTTGTCTCAGCACCATTTAAGAGATTATTCTTTCCCCATTGAATGATCTTGGTATCCTTATTGAAAATCAACTGGCCATAGAGGTATGCACGGTTAATAACTATAGGGAGTATAGAAAATACATATTGGATTGAATGAACATACTGACACCAATAAGCCTCAGACCCTGCCCTCCAGAACCTCCCCAACTAGAGAGAGTAGCACCAGGAACAAAGCCTGTCCAAGGTACCCAGCACCAGCTGGTACCAACGGCACTGCAGACCGAGCCCCTACTGGTCTGGTCTCCTGGGTTAACAATCCCTGTTCCATAAGCCCTGGCCTACAGTCTAGGAAGATGGGCTGTGCAGAGGTGAGCCCCAGCCCTGACAGTGGCCCTATACCCCTCTCAGAAAGCCAGCAGTGCCAGACCGCAACACTGAGTCAGTCTCCAACTCACTTTTGGCAATGCCATAATGCATGTTGACTCTGGATGATGCCAGGACAACACAGGAAACAAACCCAGGTCCCTCCCATTCCTTCCAGGCCCCATTTGTGACCCTACATTAAGGAGAAAACACTCCCTGTGCATGGTGTCTCTAGTCTGAGAGCGAGACAACTGTTTCTTTTTCCTTCTTCACTTGCCATCCTGCCAGCCTTTAAGCACAAATGAGGAGCTGGCCTTGGATGGAGGCCACCTTGGCCTTATCCAGGCTCCTGAAGACAGTGGAACAGAAGGATTTCCACCAGGCTTGTGCTTGACAACAGAGTCAATGAGCTAGGAAGACAGGGCCAGGGCTAGGGTGGGGGTGTGAACAGGAAACACAGTATAGGGCTGGGGCTTATGGGGCTGGGGCTCACCAGGACAGCGATGGCTTCGGGCAGGGGCCCGCTGGTCTTGAGGCTTTCCTTGGCATCCTCCACCACATACTCCCACTCCAGGCCCACTGCAGTAAAGGTCCGGCTTATAGCTTCCTTGCCCTTGGGGTTGAGGATGAAGCTGCCGGTGACCTGGTTCTTCACCACTGGTCAGGGAAAGAGAGGCACACAGATTTCTGTTCCCTCCACAGGAGCAAGGGCCAGATCTTCTCAGGGATTTTAAGGCCTTCCCAGTGGGTTCCACAGGACCCTCCATCTACCTGTCATTCCTTCCCACCTGAGCCTTCCTCCAGTTAGACGGGCCACTACACTGCCTCCACACAGTGTCCCTGGCTCTGGACCCTGGTGCATACCATTCCTCCCACCCTCACTGTCTTCCCTTCTTCCTGCCTGATTAATAGCCACCTATATTTAAGGCTCAGCACAATTCTCTCCTCCTCCAGGAAGCCTTTTTGATTGCCCAGTCCTCAGGGATTTACCCTTCCTAAAACTTCTATAGTAGAGCATAGAAGTTAAGCATACAGGTTCTAAAGTCAGATTGATCACAGGGAAGCACCTTATCCTTCCTGTGCTGCCTCATCATTTGTAAAATGGGAATATTTGTGCCTAGATCTTAGGGCTGCTGCCCTTTGAGTACTCCCACAAGGGCTCTTGGGACAACTAAAGGAATTCATATATGAAAAGTACTAGGCAGAGAGCATGGTATGCAGTAGGTACTCAATACATGGTAGGTAAGCACTATTATTATCATCAGAAAAGTGCCTGACTTTGAGCACTGTTGAGATTATAAATGTCCCATCTCTCCCACAGCCTGTCAGCTCATCTCCTTTTCGGTGTTCTTGGCCCAGCCCAGAGCCTGACACAGAGTGGGAGCTTTTTCAATATCTGTAAATTTCTACCCCTTAAAATCCCAGTCACTGAGTAACTAAAAGGCACTGGGTGGGAGGTGTGTAGGTGCAGACACCCTGGCAAAGGCCTGAGTTGCTGACCCAGCTGCACTGAAAGCAGCAAGTTAGGGCTGTAGCCTGGGACCCAAGCCCCTCAGCCAGGTGGGGGCAGGGAAAGGCTCCAGAGCCCTGGAGTGGCCCTTCCTGGTACAGATTAAAATCATGGAGTATAATTATAATACAAGAGCTAACAATCCAGAGCACTAACCACACACCAGTCACCCTGCTAACTGGCTCAGTAGAATTCTCATACATCCTGAATTTGACTCTATTATTAATTCAGATGCAGAATCAGAGGCTCCAAGAAGGGCAGTGTTTCTCTTGGATACACAGTGGGCTGTTGGTCCAGTCTCTGGAGGACCAGCATCCTGCTTGAGGGGGAGAAGAAGAGATGTCCCCTTATCTCTGATATCTCTTAGCCCTCAAAATCACTAGACTCTCTAGGGTCTGAAATGGGCAGCTCCTCAGACAGGCCCAGCCTCAAATCTTCCAACTGCTTTTGTCTGTTCTCACACCTCATAGCAACTGCCATTCCCAGCCACTGCTGTACACCCCTCATTCAGAGGGGTGGTGAGCTGGACTCAGCATGGACTCTACCATCCAGGCCTAGCTCTGAGTCCCGGCCCTATCACTGACCCACTCTGTACCTTAGACAACTATCTTAACCTTTTGGAGTCTCTTTCCCCTACTACAAAATGGGATGTAACAAGAGCCTTCATGAGGCTTAAATGAGATAATATATGAAAAGTGTCAACTCAAGGCCTAGCATACATGGTAGATATTAATAGCGTGACTTCTCTTCCTTTTAAAGAGCTGATGTCCCTAAATTCCAAGAGTCTAACAAATTTCGACAGGGCCTTGGCCTTCCTTGCCAAAACTGACACCTGTCTAGGATTCTCCAGAGAACACATATCAGGCACATACACACACATACACACTCACACATATATAGTCCGTACATTTTTACCAAGGGCCCATCGTGTACCTCACACATGTATTATCGTACAATCTGTGCCAATGTCAAGTTCCACACCCCTCCCCATCCTGGCTCCTGCAAAGTTTCAACCGTTCAGGGAATTCACCCAATAAACACATAGGCAAGTATGCCTGCACTGAATCTACCCCAGGTGCTAGGAGTCTCTGCCTGACCTCTATAGAAGTTACCTAGATCACTCTCCACCTGCAAAAGATCAAAGCACTAGACTTTCAGAGATAGGAAGATAGAAGGGGCTGGCGAGAAAGCCCAAGGGACTGTTGATATTACAAAATCATCCTTAGGGTGTAGTAATAGCCTGTGAACTCCATCCTCTTCCTGAAGTAAATGACCCTTCTCTTCTTGCCCCTACCTCTCCCCGGTCCTTGTTCTGGCACAATTCCCCACAGCCAAATTGGCAAGTGGGCAGGGAGTTGGCTGAGCCAAAGCCCTCCAAACTTACATTCACCATGCAGTAAGGTGTGGCTGACAAGAGCAGGGGGCAGAAGACAGAAGATCCAGGCCCAGCCTGGCTCACCCCATAGGTGAATCAGGGTACATAAGCTACTTTGGGCCTCCGTCTCCCTGTGCTCACTGGCTGCTTGGACTACACCCTCTCAGGTGCCTTCCAGGTCAATGACAGCTGTGCTAATGTAGATGCATTTTCCAGGGGGGACAAGTTCTGCAGGAGACTTTTAAAAATGTTTGTATTATTTTTATGATAATCTAAAAATATAAATGTCAGCATTTTTGTGAGATATAAACCTGCCTAGAAATAATATATTTTGTGTTCATATTTATGACAAGTTGATGTCAAGCAGTGTGACTTTGTGAGTATAACTGGTAGGAGGGACCTCTGTGAAATGCCAAGGCTGGGTGACCGTGTAGCCCATGTGCCCTCTGTAAGGGGTATGGACACAGACAAGTATGGGAGAACCCATGCATTGCCCAAAGAGCAAGCAACAGCCTGCTACCCGCTTGTCTGCCAGGCCCCTGCTCCAAACCATGTTTATGTTTTTAAATCCAGATATAATTCACATATGATACAATCCACCCTTTTAGAATGTGCAATTCAGTGACTTTTAGTACATTCACGAGGTTGTACAATCATCACCACTATCTAATTCCAGAACATTTTCATCATCCCCAAAAGAAATCTGAAACCCATTAGCAGTCACTCCCCATTATCCCCTCCCCCCAACCCCTGACAACCACTGATCTATTTTCTATCTCTATGGATGTGCCTCTTCTGGACATGTTCATTTTTTGACTGCCAACTTAGTTGCAGAAAAAAAAAAACAAATAAACCAACAAAAAATCTCTTTCATTACACTAGCGTTCTTAGTTTAAATTTTATTGATTTATTTGGAGGCCAAATAAATCGATATTTTCATCTGTCTTGGCTATACAGTTGTATAACTGTTATAAGTATAAAGGGCAGACATCTAGTTTAGTGACCATGTGTTTGTCTTTATGATGAGAATAACTAAAGGGTCCATGTGGTAGACTATTCATCCTATTTCTGTATACACGCGCCTGTGCACTATTTCTCATCAAAACATGATCTGTTTCTACTCCATGAGTCTGGGTTTGGCCACAAAACATGCTGGAGCCAATGCGACATTAAAAAGCATGACACAAGCAGAGACTTGAAAGATTCTTGAACACTATGATTGCCTGCTTTTGCCTCTCCTGAGACCCATGTGACAGACACCACATGTATAACTCTGGGCTAGCCTGCTGGAGACATGGCCCTGCCACCCCTGTGACCTCAGCAGACAGCCAGTATCCAGGTCCCTAGAGACCCACTGGCTGACTGCACTTGCATGAGTGAGTCTAGGCAATCAGGTAAAAGTGGCAACCAGCTAAGCCCCGCCCAAACTGCTGCACCACAGAAAAACAAAATAAAAAGGGATTCTCTGCCATTATTCAAACTTGTGAAATCCTCCCTGCATTTGAATCCTCTCCTCTGCTCTCCCAGATCCCTCAAACCTGTGGGCAGTTCCCAGGGCCCAGCTGCCCCTCTCCCAGCACCCTGGCACTCACCAATGTGGTGGGAGGTCTTCTCCAGCTCCTCAATCTGGATGTGCCTGGCACCTGCTGGGATCTGTACCAGTTTGAGAGCTCCTGCCACAGAGAATACAGAAAAGCTATAAGCACCATAAGCTGGTGGTCCCACCATCCAGCAGACTGCACTTCCCTTCATCCCTGCAGGTACCCAGGAATCTCAGTTTCCTGATCGGTAGAACAGGCATGGGCCCTTCCCCACAAGGTGCTGAGAGGATCAAATGAGCTACTGTAGCTAAAATTGCTCTATTAACTCTAAGGGGTGCTCTCTCTGTGTTAGCAGCTATTATTTCCCACTTTCTTGACCCTCTTCTTCTTTTCTGATTTTCCCTCTTCACTTCCTTCTCATGACTTAAGCCATTCTTAGTAGGCCATGAAGATCCACGTGGCTGCCCTGGGCCCCCATAGCCCTCTTGATCTGAGGCCTGGAACAAACCTTTCTCAGAGCCACCAATCTCCCTGCTATAAGAAGAGGCGAGACAAAGCTGTAACATCCTCAAAAGGGAAATGGATCTAGTCACACTACAGTGTAAAGGACTAATATCTAGCATTTTTAATAGGAAGTTCGGCCAAATTGGAGGTGGGGAAAGAAGTCAAGGAACTCAAAGGTACCAGGAATTCAAAGCAAGAGGTATCACAGGGCTTTTCTGTTTTTTAAGTGAGACAAGAAAGGAAAAGAATATCACCAGTTCCATCTGAGCCACACTTTCAGACCTGTCTGAATCCCCACTCCCACCAATAGCCCCAGAGCCAAAGAGATAGCTGAGCTCCTATCACAACATGTTGCCTAGCAGGAAAATGCTTCTGAGCTCCTAGCCCCAAACCCAGATCTAGCAGATCACCTAGAAAATGAGGTGACCAGGAATAGCTTCTGACTTATCAGTCCTGGGAAGCCTGGGAAAGTCTAGAGACGGCTTCTAAGGCCCCTTCTCCCCACTGTGAACTGTGGCCCAGCTCAAAGAGAAAGGTCCTCCATGAGGGACAGCTCAGGATCTAGGAATCCTGGCTGGGCCAGAATCCCAGTCAATCCTGGTCATCCCTCCAGCCCCAGCATGCTCACCTGCTTGTTTGGAGGCCTTGCCCAGCGTCCCCTTCACAGTTCTGCAGTGGGAGTTGTCACCGCCACAGACCCCGCATTTGTCATCTGCCTTCATGGATCCTACTTCCTTGTCACAGCCAACAGGCTAAGGCCAAAGGTGGGGTCAGTGAGAGGAGGTTCCCAAGCCCCTATCACTACCCTAGGGTCAGCAGCCTGTGGCTCCCTCCCTGGTCCCCAAGCCCCAGACACCAGGAGACCCTGGACCAAGAGGCCTTCCTGGACAGGGCTCTGCCACAAACTCACATGTGACATAAGCAATGTCTTAGAAATGGCCACTCTTCTCCTCTCAGATGGGGCTGGATGATAACCCCTTTCCAGCACCCCAGGGCTATGTTGAGGACATAGGGATGTCATGGGTGAAGACAATGAGGCAATGCTTGTCTTCATAGGGAGTAGAAGGGCAGGCAGTGTAGCCCTCCAGGGGCTGGCAGAGGGTGGGTGGCCCTGAGTGGGGCACCTACCACACACTCGCCACGGGCACAGATGCTATAGGGATCCCGGTAGCTGCATCGTGTCCCATCATGGACCACCTGGTTCATGAAGACCACGTCCCCTGTGTCCTCTGACTGGCAAATCAGCTCACACTTCTGGGTGTCTATGGGGAAGGAAACCACAGTGAGCACCTAGCTGGGCCAGGAGAAAGTGGGCTGACCCAGGACAAAATCAGCACGTGGCCCAAGCAGAAAGTGCCAGGAGCCAGCTCTGGACAGAGGGGAGCACTGGGGCTGGGGCTTAAAATTTCTATGTCACTTATTTATTAGCCATGTGACCTTGGGCATATTATCTGACTTCTCTGGGCCTTAGTTCCTTATTTATTATCATCGATCAGTAAAATGTCACATAAGTTTGTTTAAAAAAAATCAAATGATAAAATAATAATAACAATAATAAGCCAACACTCAGTGAATGCTTACTGTGTGCCAGATGTTCCCAATACACTTACACATTCTTCATGTATAACTTTAAGTGGTTTTTGTGAATCAAATCATTTAAAACTGAGATTACAAAGGAGGAAACCAAGGATGGAAGAGTTTAAGGTATTAGTTCAAGGCCACACAGTAAGTGTGAGAGCCAACATTCTAACCTAGGCTATCTGGCTTGAGTCCTGCTCTGACCTCTACATATATTTCACCAGTTACACCTATGATGGAGTATCTAAACGTGCTTCTAACATTAGAAAGCTGCGTGAAAGACAGGCAGAAGAATGGTCTATGTTTGGGTTTGTAAAATGGAACAGCAGTGAAAGAGGGAAGGGGGTCCTTTCAAGTCCTAACAATTAAATGTTCTCTTCTCTGTCTCGGCTATTGATGTCCTAAAAAGGAGGTTCCAGAGAACATATAAACACTCACTGTGTTTCTTAGAAAAAGGGAGGTTGGGGCTTAACTAACTTCCTGGAATTTGTCTAAAAGTCCTGGGAAAACCCAAAGTCCAGCCACCCCATCAGACTACGCCACCCCTCACAGTTCCTTTCTACCCCATGCTGTGGCGGCTTGCTTGGGTTCTGATTGGCTTCGCAAGGCTTTCGAAGTAAGCTCCTCTCTTGGCCAAATTTCTAAGGGACTGTCTGGCTCCTGTCCCGGTCCCCAGGCTTTTAGGTACACTTAGCACTCAGAATTCGAGTCTGAAGCCACAACATCCAATTCCACTTTGGATTTTATACATAGGAGCCAGATTCCCTGTAGAACCTAGGCCAGAGCCGAGGGGTGTGGGCTCTAACTGTCCCAAAGAAAGGCAGGACCCGACCACTATGCCCCAAACAGGTGGGTCTTGGAGCAGCAATGGAAGCTAGCCCACAGTGGCAAGGGAGTAGTGAGCTCCCCAAGCAGGGGAAACACACTCCATGTAAGCGTGTTCCAGAGGGGCCTGTGCACTAGCAGGTAATCAGTAGGCCTCTAAGGTCCTTTCCAATTTGAAGATTATCATTCCAAATATGAGCTGAAGAGCTGCAGGTCCTACAATCAATAATTGGGACAGGACTACAAAGTGGCGACCAGGACTTAGGAAAGGAAAAGCCATTCTAATCAGCACTGTCTGAAACTGAGAGCTACGTGGTAGGGGTGAGCATCCATCGTGGAAGGACAGTGCAGAGATGGTAAGGGGGAGGTAGGCTCAGAGGATTGTTAAGGGTCCTTTCAGCCTGAGGTACCATGAATCCCAGCCCTTCGATGGCTTTTCTCTGCCACTACAAGAGCCATCTCTGGAAATCTTCCACAACAGATGGCACTGGCACTGGCTTTGCCACCTCTGTACAAGTCCCAAGACTCGTGTCTCTTCCAGAGAAGCCTATGGAAGCCTCATCCTCTGGATGAGGCTTCCATAGGTTCCCATCTGCCTGCCTTTCAGATCATTTGAAAAGATGAAATGGTAGTTTGATCAGTAAATCCTAAAACCATGGCATGTGATAGTACCAAGCTTTTCAGGACATTGGTTCTGCAAAGTGAAGGTCCACTGCATCTGCACAGTGTCTTCTTGCACAGGAAAAAGCATGTGTGAAAGGCACCAACCTCAATAGCCAGCAGGGCTGCCAGCCTCATAGCACCTTAGGGTGAAGTACCCTTGCTCAAGACATTTTGCTGCATCTCCAGAAAACAATCATCATAAGTATATAAGTCAGGGATGGCTTTGATGAGGAAGGTGGCCCACAAGGTACACAATGCAAAGGCCTGCACGAACATTTGTGGCAAGCCTGCCAAATGCAGTGTCTCTTTTGGAGCCCACACTGTCCCTCCACCTTCACTCGTGGGCCCAGGCAAGGGAGGTCCTGCCTGGCAAGACATGGACCCAGCAGATACCCAAGGACACAGGAGGTAGAAGGGGGAGCAGGGCCTGCTCACCGTCATCAGGCTCGTAGGGGACCCAGCTGTGCTTGGTATTCTGATGGATGTAGTAGGAATTGCGCTTGGCACACTGCTGGGTCCGGAAGTCCTCATAGGGCCCTGGACACTCCTCAGTGTTGCAGACCTGGTACTGGATCATGGGCCCTGAGCACAGGCGGCCTCCGTAAGCTGGGCTGGGGCAGGCACAGGGAAACCCGGTGACCTTGCTGGCTGGGAAGGACTGGGCTTCCCACACGTTACCAGGGACAGTTTAGCCTTTTAGAGTAGCATTAAAAGGGGCTCCACTAACATAACTAGAGAGCGATCCCAACTTTGGGGGCTGCTGAGCTCAGAGCCTGCTGGATCCCTCTGGCTCCACCCTTCAGGCATAAATCACCTATTCCACAGTGTGTGTGTGTGTGTGTGTGTGTGTGTGTGTGTGTGTTTGCGTGTAGGGGAAGAGGAGGAAAAGGAGGAAAGAGAGAGGGAAAGAGGGGTGAGCAAGAGATGTAGAAGATGGGAATGACTGGCCTGGAAGAGAAATCAGTCTTATTCATCTTTGTATTATATTATTTAACAGTCACACAGGGCCTAACATACAGCAGGCACTCAAATGACTCAACTATTCCTATTTGCATCGCTTCTATTTAGTATCCTAACAAACTAAGGGATGGTAACGGAGGCTTGGATTTGGAATCAGAAGATCCGGTGAAATCTAACCCCAAGTCCTGACTGTGCAATCTTGGGTAAATCACCCAGTCTTGCTGTGCCTTTATTTTCCCTTTAAATGAGGGACCACAATACCTCTTATTTTACCTACCTCTTGGTGTGTCTGTGAAAACTAAATAAGAAAAGGCGTTTTAAAGCAATCTGTACTCTCTTTTCCATTAAATTCAGAGGATTAGGTAAGATTATTGATATGTTAGGTATCCTAATACAGGAGGTAATCTGCTCTGAGGTGACGGGAGAATTACATGGGGGTTTATGCAGGAAAGTGTTTAACATCCCACCTGGCACAGAGAAAGAGCTTCATATACTGTAATAATTATAACAGCAGCTGTCATTTATTAGTGCTTCATCTGGGCTGGGCATGGTGCTGAAAGTACACATATTAATTATTTCATTTAAGCTTTATAAAATAAAAAGTTATTACAGAGAAGTTCGATAAATGATAGCTCTGATCAAGGGGATAACCATCTACCATGACTGGAAGGTGGTTTATTTAGAGTGGGCGCCACTCGGTTTCTCAAACCCCACCTTTCATACTCCCAACAGGTGGAAGTTACAAAGCAGTTCATTTTGGCTCATATGTGTTAAAAGGTCAGTATAGCCATCTGACATATGAATAGGCCTCTCAAGAAGGTAGTGGGCTTCTCAACCCTGGAGGTAAACAACAGAATATGAAGGACTACTCCTGTGGATGCTAGAAGGAGGGTGACCACTATTAAGTCACTGTGAAGCTAGGACTCTGTTGTCATCATCCCATCTCTCAGTGTATGAGGGGTGGGCCAGGCACTGCCCCTCAGAGGTTCAGAACCCCACACCAGTCCTGGCCAGCCCCTGTCTCTCATGAGGCTGTACTAAGAGGGCTGCTTAAGCCTGGAAGATGGAGTCTATGCAGAGCTGGTGCTCAGAAATTTCAAAACTATAGAAGGGGTCCTCACAGAGGGGACAAAAAGGGAGATATAGAATGCTCCCTCAGAATGCTGAAAGTTGGAAGCAGGATACGAGTCAGGGTTTGATATTAGAAAAAGGTAAGTTAAGAAAAATTAAAGGAAGTTTTGCTTCATGTGGTAGAAAACAGACTTGGGGGATTTATTCTCCCTAGACATGGTTACTAAGCAATTTAGATCAATGTTTTCTCAAAGTTTAGCCAGAGGATCAGGGTCACGAGGGGCTTACGAAACTGACAGTCTTGGCCCCCCAGACTCTCCAGGAAAACTCTGGCACATAAGTTTGAAAAACATTCTCAGATGTCAGACCCAGGTGGAAGTCATCTGTCCTCCCCTAACTCTCCCCCCGCAATTTTGAGTCCTCATTCATTAGAATACACAACCATCTGCAGGGGTCCCTCTCTCTTGTGCCTTGTCCCCCATTGCCTTCCCCTCCAAGTCCCTCAGGCCTAAAGATAGGGGTCCCCTGCCCTGCCCACCCCAGCCAAGCATACTTACAGGGGATTGTCACAGTTTCGGCTGCGGGATCGTACCCCGCCCCCACATGACCGTGAACATGACCCGAAGTTGGTCCAGGAGCTCCAGCCTCCATCCTGACCATAGGTCTGCTCCGGTGACTTCCAGATGCAGTGACCTTTGAAACACCACTGGGATGGAGCAGAAAGCGTGAGGTCACCCTGGGGCCACTGCCCCCTAGCCTGCCATGGAGGGTGCCCGACCAGGCACATGTCATAGCTGGCGGGCACCACGGATGAGCCCAAAGAAAGGGATAGTGAGAGCACAACCCTCGGGTTACACAGAATCCCAGCCTTGCCATGAGTTGAGTGACCTTCAACAAAGAGCTCCCTCCTCTGAGCCCATTCCTCAGCTGAACAATGTGGATAATAGCACAGGGCTGCTATGAGCATGCAGTGAGGTAACACCTGGCACTCACAGGCCTCTGGAAATGGCAGATAGTATTATCAATGATGGTGATAACTCTGTGTTTATTTGTTCACCACCCCAGTAGAAATATAAGGCTGATAGGGAAGAGAAGACACAATCTTCTCACACTATCTAGAGTTGATCTTGGCTCTGTACCTTGAAATTACCATGTAGGGGCACAGGCAGATGTGTTCATGTGAGGCAAGCCAGCCCCACTGGGAGACCTGTCCATGCATCGAGTCCAAGAGGCCTGGGTCTGAATCCCAGCTCGGTCACTCCTAGCTGTGTGTGGCTTTGGCATAACTTCACCTTGCTGAGCCTGTTTACTCACCTGTTAAATGGGGCTGTTCTAAGAACAGAAGGCAATATACCTACAAAGGCTTAGCACAGGGCCAGGAACAAAGTGGGGCTCAAAGTTAACTCCCTTCCTTTGTACTATAGGGCAACAGGAAAGAAATACAGCAAAGCTCTCCAGGTCTTTTTCAAGAGATAATGCAGTGGTTCTCAGCCTTGTAGTCACTTGGGGAACTTCTAAAACTCTAGATTCCTTGGCGTTACCCCAGACCAACTGAGTCAGAATATCTAGGGGAAGAAATTTTTTAAAGAAGCTGTAATGAGAGATATACTTTACATACCATAAAATCCACTCACTTCAAGTGTTCTATTCAATGATTTTTTTTCATAAAATTACAGTGTCATGCAACTGTCACCACAATCCAATTTTAGAATATTTTCCATCTCTCCAAAGAGATAGCTCACCCCCATATGCAGTCACTCCCTGTTCTGGGGGTGGGAACTTCTGAGGCTCCTCAGATGGTTCTAATATATGGCCAAAATTGAGAGCCTCTGATGAACTGTTACATGAAACTGTGACAGGAGAGGGCCTGGACTCTGATAACACATGGAACAGGCATACTCAATCTCCAGAATAATCACCTGCCAGGTTTGGAGCCCAGTGGGCCTGAACAAGGCTACAGGAAGCCCCATCCATCTGTGAAGGAACAGACCATTCACAGATGTGGGTGAGAGGAGCCTGGTGAAGGCAGAGGACAGGCTGGTGGGGGCAGGTCCCCTGTGCTGGGCCCACAGCTGAAGCTGAGTAATCATCTTAACACCCTGCTTCTTCCAAGCTCTCTCATTTGTTTTGACATGACTCAGTAACTTCAGAACCACCTGAGGGGTAAGAAGGATGTCTGATGAGAAGTGAGCAGAAGTTCAATGAATGGTCCAAGGTCACCAGACAGCTATCAGAGCAGGGCCAGCAACAGAGTAGAAGTAGGTTTCAGACCCCTGCTCAGAGCTCTCACACTTGACCACAAGGTCTTGCTGACAAAGGAAGCCCTGGCTCACACATGTGTGAGGGTGTGAACACACACCAGGAAGATATATGAAAAGTCAGGCTTACAGGGGAAGAACATATGTGTAGGAGAAACAGTATGTGGAGGGGAGGCAGTAGACAGAACACTTGGAGTCCTGCCTTCATTCCTTCTCTGCTAATTACTCCACAGTGACCACCACAAGTTTCTTCACCTGCCTGGACTACACTCTCCTCATCTGTGAAATGAGAGTAAGCATTTCTGCCAGATGGGCTAGGAGGTAATGAGACACTCAGCAAACCGTAGAAGCAAAGGCTAAGGTGTGGGAGAGAAAAAAGGTGTGTGTGCGGGTTCATGTGAGGCCTCCATGCATATGGGGCGCACATCTGTCCTGTAGCACACCCTCACACCCACACACTCTGAGGGGAGGTGGAGGTTCCCCAGGAAGGTCACTCCTGCTGCAGACCCCAGTTTCACAGGTACCTTTCCTGGTGCACACTCGGTCCCATCCAGTGGGGGCCCCTTCTTGGTCTTGCAGAAGTATGGGTTATCAGGGTGGCTGCACCACAGCTGCTTGCAGGGTTCGAAGGTCGTGAACTGCATGGCAAGGGGAACAGGGTTACTGGGCTGACTAGCTCTCCAACTCTGCAATGGTATCTAGGGCAAGGGGCAGTGACAGAGAAAGAGGAGGAAGTAGTGGAAGCTGGGTCCCAAATGCTGCAAGGGAGGTGAGAGGGGTCAGTCCAGCCAGAGCCTTTCACATCCCCAAGCTTGACCTTACCCCAAGCGCCAGCAGCCTCCAGTGATGCCTCCTCTCTCCAACAGGACACCAAGGGACCAGCTATAGCCCATCCTCCTCTTTTCTCATTTCCCAGGCCTCCATCCCTGCCTTTGCAGAAGCCACTTTGTCACTGAGTAAGAACTAAGGTTTGAGGCTCTAGGGAGGCTAAGACCCTTGATGCCCCTGAGACTTTGCATGTGGGGGCCATCAAGGGAGCTGCCGGTCCAGCCGAGACCCCGCAGTACCCAAACAAGGTCAGGACTCCTATCTCCCTCCAATCACACCCAGCCATGACATAGGTTAGTAATTATGTTTCAGATTGTACAAGAAGCCCTCCATTTTCTTTTTTGTCTTATCATCCCCTGGTAGCTAGACAATTGTCCTTACAAATACAGCATTTGGGTACTGAAATCCCATATCCCAGGTTCTTTTTCTACCCCTAAAGCAGAGACCACGTGTCCCAGGGTGGCTTGGGTGGTGTGGAAGGTGACCATGCACAGGGCCTCCTGGTCCTGCAGAGCTTAGGAAGGGGCTGCAAATCTGGATGGGGGTTTGAAGCACTCAAGTCACCTAGATCTGGCCCCTCAGAAAGCGCCTTGCCCTAGGATGTCCCCTTCTCTGAGCTTCTGCCTAGGCCCTGGTTAGCAGCTGTTCCCCTCTTTCTCAGAGCTAACATATTCTCCAGCCACTGCCAAGTGCCCGCCCTAAAAGGTGGGCCTGGGTGGGGCCATATGTAGAAGAAGGTGGCAAGGCCTGGACCCGATCACCATGCATTCCCCAGATGGCATCCAGCCTGCGGGCCCATCTCTAGACCACCAGCCTGGCTGGGCCGAAGGTGCTCTGTGAATGACCAGCTTGGGTTACAGGAGGCTATGGCACTGGAACCCAGCTGGCAGAGGCCGATGGGAACTCACCGTGGAGCAGGTGTGGTACCCAGTGCCAAAGTCAAAGCGGCACTGCTCATCCATTGAGTAGTCGATGCCAGGCAGCTCTGGGGGCTGGGGCCAGGAAGGCGCAAAGGGGTCGTCAAGGAGGCAGTTGTAGGAGCTGCGAGTGGAGACAGGGAGGTGAGACAGGCTGAAGCTTGAATTCCCAAGGTTTAACTAGGAAGAAAGGCCTGCAGGAATCTGCCCTGCTGCTCTGTGCTGGTCTTTCTGGGAGGGTGGCTGCCCTGCAACCCCTCTTGAAAAGGACCTCATGTCCACTGACAACTGTGTCTGGCGGGCTCCAAAGCAAGGGAACCCAGAGCTGGGGGTTAGGAGTCCAGCTTGTAGCTATCTTATAAGGCCAGTTTTGCCCATGTTAGAGGGACACACTATAGTCAAAATTAAGGGTTGGTTCATGAACAAGTTAAGGGCTCACTGCATTGAAGGTAGAAGAAAAGTCAGCCTGCCATGTAGAATGCAGGACACAGGGCCCAAAACCAAATGCCATTCTTGGCATTACGCTCCCAAGTCTAACACTTGTGCTGACCAGCAAAGCATGGAATTGAGTGTGTGTCAGGAGTTGGATGGTGTTGGGAGGGCATATGACTTGGGGGAGATGTAGTGGCAGACTGCATGCCTCCCGGCCTGGACCCCAAAAACAGAGGTGACCTACGGGAGGTAGCGGCTGAGTTCCAACTTGCTGCAGCGGGACCAGTGGAAGCGGTGGAAGGCAGCCTGCACCAGAGGCGCCATGACACTGCCCAGGCTTGTCTCATCTGCACAGCCGTTCCCCTGACCATCATGCTCCATGCCGAGTCTAGAGGGTTGGAGGACGACAGAGGGGAGTGCAGAGTCATGCCCCGGGAGCTCACCCCTGGGAAGACAGGCAGGTGGGCCAGCAATGGGAGACCCTGCCCTGACCGTGCTTCAGCCTGTTTATTGGCCGCAGTTTCCCCATGATGCTGTACAGAAGACCATCCCTCTGGATGAAAGCCGAGGCCCCAGTCTGCGCCTCCGTGGAGCTGGACTCATTCTGCCCTGACCTGAAAGCCTTTACCCCTGCTATTCTCTACTCCCAGATACCCTGCCCCCACCTCAAGCCCCTCACATCCTCATAGCTTCTAAGGACAGCTCCAGCCCCACAGCCCACCCTGACACACCCCCTGCGCTGACCTCCCACAGCAGGAGCCACCTCTATCACCATTAACAACTCACATGCAATGAGCTGTCTTCCCAGTGAGGCATGGTCTCACTGAGTTCAGTACAACCTCATTTGCTGAGCCAGCCTCTTAAGTTTCTCCCAGACCCCTTGGTATTTGGCATGTAGTGTGCATCTACCACAGTGATAGTTTAAAATTTAAAGCTTGCTCTTTATACTTAATATTGAATGTCAAAACCCAAAGATTCTAAATTCTTAAATACTTCCAGGTGGCCGCATCTGGCCTTGACCACTGGATGGACACATAGGCTTCTAAGCTTGACCTTGTTTGCCTCTCCACAGGGAAGGGCCTCCCCTCAGTGAAGAGTGGACATCCCCTGCCCCCACAAACAGGAAGGCAGACTCCTGGCTCCAGAATGTATGGAACCATCGGCTTCAAGGGCAGGAGGGGATCTCAGAGGTGGCCCTGGTATCGGCCTCTATGCTGCAGATGAGGAAGCCAAGGCCCAAAGAGGAGGTACCACCTGGCCAGTGAGGGGCAGAGCTGGGATGAAATCCACATGGGACTCTTGAACTGACAGGGCTGATGCACAGGGGGCACAGAAAATGTGGACTGCTGACCCCCCTCTTAGGCTGGCCCACTCCTCTCCTTCCCAGGTCCCTTGGACTACAGATAACAGCCCTCATTCTGTGTGTGGGCTGGACAGCATGCCCCTATGGACAGACAAGGCTGGGAGGCATGGTGGTGGCATGTGCACATCACCATCTGACATATTGGATAGAGGCTTATTGGCTTTCTCCCAGTATGTAGCTTCTTGTGTGCTCTCTGTTCTGTTCTCCACTACAGCCCCATTCCTAGAACTAGGCCTGGAGCATAGCAGGTACTCAAGAAATACTGATTGAATGAATAAATGAGTATACTCTAAATGAAATCCAGGCCAAAGATCAAGCAAGCCAGCTGCCAGCCTGGCCAGTGGCCTGAGTTTAACTGCGTCTATTTATGATGGGCTTAGGCCAGTGATCCAGTGTGTGCTGAGTGCCAGGTGGGTTGGAACAGGTCTCAGAAGGTCCTTGAGGTGTGGGTGGGACAGAGAAACTGATACCCAGATAGCTGATCACTGCCTATTACTGTACACTGCCATTGACCTACTAAAAGACAGGGCCATAGCTGGTCTCCCTTGGCCCTGGGATATGGAGGATGGGCCCAAGACAGGCCCAGAATTGCTGTCTAGGTCCCTGGTATCCCTCCCCATCATGGCAGGGCCTCCCCATGTGGGCAGATCCTCTGGCATCTCCTAAGACACTGGGACTGGAGCCCGATCTGGGGCAAAGCCTCCCACACCTACTGACCTCCTTGGAGCTCATGGCACAGCCCACCCTCTTGGTGTCACTTACACATGACCAGTTTCATGGGCCACTACAAAGGCTGAGGAGAAGCCATCTTCATGGTTGAGGGCACAGCTTCTCAGGGGATGGCACATGCCAGTGACAGGTGCATACCCTACAGGGAAAGAGACAGAGGGCAGAGAGATAAGTCATGCACAAGTCAGACAGGACATGATATGTCCGTGCCTAACAGCCTGACCTGGGCACATCCTGACCTGGTCACTGGTAGAAGGTCCATGAAGGAAGAAGGATTCTTGCAAGGTCCCACTCGCAGTAGAGCAACCTAGGCCGAGCTGCCCCACATCCTAAGGCTGTACGGCTTCCCTCTAGACCTATAGCCTCCCCACACCTGTTGGTCCCTCCTCCAAACCAGACAGTGGGGTTTCCAGACAGACCCTGAGCCTGCACACACCCCACTTCCACACCACATCCCTCCAGCCGGCCAGTCATCCCTCCAGTTGGTCAGTCACCAAACAAACTTATTTTATAGGAGGGTATGGGTGGTACTGTATTAGATTCTATGGGAAAAATAGAACAATCAGTTCCAAACTCCCACCATTTCCCTGCCACAAACCCTCACATTAAGAAACAGAAAGCATAGCAGAGCAACTTGGGGTTAGGAGGTTAGCTTAAGTGTGGTGTGCAGGGCCAGAGTTCAAGGAGCACAGAGGGGAGTGCAGGGATGATCTAGAAGGAGAGAATGGTTTCAATTGAAGGGATTGAGGGGGACCAGGGAATGACTTATGGGGGACATAGAGCTGGGCCTGGAGGACAGGTGAAACAAATCTCCAGAGGTGGGAGACAGGGCACATTGTGGGAAGAACATGGGCAAAGGTACAGCAATGGCTGTGCAAGGCCTCAGGGTAGCTAAATCTTCCTGTGTTTGTGGAGTGTTTACAATCACACACTGTCACAGACATTTCATGTACCCCCTCAGCCATTTTAGCAGCCCTGGAATGGAGGAAGGCAAATACTATCATTTTCCTCAATCGACAGTAGAGAGAACCCAGGGAGATGAAGTAAGCTAGGACCACTGGGCTAGAGAGGCGTGGAGCTCCAAGTAGAACATGGACTTCCTTTCTAAGGTCCACACGAGCCTGCTAGTTGCCACTTGGCTTGCAATGAGGGCAAATGAATGTGGTGCAGAAAGAAGTATCTTGAAGAACACTGAGGATCTTCAGGCAGGCAGGCTCTGGGATGGCGAGCACAGAGCTACCTGCGGGCTCAATCAAGATGCAGGGACGATGGTGGGGACCCCTTTGCTTCTCTTGGTCTCTAAGAACTCACTACAAATTTGTCCACTTGTCCATCCAGATTCTATCCCCAAAGTCCCATGGACCTCTTTGCTGACAGGGAACCTGACTCCCCAGCTCCCTGGGGTGGCCCCAGAGCAAACCCAGCCCTGAGCCTTAGCCTCTGCCCTGCAGCTGCACATACCTGGCTAAGGTAATACAGTACCTTGCGTACCTGAGGGCCCAAAGTCCTGCCGGGTGAGGAAGACAACGTGGTCGTGGTGCTCTGCATGGCCGGGATCCTGCCGCTGCTGAGTGTGCGCCCAGCGACACACCTGCTCCAGGCTGCGAGAGGGGTTCCCACGTTCAATCAGGCTCAGGGACTGTGGGGGCCAAAGAGCATCAACACCAGAGCAGTCAGTCAGAGCCCCCAGACCACAGTGGGCACCCAGGGCTTCCCTCCCACTGGCAGAGGAGAACCCTGAGGCCCATGGGACTGTAGGGCCTATCCCAAGGTCACTGACTCCAGCTGATACTGGCACACAGCCCTCCCACTTTATGCAATGTTCACCCACCAAGCCTTGTGCGGGGGACACTTGTCTGCTGGGAACTCAACATACATTATCTCTAATCCCTCAACTAACCCACAGGCAGGTGTGATTCTGAGCATTTTCTCTATACTATATGTTTGTTGTCTTATTTAATCTTCATAATAGCCTCTTGAAAAAAGTTCTATTGTTATCCCCCTTCTGTGGAGAATAAGCAACTGGTCTAAGATGGCAGAGCTCAGGGCCTCAGGGCCCAGTCACAGGTGGACTTGTTTTGGTCACTGCCCCTCTATAAGCCCCACTTTCCCGTTGATTCCTGAGAAGAGGGACCTCAGCTGTAAGGGTATAGGACTGTCCATGTAGCACATTGGAGGAAACCCAGAAGTCTCTGTTTACTATCCCCAAATGCTTCTGCCACTGAAGCCTCAATTTTAATAGTCTCAGAGTTCCGATTCTGGAGACCAAATGTTTCCCAGGTCCAATGCACTAACCCCAAAGCCCTTCTCCCTCCAAATCGTGCCTACTAACAAGGGGTGTTTACCTGTCGGTAGCCGACCATAATCAAGCGGACAAGGGCAATGTTTATGTGGGCCCCCAGGGACTCGTCATGGTAAATCTCATTCACCTGCAAACAGAGAATAGCACAGTTTCAGGGCCTCAAACATTCATTATGGGCCTACGATGTAATAGGTAATGCGCCATTTTATCCTCACTATGGCCTTATCAGGCAGACATTCTTATCCCTACTTAACAGATGAAGAAACTGAGGTAGAGAGAGGCAAAATGACCTGCCCAAGGCCATACAGCTAACAAACTACACAGCTGGGATCCAAATCCTGACCTGCCTAGTTCCAACCCTAAGCTCTCTCCACAAAGGCAAGTTGTGAGGGGCCTGCTCTCAAACTCAGCCACTCTGATAAGGACTGTTATCTTTCCACAACTCTGAAGAGTCCTTCCAAAAATGTCACCTAGGTTGGGCAGCTCATCCTCACATCCTTGAGTACCTCTCCAGTTGCCACTGCAGTCATCTGTCTGCCCTGTAGTGCCTGGGGACTTCACCTCCAGGGAAAATCCTCAGGATGTGCTCTAGGACCTTGAACCTGCAGCATCACCACCACCTGGGAGCTCATTAGAAATGCACAGCCTCAGGCCCACCTCCCAAGTCAAAGTCTGCAGATCCCCAGGGCTTCTTAGGCACAGTTAGGTTTGAGGAGCACTGCATTAGATAGGTCCCTTCTCCCATAGCCCAAGTACCTGTGGGACAGTTCTTGCACAGTTCATCAACAAATGTATTCCCCTTTTCTCACCACTTCCATCTCTCCATGGCCTTCAGCTCATGAGTAAAGTAACCAGCCTACAACCCACAAAGGGACTGCTGTCCACCAAATGGAGAGGAACAGTGAGGCCAATCCTATATGTGAGAGTTCCTTGGGAAGGGGAAAGCCAGGAGGGGGACTGGAGGCTTCTCCTGTGCCGACACACCCCTCCTGGGCCAGCCAAGGACAGAGCCAGCCTTTGGGTACAGGGCTACAGCAGCAGAAGCTGCATGCACGGCAGAGCTCCCGTCCACTCTTCCAGTGCCCAGAAGTGGCAGCTGCCCCAACTCGTGAGGATGCCAACCAGAGAGCAGCCAGCATCAGGCTTCCACCAGGGTCTACCTCACATCCATGTCTGGACCAAACTTAGACCAAAGACTGGTGCCCACTGTGGGACAGCAGGTCCCCACAAAACCCCAACACAGGGAATGACAGGAAATCCACTGGGTGGTGGCACTTCCTTCCACCCTCCTCTCCACCCCAGCATAAGCAAAGACATCATGGAAGCAAAGTTCTCAGTGCATACAGAGATGATGCCCTTTTCAACTCACATGCTTTAGACTTATTCTATAACTGCCGAGGAGAGGGTGTAGGGGTCCAGTCGGCCACATACATTTTCTCCCTAACAGAATTCTAACCTACAGATTCTTTGCTGATCCACAGAAATGATCATCAATCTGCATAAAATGACTCGTAATAACCCAGACATTTCATCCCCTCTACACGGCCTTCCTGGGAGTATGGAGTCAGTGTCACAGACATCCCTGACATGCCCTATTGGCATGCAGGCTAAGGATGGGGTCACGAGTGATACAAGCTCTACACATCCACATCTGTGCCCCTGGTATATACATGTAAACCCGCCAGTTGCCTAGGGGCAGAGAAAGAGAGTGTCACTGGGACACCCTGGGTGGAGAAAGGAAGTACCTGCAGGGCCTCTGGCTTTTGGAAGTAGTCAGGGCCATTGCCTTCCTGCCTTTTCTCTCTCTAAAATGGACCAGGCAAAGTGCTACTTGAATCTTACCATGTTACTCACTCTGTCCCTACACTCAATAAGCCAAATCCACCCATCAAGGACTCCAGTGATCCTGCTCCAATGGTTGCCATTTCTAACCTGGCACACTGGGAGGTCCTCATGGTGGGAATGCGGAGGGGGCTGCCTCTGAGTAGGAAGTAGAATTGGAACCTCAGTTTCCAACACTGGTGGGGGACTGAGTGGGGTCTTCTGATGCCACCTCTCACTCCCAGGTAACTGGCCTAAATGTGAATCCTGAGCAAACAGAAAAGGACATGCCATCTGCAGAAACCACTCAGCACTGAGATAACTGACACCAAACGCTTCCGGTGACTGGTATACTGAGCTCTGCGGCACAGACTCATGTGCCACACCCCAGGAGCGGGGGCAACAGAAGATGGTGGAATGTGGCCAGCAGGGACTGCGGTGGTCTTGCCGGAAGACTGAAATTATCCTGGATTGAGAAGGTAATAGGCCCTTCGAAGGAGATGGGCAGAGAGGCCTGGTGCAGGGGAGAAGAAGGCAGAAGCCATGTGGAGCCACTAAAAGAGCCCCAGGGTCACTGGCAATCAAGGTAACTGAGGCCAACCCCCATTTGACAGGGAATTTCTTCCCAGCTCATGCTCGCATACTCCCAATAATGGGGTGCTCTCTGCTCTGTGAACCCCATTCAGCCTTCCCATCTACCTCCTCCACTGGCCTCAGTCTTCCTCTTGAAGTTTCATTGAGCATATCTGCTCCATTCCTGGAGACAGAAGGTGACTAGTTCCTCAGGAATTCTCTCCAAGCTCACACCAGTCCAAGAGAAAATCTTACAGGCAGCAAAACAGAAGCCAGATCAGGAAGGATCATTGGGTTGGAAGTAGGTTTTCAAGAGAAATAAGGAGAGACAATGAAATAACACCATCAAAGCACCAAGATAAAGCATCCTAGAATCCTAGACCCAGCAAACCATCTTCTAAGAACCATGATAAAATCAAGGCACTATCAAATAAACAAAAACTGAGACAGTTACACAGACCTTACTAAATGGTCTGTAGGAAAGTAAGATGGAAAATTATCTCCAAAAGGAGGCCTATGGTCCAAGAACCAATGAATAGTTTTGAGGCTGTGATAAGAGCATTGTTCAGCAATGGTCTTTTCTTATGCTAAATAAGGATAATAAAAATAAAGCAGTTGGATTTTACCCCCTTATTGCCTCATTTTTGGATAGGTGGGGATGGCCCTGCCATTCTGAGTCCCCTGGTCTAGGCCATCTCAGGAGCCCTGGAACATTCATCTGCACACACCCCTCTCAGCCCTGGTCCTTGAGCAGGGACCTTGAAGCTACCACCCTGAGACTTTGCACAGGCCAAGGAGGAGGCTAGTCAAGGTTGCCATGTCCAGCCAGAACTGTGCAGACCTCCTGGCACATAGGTTCCACCCATAGCCCCAATCCCATGCTGGAGCTACAGCCAAAAAGTACGGCTACCTAAGAGGCCCAGGACCCCAGCCCTCTGGAACACACATACAGGCAGCACCCTGACAGGCTCCAGCCTGTCTGTGTACCCAAGGCCTGGCTCTGACAGCCTTTGCCCTCTACGGTTGCCTCCCAAATGCCAGAGGTAAGGCCAATAAGGCAACTCAGGGGGAACAGGAACTGCTTCCCATGGCAGTGGGCACAAGCATAACAACCTTGACACACACACAGAGCAGAAAAGAACCATGTGTCTGATCTCCCTGCTGCTGCACCTCAGCCAAGTTCCAAGTTGTATGCCAAGGCCCCCAGGTTTTGGTTAAGCATCACATATTGGCCTAGGATGGCTACTGGCTATGTACCAGGAAAACAAGCAAAGGTCAAGACTCTTTCTGCCCAAGGGGAGACAAAACAGGGAAAGGAAGCAGATAGCTAGAGAGCCTGGGATTGAAACGACAAACTGCTATTCACTGAACATCTACTACATGCCAGGCTTTGCTGTTTCTGCTGTGTTGAGGGCTTTCATACCATCTCCCGATTACCTTATGGAGAAAGGAATTATTCCCTTTTTATAGATGAGAAATCCGAGACTCAGAGAGGTTAAGTAATTTGCCTAAGGACACCCAGCTGGAAAGGGGAGGGTTAGGATCTGAACTCAGATGTCTATGACTCAACCACTACACGCAGCGGCTCTCTAGAACCAGGTTCTGAGGCAGGCTGCCTGGGGTGGGCTTTCTCTGATCTAAGAGAGAAGATGAAGGACTTTACAACTCAGAAAGGGAAGGCTTCGGGCACCCTGGTCACCTGAGCCCTTCAAGTACCCTGGGCACCTGAGCCTGCCTCAGCTAACCATAGCATCAATTGACAACAGAAAGTCACTATGCATTAACCATGCTTCAGAAATGGGGAGTTGAAACCTACCTCCTAGAAGGCAGAGTATCTCCACCAATTATTTGGAATGTTTCTGCACAGATTTATTCCTTCTCCCCAACCCACTTATTTATTCAGAGATTTATTTATCAGTTTGGACTTGTGGAATTTTTTACATTCTGGGTTACAATTCAATGCTCCATTATTTATTTTGTTTTTCAAATTGTCCCAGCTTTGGCCACTGTGTGCTTTCAGTTGGTTCCTGTGTCCCTCCCACCTGCCCCATCATTTTTTGGTTTGGGGTTTTGGGGTTTTTTGAGCACTTCCTTACTTCCTGTCACTACAAGATGCTCATCTTGAACATGGCCCATCCCAATTCTAGAGTCAGTCATTCCTCCAAGGAGCACAGTCCATTATCTCTATTCTCATGGTGAAAAAAAATGGCCCAAAGTGATGGAGAAGCTATCTAAGGGCAGTAGCCACAGTCGGAGTTTAAGCCCAGCTTCTGTTCATGTGCCCTCTCCAGTCACTCACTGCCTCTGGACCTGGACAGAATGGGACAGCACAGCATGCAGGCAGGAGAATGGCTACTATGACCTCCTCTGCCCTTTCTCCGTCCTAGGCCCTTTTCTCTCCCCAGCCCTGACACTTCTGATAACAGGGCATGCGGTGACTGCAGTCCAGGTGCTCTAACACCCAGGTACCCGACACATTTCATGAGTCTTAGACACTCTCCTTTTCCTATTGTTTATAATCACAGTAGACCAGGTGACAGTTATGGTGTGTTGTCATTCCCTATGCAAGCAAGCCCTGTTGTTATTCCCGGTAGCTTCACAGGACAACCGCAACCCCTTAACATTTCAGAAAATTAGTTGTTTAGGGACTATCTGAAAAAGGATTGTGAGTCCTGTTGTCTAAAAATCTCCATTGTTATTTTCCAGTAAGATCGCAAAGGCACCGACATCAAAGCTTGCATGATGGGTGTTCGTGGTGGGGACAAATCCCTGAGATAAGAATGGAGCACTCCTGCAGCATCACCCATGCTCCTGATGGCACAGGGTACAATACTGTGCAGAAAAGCTGAAAGTGACTTGGACGAGTAATACTCTGAATGCGAAGAAATTATGGAACAGCCTGATGTCCCAGGTCGGCCTGCCTGTGGAGAAAGAGCTGCAGCGTGGAGGTCTGGAAAGACTCGACTCTGCTGTGTAATCTCACCCCTCTGAGACCGACTCTCCTCTTATGAGTGTGGGCACACAAACCTTGCAAAGGCCTAAGGACGGAAGGTGAGCAAATGTCGATTAGTGGCATCTGTTAGTTTAGAACCTCTACTTCCCACTTTGGGAGCTGAGGAACAGCCCCTTATATTGCCCCAGGAATAAAAATTCGGAATCTGACCAAAATGTCTGGTGAGATGCTGGGTACAAAAGTGATTTGTGAACTGTAAGGCTCTCTTCACGCATGAGGGGTATGCATTATTATTATGTCTCTCCTTCCAGGAATCCCAGTATGCACCCTTCTATGTCTAGACATTGTCCTCTACCCAGGGGGCTTGCTCTGCAAATGTAAATACCTGCATGTGGCAACTGGAGCTAATACCTGAGGGCAGGATTTTCAACCTGGCCAGGAGGGACACTTTGACATTGATGATTCCCTATTGCAGGCCAACCTGTGCACTCACTGCAGGATGGTTGCAGCAACCCTGGACTCCCCTAACCAAGATGCTAGTAGCACCCACCCTCTCCAGCTATGATAAACAAAAAACCTCTCCAAACCTTCCCAAATGTCTACTGGAGTGGTGGTGGGGAATTGTTCCCGGTTAAGATTCACAGCCTTAAAGTAAGTTTTAAGTAAGTTTTAGCTTTAGGGGTCTCTGAGTGCCCTAAAAGCAGTGGACAGTTTTTTAGGGAGAAACAAAAGCGAAAGGGTGAAAAAGAGAGAGCAAGATGTACCCATCCAGTGAGCAGGGAAGATGAGGTGCTTTGGAGACTCACATGCCACAAAAGAAAAAGGTCTGGCAATGCAACACTGTCAGCAGGAAAGCAGTTTCTGTGGTATTCCAAGTAGCCTTTATGAGGAATATTTAACACCTGTTATGTGCCAACAGCACACCATCCTCCCAGGCCGAGGCCACCAAGGCCCTGGTCTGACAGCCATCTGCATCCAAACCTCTGGGTCTAGAAAGGGCACCAAGTTTTTCCAAGCAGGACATCTGAGAGATCTCAGTGCTTGGAGAGAGGCCCTGAGGCCAGTCAGAGCTGGCAGGACTCTCACAGGCACCAGCCAAAATATCCCTAACAACCAAGCCTAACACCTTTGTAGTGTCAGCCAGACTGGGTGGGGTGAGGAGCAGGGTAGGCAGGGAGCCCTCCACCCAGAAGGACAGGCTTCCAAGAGGGGTCTAGCTGTAGACTGGCTCCATGAGGACCAATGAAAGGGCCTCTTGTCTCTTCTCACCCTCCCTCTGCTCCTGCTACTGGCCCTAGGGGAATCCCCACATCCTCTTGTCTAAGGGGATCCTTGCCCCAGAGATTCTATGCATTGCCCCAGGGTAAGGAGAGAGTCCTTGACGGTGCCTAATTCTTGCCATGCCCCCAGTTGGCAGGCCTGGCCACAGGGTAAAGGATGTGAAGCCTCAGGATCCTGAGTCTGCTAGGGAGACCCATCTCAGAAAGAGGCTCCTCTGTTAAGGGGCAGCACCTCCCAGGCCCAGGGACCTCCTTCTCCCACTTCCCCAGAGCTGCCTGCCCCAAGTTCTGCCGCAGCTGCAGCTGCAGTATGGGGAAAACACAAACTTTGGAATCAGATAGATCTGGGTTCAAATCCTGACTCGCCACTTATTAGCTATGTAGATTCTGTGCAAGTTGCTTGGGTTCTTGGGACCACAGAGGTTCAAGGAATGTTGCCCGAAATAAGGCCACAGTGAGTACTCAAGGAGCACGTCTATGAAGTTCTCAGCCCTGTGCCTGACATGAGGTAGGTACTAGAATGATAGTGTGATATTTGAGATATCCAAGATAGCTCAAGAGTCCCTGCTTCCTGGGTCTTTCCGCTGGTTCATCACAGCTTCAGCTGGCCTCTGGTGTCCATCCTCTCCTTTGCCAAATCCACCTCAGGTGCCACCCTCAAGCACTGTTCTTCATACTTTTTCTCCATGAACCCATGCTACTGCCCAATGGGCCATCCTGCCACAGCTAAGTCCCTGAGATTTCTCTGCAGGCCTCCATCACCTCCCCACACACCCAGGGCTGCCTTCAATTCCTGTTTCCACAACTCTGCCATGCCCACCGCCATCACACTTCCCCTGCCTGCTCTTCACCTTGCCAAATACTCCCTACCCCCAAGGCTGGCTCAGCTCCAACCCCCACCAGAAAGCCTTCTCTGCCCCAGTCCACAGGGACAGCTGCCTCTTCTGAGCTCCTTCAGTACCACTCTCAGTGGTTCCCAAATTATTCCACGGGTCTGAGGCTTGTTTTTGTAACTAGACCAAAGCTTCAGGAACAGGAATCTGTCTGTCAATGCTGACTACAACTGCCCTTATGTTTCAAAGCTCTCAAATGGTTTCCTAGTCCTGAGATTTGAAAAAGCCTTAAGAAAAGTGACCAGTACAAATGGGTAAACTGAGGCACAAAGACACATCCATGCAGGGTCCTCCAGCATGTGAGAGAGAGGTGAGAAGGGAGTCCGTGCCCAACATCTGGAGCTATATGAATATTTATAGCACATACCCGGGTTGATGCAAAAGAAAAATGAGAGGCAGGATGCCCCTGAGAGCTGCAGTAATGAGGACCTGATTAGATCATTTTGAGTCTTTCACTAATGGCTTCTGCCTGCTTCTCCCTGAGTTAACACAATGGGACCATCCATTCTGGGAACCAGATCTCTTTCTGATCCCGCCAGGCCGCCCTGGCCCCGGAAATCAGGATCAGAAATGGTCACAGACAAGCCGGCAATGGAAGAGAGAGCAAAGTGACACCCTTTTTACTGGCTTCCTGAAATCCCTGAGGGAATTAGTTCTTTAAACATCCCAGCCAAATAAAAGTTCCCACACAATGCTCAGGATGAGCTGCTGGTCTCTTGGGAGGGAGAGGCTGTTGGCCGCCCATCCGCTTACCTCCAAGGGTCAGAACACAGGCTGGCAAGTCAGACCACCACCTGTCTGCTTTCCCCCTGTGGCAGCAGCAGGTTTCCATGGTGACAGCTCCCTAAGTGTAGCCCATTTCAGCTCTGTGAGCCTCTCTCCCCCCACAGAATGGACCTCCCTCATGGGAAGCTCTGCCTCAACGGTACCCCTCACACATCCAAGACCCTTTCTGTTCCCACAGTCACAAGGGCAAACTAGTAATAAGCAGAAGACCAGCCTCAAAGAACCTTCAAGAACGTGAGAAGACATTTACTCTCTTCCTCACCTACCTTCTGGTGGGTGAAGGAAGGTAGAACCAAGGCTATGGAAACAGCAGTCCCCAAGAAAGGCCCTCCTGGCACAGTCTTTGCTGAGGACAAAGTGGAAGTCTGTGAGTCACAGGTTAGAGGTCAAAGTTCAGAAGTCAGAACGTGTTAATTTGCCCAACAGGGCTAGAACGAGTCATGGACTTACCCTCCTTTAACTGTAAAGTTTCAGGGACATGAAGAGGGACACCAGGGACTAGGGACGACTGACCTCTGCATCACAAACCTCAATAACTTAGTAGAACTTCCCACCTGCTCCCTACCACCATCCATGTGGTCTCTTATAGCTCTAGATCTGAGGGATTTAACAAGACCCTTTCTGAACTAACCACATGTCAGTCTGGGCAAGGCTATGACATAGCCAGTTCCAAAAGTCCACTTTGCTCTACAGAAAAAATATCTCCTTGTATGATCTATCAAAAAATCGCTTCCAGTTTCCGAGGGGAGCCCCCAAATTCTGCTTGGGAAACAAGATCCTATCAACCCTCAGCATCACCTTCCTAACTTCTCTGCCTTCAACCATACATCTCAGGAGTGGGTTCACCTTTTGTCATGGCCCCTAAGAGCAGCCCCTTCAATCTCCAGGTCACCTGAGCGAACCCTCTCAGGACCCTCTCTCTAGAGGGGCTCAGACAAGACAAGTCAGTGGGTCTGGTGGGGGCCTTGCCAAGGGCACACAGTAGTCCAGAACCCACAACATCAGTTTCCACCCTAAGCAGGAGCTTCAGGGACTGGCACAATGTCATGGCCCTTCTAGGACACACACACATACAATCACTCATTTCCTAGGTCACTCCTGAGTTCCTGCTCCTGGCCTGTCTGAGAAGCACTCAGAACCACAGAGTTGGTAGAAAGATTATTTTAAACTGAAGTCATTTGAGATTCAACAAATGTAGAAAGAACCCAGAAAGCAGCAAATTCTGGGAAATGAGCTACCACAAATCCTCTCCCCAGGGGAATTTCATGGCCATTAAAAAGACAGAAAGACTCCTTGCACCTGTATAAACAAATAGCACCACAAATTTTCTCATTTCCCATTTGTTCTCCTAAAAACCCATTTGTCTTTCCTAAAGAAACCTATTTGTTCTTCCTATAGAAGTCTTTTCTCCCCTCCCCCACCCTTAAGTTAAATATATAAGCCCCAAATTCTAACCACTGCTTTGAGTTACTCATCATTGATCATTCCCATGGGTACGCACATTACACAAGTAAATGAACACTTTTCTCTTGCTAATTTGTCTTTTGTCAGTTTAAAATGCAGGTCCTAGACACTGAACCTAAGAGAGTAGAAGAAAAGTAGTTCTTTTTTCCTCTTCACCTGGGTCACCAGCCATAGAAAGCACCACCTGGTATGAGATTACAGACCTCTGTGTAGAGGCTGTGGGAAAAGGGTGAGCTCTGAAGCTGACAGAGCAGTGCTCAAATCCCAGCACCATGGCTGACCACAGGAGACTAGCAAGTAGAGCCAGCTCTCTGTGCCCCAGTTTATGTGTAAGGACACTGGGACACTCAGACTTCTCACAAGATTATTGGCAAATCTGAGTAAATGAGGTCACATTTATAAAGAGTCTGACTCCCAGTGGTTGCTCAAAAATGCTTCTAATGATTTCTGCAGTGATGTCATTTGCAAATGACTGTGGACACACAGCAGTGTGAGTGCTCTGAGGTAGGGGCTATGTTTTCTACCCCTTCTGAGCCCTTCCCTATAGAAGCTATCCTTTTGCCTGTAAGCTTCAATGCCTGCTTTCCAGGAACAGATCCTGCTCTAACTCACCCCCACACACATAGGTAAGCTCCACCTGAAGGCCTCAAGCCAACCCTCCAGACACCACAAGTAATCCAGGACAGCCACATGACCCAACCCAGGTCAATCCTCCCTAGGAGAGCAGGAAGGATCCCTTTGCCTTTGGGTCCTACAAACAGAAGTGTTGGAATCTGGGGTTGCAAGTGGCACTGCTTCCCACCATGGGGAGAAAGCCTGGCTCTTGTCAGTTTATATCACCAAGCACAGACAGAAAGGTAAAAAGCGTCCTAATGGGCCTGAGGCCCCACACCCATGGTCCCTGCTGCTGCCCTGTCCCACAGTTCTTGTACCAACTCCGTGGGCACTGTCAAGTGCTCCCTTCCAATAGATCCCCTCTTTGGCTTAAGCTAGTGTGAGTTGGGTCTCTGTCACTTACAACCACAGAGCCCTGACTAACAACCACCTGCCTCCTGCCCAATACTTAGCACCAGAAAGGGGCCACCAAGGCAGCACAGTAACTGACTCTGAACACATGAATAAATGATAGCCAAGACTTGAAGGGTGGGGCCAGCTGAGAAGTGGAATTCCAGGAAGCCCATTCCACCCCCAGAATGTGCAGACCTGCCCACACTTCAGGCTAACCAAGAGCCACTTAAGTAGAAGCTAAGCAACAAAACATTCTACGGAGGCACGCAGATGGGAGGGTTTCTCTAACAACAGTCCCCACCCTTTTTGGCACCAGGGACAGGTGGCTCCTATGAGAATCTAATGCTTGATGATCTGAGGTGGAGTTGAGTCAGTGATGCTAGCACTGGGGAGTAGCAGCAAATACAGATGAAGCTTCACTGGCTCACCTCCTGTTGTGTGGCCCAGTTCCTAACAGGCTACTGCCCAGTACCAGTCCATGGCCTGGGGTTTGGGGACCTCTGCTCTAAAAGATGCTAGAAAGAATGAAGCACATGGCACAAGGTACTTTGGTCTTCCCTAGACTGCCCATCTTCAACCACCCTGACTCTGGGTCTTCTCTCCACATCCTACTGCCCTGGCAGAATCCTGAAAGAAAGAGGTAGTGGTGAGGCCAACTTTGGTGGAGGGGAGGTAAAGTGGGGGAACGTATCATCACTTAGTTGCTTAGGTGTATCACACAGCTAGAATCCAGGGTGTCTTCTGAGTGAGGCTGCAACCCCTCTAGCTCTAGAAACAAGATGGAGCTTGTAAGTCAGATGGGCAGCCAGGCACCCTGCCATCTATGGAAAAGACTCTCTACCTGGGACCAAGTCCAGGCCTTACACTCAGAGAATAAAAATTTGTACTCCCATGGGAGCTAAACATTGTCTACAGCACACTTTTGGGCCTCATCTGAATCTGATTCTAGGAAGCTAATTTACAACTGAGAGCACTGTAGATAACTAATAGCATTGCAAAATCTCTTCTATAGACATGCAAATTTTGTCTTCCCTTCCATCCTGAGGAAAAAGCTAATATTGTTTCTATTTGTATATTCATTTCAATGTTTCTGATCCATAAATGTTTCTGGTTTTTGAGTTCTCTTTTGGACAGGTTATAATATCCAACTGCTTCCTTCACTGATAAGCGAGTAAAGCCAAATCTTTAACACACACTCGTTTTTATTTCTGCATGAGATTTATGATTTTACCTTTTTCTGAAAATTATCTTAGCAAACTGAAGGACTCTAGGGCTGTGAATCAGGCCTGACTCACACTCTTAGGGTATTCAGCCCCAGCTTTGGACCCAGGACCGAGGCTCCCAGTACTCCCCTCTTACTCCTCCTCCTTCTCCACCTGCTGGCACCTGGGGCAACCTGGCTCTCCCACTAATGAGATTAGTACTCAGCTGTGTGGTCAGCTGTGTGGTCTTAGGTTGGGCCAGCTATTTATAGAGCCTGGATGGGTGGTCAAATACACCATCAAAATGGGTGTGTTCATAGCATAGTCATCCTCTCTCTCTTTCTTAAACAGCCCCATATGGTAACCTTTGCTCTTTGGGTCCCAAACCACATGCTACGTAAGGGGTAGAAGAATTAATATCCAAACAAAGAGATGGAAGCAGGCAGACTTTCTGGCAGCCTTTCCCCTCCCTGTGGTTCTTGTAATTGGAGCTGATTTCTACCCTGTCCTTTTTTTAATGCTGGCATTGCAGACAGAAATCTGCTGCCTTCCCCTTCTGCCATCTAGGTGGATGCTGGCACCCTGCTTCTCCCATAGACACCATTTACTTCCACATTTACTATCCACCTATCAGGTGTTGGGCACTGTACTGTGTGCTTTCGGGGTTCAGTAAAGTAGAAGACAAAGTCCTCACCCTAAAGGAGCTCGCCATCTGAGACTTAGACAAAGAACTGCTTATTTACACACATTAAGACAAATAATATAGTCAGAAATGACAGAATACAGTACTTGAGTACTCACTGTGTGCCAGGAGTGTGCTAGACACTTCATACATATTAACCTTCACAACAAAGGCTATAGCAGACACTATTATAAAAAAAATAAAGGCTCTCGGGTTAAATATTGCAGCAGATACAAACTAGGGTGTCTGGCAAGCTCAGAACAGTTTCTCCAGTGGTCATACCTATGTTCAGTCCCTTTCTTTCTTTGGGAAACTTTCTCTGACACATAGTGATTGGTCCAAATGGTAGTCATGTGACCCAAAGTGAGACCAGAGTCCCGCCCCAAGGATTTTCACCTGGGAACTGGAGGAAAAACTTCTTTTGTCTCTGGCCACAGAGCTATGGGGATAGGAGTCAGGCTCATGTTCAAAAGGCCTGAATCTGTCTCACAGAAAAATTTGAATTAGGATGTCGCAAAGAGAAGGAAGCCTAAAAACTCATTCTTCTGGAGTATTTCCTGGCAATTGTCATCAATTTGGCTCAAATAAAATCTTATAAAAATTCTTTATAGGTTTGGGCATTTCTTAGGCCAACAAGCCAATAAATTACTCTGTTTTTCATAATCTAGTTTGAGTTGATTTTCCATCATGTGCAACCTACACAGTCCTAAGCAATGCAGGTCCCTCACACAAGGTAACACAGCTAAAAATGGGTCGGCTGCATGCCCTCCTGGCAGCCACTTCACCTACTGTGTGGCAGAATTATGGATCTCAGAAAGCATAGGCGGTGTCACAGTTTTATTATCCTACAAATGTTTCCAGGGGGATTGGCATGACCATGAGGTTGACACTTCTGCTCATTGATTGCTGAGTTTCCAGACACGTGCTACAACACCCCTCATGAAAGTATTATTATCACCAACCACTTCTTAAGAGGTTATACTTTTGCCACGCTATCTGCTGTTTAATCTCCCCCAAACCTTGCATGGTAAGTATTGTTAACATCGTTTTAAAAGTGGGGAAAGAGATACTCCAGAGGGTTAGTAATTTGCCTCCAAGGTCAAAAGACAGGAAGGGCCAGGGCCAGACAGTGTGATCCCAAAGCCCAGGCTATTGACCAATTAATTCATTAATGTTCCTCTCCATGCAGTACTGTGATCAGCTGCATATCCATTACAGCCTCCAAGAACTGGCTATGTCAGAATGAATGTAAGGTGTTCTATGCCAACCCTGGCCCACCTACAGTCCTCTGTTGGTCTGCATGAGAATTCAGCTAGCTAACTTCTGCATAGGCCACAGGTCAGAGAACCCTAACCTTAAGGCCAGCAGAGGCCCATACAGGGCTAGAAACTTTGGCCTTAAAAAGAGGTCCCATTTAAATTCTTCAGGACACACACACTCATGATGAGCCATCAATCAAGCTGAGTCACCTGCAGACTCACAGGTGAAGGCTCTGCCCTGTTGCCTCCTGCCGGTGTGGCATTTGCCCACCCGCTCCACTGTTCATCTCCTCCTCCCTAGACTCTACAGCACCCCAGCATGCTGAGCTAGGCCTGACCCCCAACGTGTCATCCTCTACCCAGCTTTCTATAGGAGGGCCTGTGGTCTTGCCCACATGCTCCGATAGCTGACTGTAGCCTGCACAATTTCCACCGTAGGCCCTACCTGCACCTAGACTGGTCCCCAACCTTCCCAGAGCATTAGCTGCAGGCACCTCTGACAAAGACCTCTTGCCAGAAGAAAAACAGTTGCAGGGTCCACCTATGACATGTTCACCTTCTTTCCCCTTCTGGTCTCAGTTGTCTCTGCCCCTTTAGCTCAAAGGTGACCACCTGAAGCCCTGACCCGGATCCGAGCATAGGATTGTGCATTTTCTCCAGATGAGGAGTCTCAGTCAAGTCCTGGTCACTCTGGATCTAGGATCTAAATGTGTCCAAGTCCAGAACTCACTGTCCAAAGGTTCCATTTTGCCAGGGGCTAGTGTAGAAAACCTGTGGGCACCGCAGCACAGTGAGGCTACAGCCCAGGATGGATGTCAGGACAGCTTCGGCCTGTTTCACCACAGAACCTGCTGTCCAGCTGGACTATAGAGCAAGTAGAGACTCCCTTGAGTCTACCCTGAAAACTCCATGCCTGAGAGAAACCATGCAAGCAGACCAATCCTGATGGGTCCCCACCCAGCCCCCCTGGTCCCAAGCTAGGGGACACTCACAATGTTCATAAGGGTGAGTACGTAGTTCTGCACGTGCTCCTTGCCGTGGAAGCGTACCACCGAGTCGTCCACCGCCAGCAGCACCTCGATGCTGTAGCTGCCTGGCTTGGCATGTCGCCGCTTCCGCTCCACTTCACCCAGCTGGTCCCCCACCAGGCCCAGTAGGTTGGGAAGGTCGCCCAAACCAAAGGCTGAAAACAGGATGGGAAGAGATTGAGGTCAAATTCACATAAGGGGCTGTCACTGTGACACTGCCAGTCAACTCATCCCTGCCCCCCGTCACATGTGCCCTTTTTCTGCCTCCGTAAGGCAAGGTAGCATAAGAATTTGTTCCTCTGAAGGTAATTCACGAGTGTGAAGCATTTTCCTAGCACAGGGACGTGGCTGAGTCTTTGAGACAATGAGTAGCAGAGAAATGAGAACTGGTCTGGGTCCCAGTCGGTCCTGTCTCACTGAGGCATCCTAGCCTCAGCCCCTTTCACTCCTCCAGGCTTCCATCTCCTCTCCTGTGACATGGGTATGAATAATCCTTGCTCTCTTGCCCTATAAACTTGCTATAAAAATCAAAGGTGGAAACATCTTGATAAAGGAAAAAACTGTGATATTATTGTGGCCTCCCAATCACTGACATCAACCCAAAATTTCACTATCACAGTGGCCTTTTGGCTATAAGCAAAATATTTATTTTCTTAGGATTTATTAACTTATATTATGTAATATGAGTTGTTAAACTTCTGTAAACAACTAGACAGTAAATATTTTAGGGTTTGTGGGTTATATGGTCTCTGTCTCAGCTATTCAGTTTGGATTAGACACATAAAAGTAGCAATAGACAATACATAAACAAACAAGTGTTTCTGTGTTCCAACAAAATTTTATTAACAAAAACAAGTGGTGGGCCATATTTGGCTCCTGTACCTTCATTTGCAATGACTTCTAATTTAACCTCATCTTACCTAATCTGATCCAGTCCTTACAACAATTCTATCAGGTTATTGTCCCCTTTATACAGGTAATTAAACTGAGGTTCGAAGTAGTTTGTCTAAGTCTGTCTGAATCAAAAGACCATGCATTGAAACATCACCATCTATACTGCTACTTAGAAAGGTAACACTTTCAGCAATTATCAGTCATTTATACCATAGCCTGAATAAAGACCGTAGCAACATTTGTTGAAGCAGTGGAGAGGGTAGTGTGTGAAGACACTGAAGGAAGAGCTAAGAAAGTAGGACAGGAGCCTGGGATTTCTCAGGAAGGTTTCAAAGTCTTAACACTAAATGACTTTCTTGCCATCCTACCCTAAAGTTCTGATACTTGTACCATTGATTTCTAAGAACATTAATTTATCCACAGTTATTTGAGAATTCCCTAGGGAATAAGCAGGAGCTGAAACTGAAAAGATGCTACCACTACAATCCAAGCATGTATTCAAAGATGTGGCTGCAGGAGGGGTCCCACACTTATGAGATGATTGGGTGGTAGGTGGGTGATTAAAGAAGGGCCCTGCCCTCAAGCCTACCACCCAGTGCAGGTGACAGACAAGATATCAGGCTGTAACAATACAGTAAGGTCAAGGCCTGAGTAGGACTGACTAGGAAAGGCTTCTGCACTGAGACCCAAACCAGGAGCCGGGAGTTGGGAGAGGCTCCTGGAGGAGGGGATATCTAAACTGGGCTAGACAGGGAGCAGGAGATAAATAGCTGGAAGAGGAAGAACAGAGGGTCCTGAGCAGAGGGAAATGCACCTGCAAACCCCATTGTAAGCAAGTATGTGGAGGCACCATCCACAGTGTGGGTGAGCCTCAGGGATGAATCAACAGCTACCTTTGCAAAGACCCAAGTTCTATCTCTAAGTTTCTATTGACATGGTACTTTAGGAACGAAAATCTGAGGACAGAGCAATAGGGAACCATGGGACTCAGTGCTACTTTCTTGTTATTTTGTCTTTGGTTAGTGTTGCTATAGTGCAAAGGAAAGAAAGAACTAGATTTAAAGCACTAGGTTTGAAAAGATGTGTGGCCACTGGCCTACAGTAAAAACCAGAAGTGGGGGCTGACCCTCTGGTCCATCACAGCCAGCGTGTCTCTCTCTGCAAGTCACACTGCATAGGAGCTCGTGGAAGCCCTAGCTCCTGAGCCCAACAGTGAGTACAGCAGTCCAAAAGAGGACCCTCAGGAGGGGAGAAGGAGGAGCAGGAAAAGAGGACCCTCAGGAGGGGAGAAGGAGGAGCAGGACTCTCTCTGTGGAATGAGGAGAACAAATAACAGTCACTCCCAACTTGTGAGCAGTACTCAGAGGTTTACATACTGCAAGTGAAATGTGGCACTTGACCTCTCACAGCTCTCTGTGGCAGGTCTGCCAAAGGAGGTTCAGAAAGATTACCTGACTTATCCCAGGTCACACAACAAGTTAATGAGAAAGCCCAAAATGCAAACCCAAATCTTCCACGGTCTCATTATCACACCCTATCAAGACCCAGCAAAAATGGCAAGGGGAATTGGAGAGGGCCTGCTGACATCAGCCAAAGACCCTGGAGATATTCCAAGCAATACCCTCTTCTGTGTGTCTCGCATCCTTCAGGCCAGAAATAGGTAACCTTCAAAGCAGGGAGGGATGGGGGCAGCAGGATCCTGGGAAGCTCTTCACAAGCCCACCCAAGAAGCCCCAAGAGAATATAAAAGGATGCAGCTGCTTTGAAAAACATTTTGGCAGTTTCCCCAAAAAGTTAAACATCAAATTACCATAGGACCCAGGAATTCCACTCTTAGGTATATACCCAAAAAAACTGAAAACACATGTTCCCGCTAAAACTTATACATGAATATTCATAGCAGCATGATCATAATAGCAAAAAAAATGGAAACAACCCAAACGTCCATCAACAGATGACTAGATGAACAAAATGTGGCATGTCCATATAATGGAATATTACCCTGCCATCAAAAGGAGTCAAGTACTGATACACATTCCAACATGGATGAACCTTATATGCTAACTGAAAGAAGCCAGTCACAGAAGGTCACTTATTATGATTGCATTTATAAGGGATGTCCAGAATGGGTAAATCTATAGAGATAGAAGGTAGATCAGTGATTGCCATGAAGTTGGGGAGGGGGGAAATGGGAGGACTGCTTATGAATGGGCACAGAGTTTTTATGAAATGATAAAAATGTTCTGGAATTAGATAGCGATGCTATCTAATTACAACATTGTGAATATAGTGAGAAACCACTAAACTGTATACTTTAAAGTGATTAAAATGGTGGATTTTATCTCAATTTAAAAAAAAAAAAAAGCATCAGCCCTAAGCCCCAGCCTGGCTGGCTGCCCTGAAGGGGTGAGTTGTCCCAGTGTCTGGCAGCCTTGGCCCCCCGCCAAAGAGCGGGGAACTCCGGCCACAGGCACACATGGCCCATTGGACTCCAGTGCCCTCCTCAGGAGGGATTTGGAGGATGGAAAAGGGTTGACAGAGAACAGGCCTGTGGGTGAAGGAAGGAAAGAGAAGCATTAGAAGTATGGGAACATCTGGGAACTTCCTCCAAGGCCACGGCAGGGCCCACAGGAAAGTCCAGAGGGGCCAGGGTAAGGGCCAGCTCACACCTTGAGTCCGGCCAAAGGAATTCCTACCCCCAGACTCAGAGTGGTTTAGATTTCTCACCAGCGCCTTTGAGGAAAGAATCACTTAACTCTTCTTTGGGGCCCATCAAGGGTGAGTATAAATGTGGGGTATATGTGAGTAGGCAAGTATCAGTGTGTGAGGTCTGTGACTGTCTGTGGGTATGTGAGTGGATATTAAGGTGTGTTGGACTTGAGTATGTGAATGTGTGAGATGTGTGACTGTGCAAATTTGTGAGGTGTGAGTGGGTGTTAGTATGTGTGAGTGTGAGTGTGAGCTGTATGACTGTGAATTTGTGAGCTGTATGACTATGTGAGTGTGTGAGGTATGTGACTATGTGAGTGTATGAGGTGTGTGACTATGCGTATGGGTGTATGAATGGGTATTAGTATGTGTAAATGAGTGTGAGTGTGTGTTAATTTGTGAGCTGTGTGACTGTATAAGGGTGAGCATATAAGATATGTGACTGTGTAAGTCTGTGGGTGAGTGTGTGGGTGTGTTTTATGTGAGTGAGCCAATGTGTATAGATGAGTGTGTGACTGTGGGTTGTAGGTGAGTGAATATAAATAGGTGAGTGTGATTGTGCATGGGTGCATCAGACATCTCTACAGTGGAGCCCAGGTGGCAGGAGACCCCTCAACAGGCCACAGCTCAGCCATAACATCAGTCCAATGGATCTTCTGATGCTTCCTTTCCTTCCTCCAGGAAAGCTGGACATACCTCATGGGAGAGCAGAGCTCATGTGAGTGACACAAACATCATTAAGACTTGGTATCTGTCCTCCAGGACACCCTGGCCTGTTTGGGATCCAGGAGAAGGGGATATCTGAGCTGAGCTGACTACCAAGCAGGATGGAGATGGACGGAGATGGGGAAGGTGCTCAAGCTGGGGGACATTCCTCAAAAGCCTGTTTACTGTGGCCAAGCCAGCGCTGACCAGCTGGCCCAGGCATTATTCGGGCATCGCTCCATCTGCTGAAAACTAGAGCGAAAGATGTGAGGTAAAATGGTTCATCTTCTCCAAGGATGTGAAATGGTGGTAGGCACAGCCAGAAACGCTTCTCCACACACTGGACTCAGACTCACTGCTAGTCTTAAAATAACAGAGTAAGAGTCCAGAAAGTCTTCCGTTGCCCCTCGTCTTTCTAAGGGAGGACCCAGATGGGCCCAGGGCATGGCATCGCTCACAGGCCCGCAGGAGTGCCAGTGGCAGCCTGATGAGGGGAGCCACATCCCCATTACTGGGCCTGAACTCCAACTCCACCAGCTTAGCAGTCTCAGCTTTCCACACGACTTTGGCTGGTTCCGGGCTCAGAGCCTTGCGCAGGATTTCCCCAGGGTCTCTCCCCAAAAGGCAATTTATGGTCTTTTGATTCAGAACCAGCTCAAATAAAACAGAGCCCTATGAGCCTTGTTGTTCTTCTCTGCTATGCTGGAAGGAATGATGCCAGTCAACACCCTGCCCCTGCAATCCACCCCAGCCCTCGAGGCTCCGCCCGGCTACTCGCCCTGCTCCCCGCACCCCAGGCCTGCAGAGCCCTCCACCTCTCAGCTTGTCCTCGTGCTGCAGCTTCTCTTATGAGCTTCAAAGGAGGCACTGTATGTGGGGACAACTGGTTTTCAGGCATTCCTTCACGCTCAACCCCACCAGGACCCTGGGTGGAGGATATGGTCACTCATGGCCAGATTCCACGCAGGGCCTTCTCATGTCCTCTTGGCTAACGCCTTCATAACAAGGCTAACTTGGACTACAAACCAGTGCATGTCTCATCTACTGCTTCACTTGCTCATCCATAGGTCCTGAGTAATGCTGGTATGCAGGTTCCTGTGTTGGTCACAGAGTACAGGGTACAGAACACCCCTGTTCTCAAGGGCTTTCACTCTAACATGTCAGTGGCCACCCTAATAACAATAATGGAATAAGAGCAACTTTCATCAAGCACCTACCACATGCCAAGCTCCAAGCTGGGATTTTTATAGATACTGTCAATGAATCACACAACCTTAGAGGTGAACAACGATCAGCTCCACTTTATGGATTATAAAATGCAGCTCTGAAACATTAAGTAACTTGCTTAGGGTCACACAGTAAATAACACTGGAGACAGGTTTTAAAAATAGTCTAGTGGACACTAAACTGACCCCGATGCCCTGACACCAGGCAGTCTCCCCATGAGTGTCCTAAGAATGTCCTTCTTGTGGAACTGAGGGATTGAGTTGATTTTTAGGGGGAAGAGCTAACAGTAGCCATTCTACCTGCTACCTTGGCAGAGAAATAGCCCTGCAAAGCAATGATGAACCCCTCAGAGATCTCTAGAGTGACAAAGACCATAGTTTAGGGGGCTCAAGTAGCTCCTCTGGCCCCCAACTAATGCCGGTTTTGGTAGCTCCTAAAATCCACTGGGGTTTCTCAGCAGGTACAGTAGGTCTACATGACCCAGTCCCATTTTATAGAAGAAAAGAGTGAGGTCAGACATTGAAATGTTAAGGCCAGAAGTCACCTAAAAACACCCCAGAGATATGAATGGAAGCATAGCTCGGGGCCCTGCCCACAGCCTACCTTCATTGTGAAGGTCCCCGGCAGGCTCTGTCCACTCCTGCTGGACTTCCCGGCGGTACACCACGTGTGTCCTCCCGCTGGCCTCCTTCTCCTGCTGTCCCCACTCCAAGGGCTCAATGAAGTAGTCAGTGCTGTCTGTACGAATGAGGCCCGCCTGAACCAGGCACGCAGTGAGCAAGAGGAAGAGGAGAGAGAGAAGCATGAACACATGGCACAGTACAGGTGAGCACTTGTGAACGCACACATGCGTGACCACACGTATGCAGGCTCTTCTTCCAGGGCCTTGGGAAGCTCTGGGATCCAGAGGCAACTGGAAAGGGGTGAAAAGAGGCTGTGCAAAGCAACCCATGGCCACTTCAAGCAAAGCAGATTCACTTTCACTGTGTTGTGCATTCATGGGGTTCCATGTTACATTTCATGTAAACAAAGGGTTCCAGCGCTTAAAGTGGGGGGATGCAGAAAAGCATTCGCCATGAAGGTTATGCACATACACATAGGGTACCACATTCCACCCCAAAGCACAACCACTATTATGCCTTTACCTACAGGTAGACAAGAGGGGAAAATCCTATTAGTAAAACTTAATTATCCCCAAAGTGGGAGCTGGTCCCCCACTCCAGTACAAAGTACTATTATTTCAGATTTAAAGCATGTTGTGTATGCAAGCCAGGGAGAGCAGCTGTTTGCTGACGCTAAACAAGCCAGGACAGTGCCCCAGGAGTGCACGCTCTGTTTTCAACCTAATTTTTTACCCGCATCAAAATATTCCCTTTTAAAAAATCAAGTGTTAGCCTTGGAAATAAAAACATATAACCTTGGCCCAGCCTGGCCAATATGTTATTAGGTCACAATGAAGGCAGTAATCCCAGAGGCAATGAAATCTATAGCTAGATGTGTGTGAATGTATATGTAGCGGTATAGTACCCCCTTCCCCTACCCCCCAGATGCATATGTCAGCTCTATAAAGTAGTAAGACCAACTCACCTACCACAGTGCCTGGAAATAGTAGGCAATCCTTAACAAATATAATTTGTTGAATTCCTTCACTCCTTCAACAAATATCTATTGAATGCCTATTGCATACCAGCACTGCTCCAGACACTGGCAATACAGCTGTGAACACAAAGCAGTGAATAAAGGAATCATTTTTATAAATCTGTTGGAAACTTCCCCATCTGAAATAGCAGCCACTTCTTTTTAAAGCAGCCACTTTATGAAACTAAACCCCACCAATTTTGCAGCCTCAGCCTGTTTTGAGATCGCTTCCTAGGGAACCCCCTCCAAGACCTACTACTGAGCACTCATCACTAAGTCCTTCAGCAGCAGCCAATCTTTTTCATGTCTCTTCCAACTAGATCTGTTGATCAAACTGCAAACACCATTTTGGATCAAAACCAAGATGGCTGCCCTCTGTGCCTCATAAACAGACCCAATCAGGAGACCAAAAACATTCTAGCAGAAAAATAGCAGCATTATACTGGAATAAGTTTGGGGCTTCCCAAGGTAACTATTTTATGAGGTGATACTCAATTATATGCAAAAGTTTGGCTCTGCTTATTAAAATGTCAACTTCAAACTTTACATTGTGCACACCTCTTTTCATTCGAAGCACTTTTACTTTTCTACTTTTGCACTTACAATGTGCCCAGAAACTGATAAATAAGGCCCAGCCTTTGGCTAAGAGTTGCTCATTGTCTGAAGGGAGGGGCCTACAGAGGAGCAGACAGGGACCACATGTTGTAGTCAGTGGTAGGTCCTGAAGGACGGGTATCTATCAGGCTCTCAGTAGCAATGGTCAAACATTCAACCTGAACCCTCTTGGTCCCAAGGGAAGTAAACTGGCCCATGACAAACTATGGCAGGGGCAGGCACTGGAAGTACGGAACCATTAGGGTGGCAGAAAAAAACCTACCTGAGCCAAAAGGGTTATGCCAAGTAGAGGACTGGGGAGGCATTCACATTCATAGGCAAAGGCTGAGCTTGGACCTGGACAAGTGATCGCCATATTGAAGGGCCTCGGGCCCAGAACATTCCCCACAAAGCTACTGCAGCTCTGCTGCCACAGGAGCTTATGAAGCAATTCTCAGCCCAGCCACATGTCCATCTCATCCATTTTTCCATACCCCTTTCTGATACCTACGTGGACTGTTCTTGTTCCATTCAAAGCCAAGCAAAGCAAGAGACCCTCACACACAAGTCAGAAGGCCTGTGCTTCATCTAGGCAAAGGTACACAAACCCTGGCTCACCAAAGGCTGCAACTTTTGCTGTCTCCGCCCACCATACCTCTGGAAGCAACTTGGCAGGAGAAATCCCCAGGCCAGGGACAGAAGTCCCCACTCAGCCATGCCCACACACTTGGGCACCACACATGGCCTTCCCCCATAATGAGATTAGTTAACCACCTGCACAAGAAAAATTCTTCAAAATCTGGCATTCCCTGACTCATTGCCCAGTGATCTGACGTGGACACCAGATCTCAGTGCTTCATATGAGGGATGTGGGCTCCAGAATAATCTGCACGGCACAGGGCTGGGCTGGAAGGCAGTGCGTTGCAATCCATCCCCTCACGCCCCCACCCGCAATCATGGATCATACAGACTTTACAAGATCACCATGCCTGTCCCAGTCTGAGGCTTCAATATCTCAATGACAACCCCAGTCAGGGGACTTCTAACTTTTGCTTAAATGCCTCTAGTGACAGAGCGCTCATTCTCTCAAGATATAACCTATCTGAGTAGAAACATTTACAATGCTTTATTGAGCTGAAACATACTTTCCTACATTCTACCCTTTATAAACAGTCTTACTGTCACTGATATTAATAACAATATCTGCCATTTATATTTATATGTTATTCTATCTTTAGGACAACCCTGTGAAGTAACCACAGATATTAGACCAATTTCATGGATGAGGAAACACAGGCTCAGAATGGTTTAGTAAACTTGCCCAAAGTCACCCAGCAAATAAGTGACAGCACCAGAACAAGAACCCGTGTGATTCTTCACCACTAGTCTGTATTACCTCAGGCCATTCTTGGGCCCTGCTTCTGCCCTTGGAGGCTTCTGGTCTGGTCTGACCTTGCAGAGCAAGCAGGATAGGATGTTCCCTTCCTATCTCTGGGCAAAGCGTTCTCATGGAAGCCAGTCTACCTCCCACCATGGTGTGAGAATGAGGAGAGCACTCCCACTCCCCAGGTGACCATCCCCCAGCCTGAAATAATTCTCACCCTACACGCCATCCTCCTCACACCCTCAGCACTCCTCTACCAGAAGTAGAAGTCCCAGGATTCCTGAGTCTGGTCCAGCCCCTTTGCGCACAGGCCTCTCCCCAGGGAAAAGTTCAAGAATCCTATTTCCCCACCCCAGTTGACTGATTAGTGCAAAGACAAAAAGCCCTGGAAAATAAGTTTCGAGCCTCTTTGTGACTGCAGGTCCCACCAGCCCCCACTCTGGGATCAAAGGCAGAACTTCCCCCCTTTATAAACAGTCTTACTGTCACTGATATTAATAACAATATCTGCCATTTATTGTCCGTTTTTGTACATCATGTCTCGCCTTAACAGGCAGAACTTGTCTACGCCTAGGCGACGCCTCGCTCTCTAAAACCCACCTTCTGGAGAGGGGATGGGAAGGCAGGCTCAGCCATCAGAGCAGGCAGCAGGCTGGGCCACTTCCACCCAAGCGGCCCTCAGTTTCCCCACCTGCACCATGAAAGGTTTGGTCCATAATCACCTCTTGTTCTGTCCTGACCAGGAAACCAGGCCCCACATAGGGCATATAGACTGGCAACGGGAAATTTCTGGCTCTTCCTGCTCTCCAAATTTCTCCTGTCTCTCAATTTATGAGATGTTTATGTTTCTGAAAAGTGGTGGCTAATTTTAAAGCTCTACAATTAAATCCGATTTCTGTATAATCATGAAAGGGGAGAAAATAAGTTCTGGTAGGCTGGAAAAGAAATGTCACTGCTATCTGCTTTCACCCGTATTCCTTTGGAAACAATAATAAATAGAAAATATCTGCTAGAAAACTTCTTCATGCAATAAAAACAAAAACAAAAATAGCTGATCGCATCCAGTTGAGCCACATATTATACAAGTCCTCTGTCATTTCTCCAAATGGGAGCTCTCCAATGGCAGGCCTGGCCCCTTGAGCCAAGCTGTAGACCCTTTAATAAAACTGCTTCTGAGGGGCCTTTTCTGGGAGGTGAGTGGCTGATGAAGGGAACCTGTTGGACTTTTCCAACATGGCTGCAACATTGCTTTAAAGGTTGCAAAGGCACAGGCCTCCAGGCCACGCTAATTGAGGTTTTCCAGTCCTGCTTCCCCTCTGGCAGCAGAAGTCCCCACATCTAGGGTGCAGTTCCAAGGCAAATGAAGGAAACAGAGTCACATGGTACCATTTGACTTGGTGACGTGGTGACAGGGAGGTAAGTGCTGGCTTAGAAATCACTTTGTGCCCAGCCATGGGTCATAATTGACCAAGTTCAGTTAGTCACTGATAGGTATCATCAGGATAAGGAGCCACATATTTTAAAAGATAACTGATGCCATATTATTTTCAAATTAGTATGTATGTGGGTGTATATAAATGTTTATTATAAAATTGTATGTACTTGCATGTAAATTGGGAGGCAAGGGTACAATGAGCCAACAAAGCAACTTCCAGGGGAGGTCAGGAAGAGATCCCAGAGATAAGAACATGTTCCCTTGAATAGGATGGAAGTCCAGGCTTGGATAAGAGCAGGGTTCCATCTGTGCTGAGTCAAGTGCAGAGACAATAGGCAAGGACCCAGTCTGGTGTCCAGGCAAGAACAAGTAGCTTGGCTCTGAGAGGACAGCTGCAGGCCCTCTGGGAAAGGGGGATCCTGAGCCTCCTTGCTGCACCCTCAGATTTGCAAACCTTTTTTGAATGCCTAGAAGGAAGGAGCATTTCATTATGGTGACTCCACTGGAGGCAGCTGAGGGATAGGCCAGGTCTCCTCTTCCTTACCCTTCCAAGGCTGGGCTATGTGGGGCCTCCCAGAGGAGAAAGGAGCAGAGCAGGCCGCCTCCAACCCAACTGTCCTGCCACCTCCCAAGAAGAGGGCATTCTCGGGCCTGAACCTGTTCTGGAAATTTCATTACAAGGTGTTACTGCCAGCAGTGCTGTCTCAGGTTCTAGGGTTCTAACAAATTCAGCTTGAAACTGTTCCACTGTAGGAAATGAAAGAAAACCCAGCAAGTAGAAGCTGGGATAATGCACACCACTGGGAGCGCAAATCAGAAATGGCTTCCACCAGTTTCACCCCAACCCAGCAACCTGCTTCTATCCCTAGCCACTGCCATCGTGCTCCCTCCCAAGACCCCTCCCTAGACTGAATCACCTGCTCCACCACTGTCCTGCTCACCTAACTCTAGTACTCTGGTTCCAGTTATTATTAAACTTCATAGAGACCTCTAATGTGTGACCCTACCACTTTATAATTGTCAATCCTCACCCCACTGAGTCCTCACTTCCCTTCTCACCACCTTGGACTTCTTGGTGTATAATAATTCTTGTGCAAACATATATAACTCTCTCCCCACTGTTCCCTCCAGCCTACTCTTCCAGAGAAGTTTCTGCCCTGGTTCATCCCAACCAGGCAACCACTCCATGTCCACACACTGATGGGGAAAACATATATGTTGCCCACTGGTCTCACTTGAAATCAGTGGCCATAATTCTCACATAGCACGATGCTGGGGATTCTGTTGCACCTCCCAGTTGTGTCTGTATTCCACTTCTCCCAATGGCTTAGAGTTCCAACACTGCCCCCAACCTCACCCTCTCCTGTTTTCAAGGAGAAAACAGACACCATCAGGCGGGCTCTCCCCTAAACTCCCACCACCCTATAAACTCCCACTGCTATGCCCTTCCTCTCCTTCTGCCACACCCAGTGCTCAGAATCACCTCCCTCTCATCTCCTCAAGGACTTAGTTCAAGCAATTAGTACCTTTCTTTCCAACATCACTATACTCCCTCTCCTGAATCATTCTCACTAACACATAAGTACAGTCAGGGATCCCCCATCTGTGAAATTCCCTCCCTCTCCCTTAGCCTAGCTCAGCCCAGCCCAGCCCAGCCTAGCTATTGCTAGGTCTCTGCTCCACAGAAGATGAGTTGTCCACACTCACTGCCTCTCCCTCCAAGCCTCATACCTCCCCTCTCCCCACCCAACAGGGGCTTCTGGAGCCACCGCTTCCCAGAAATTGCTCTCATCAGGGCCACCCTTGACCTCATGTGGCCGGAGACAGCAATCATTTCTTTGTCCAGGTCTTGCTCAGCTCCCCCAGTCACACATGCTCTGCGGGGATTTCCCCCTGATCCCATGCTTTAAGCACCTTCTATTTGCTGATGACTCCCAAATTCCATCCCCAGTCCTTATCTGCCCCCCTTCCCAGAATTCATGTAGGATTGTCCAATAGCCTTTTTGATA
>PVKZ01000345.1:0-115612 GCA_004027375.1 Macroglossus sobrinus | reverse complement strand
CAGGATCAAGTGGGTGCAACTACAGGCCATATTGAGCACTCCCTGGGGTTCCACAGAGCTGCAAGGCCAGTGCCCATATGCAGGGCTGGGCCCACACTAGCTCAGCCTCCCCACCTAGAAGAATCCTAGATAGTCAATGTTAACTTATGGAGCCCTTGTTTTATGTGTCTGGCACTGTTCCAAGTTGGTACTGGGGTACAGAAGTGAAAAAGACAGAGTGTGTGCTGGTGCGTGACCTTAGACAAATCAGCCTCTGCGCTTCATTGTCCTCATCTGTAAAATGAGGGAAAAAACAGTACCTACCTCATAAGGTGGTTGTTGTGAGAATTAGATGAGATAATCTGTATGATATGTTTAAACTAGTACCTGACATATAGTAAACACCATGTAAATATTAACCTTTACATTGCTATTATTCCTTTTAGTTGCAGGCAAGAGGCGATAAATAGAAATACATATGTGAGAAAAACGCAGGTATTGTATAAATGCTATGAGGAGGCTAAAATATAATGTAAAAATGTGAAGAAGGGGGCTGGAATTAGAGAAAATGCAAAAGTGCTTTAGCTTGGGTGATAAAGAAAGGCCTTTCTGAGGAGATGATGTTGGAGTCAGAACTTAAATAATGAGAACAAGCCAGTATGAGAGGATCCAAGGGATCATTATTCTACAGAATAATTCCACAGAAGCAACATCACACATAAAGGCCTCGAGGTAGAAACAGGTTTGGGTGTCTGGGAAACAGAAAAAAGGCCTGTGTGTCTAGAGCTGTGATGTCTAACGCAGTAGCCGCTAGCTACCTGTGGCCATCTATAAATTTACGTTAAATACGAAATTCAATTCCTCAGTCTCGCTAGCCATACTTCAAGTGTTCTAGAACCACATGTGGCTAGTGTCTACTGTATTGGATGGCACAGGCATAAAATATTTTTATAACTGTAGAAAATTCTCTTAAACAGCTCTGCCCTAGAGTTTTAGGAGAAAAGAAGAGATTAATATGAGATGAGATAGAAAAGGCAGGTAGGGCCAGAACTCAAAGGGTCTTGAAGGCCAGAGCAAGACTGGCATTTTTCCTAAGTGCACTGGGAAACCTTTGGGGTGTCCAGACTCTAGCAAAATCATTTGGCTCAGGGGTGGAAGAGGAACTCTGATTATCCTACTACTCTGAGCCTGAAGAATCCTCAGAAGTCAGAGCTGAAGGGGAACAGATGTGTTCTCTGAATCTGACAAACCTACAAGTTCTGAAGAGAATACGGGAATGCCACAGAAACTTCCCCAGGCCTGAAGTTTTCCAGAGGGACCCGTGGCTCCCCTCAGTGAAGGCAGAGGTGGAACTCTTTGTCCTGAGGCCGTTGGCCCATGTCCTGGTAACCTGTAGGAAGGTCCTGGGGTGGGTGCTGTGCTGTGCCCCTAGATTTCCCTTCCGCACACAGATCCACTGTCAGTTCTTATCAGGAATTGCTTGAAATAGAACCACCTTGTCCAAGGGCCGCCTTAGTGGTCTGGCCCTGAACCCAACTCAGGACAGCTCTGAAGGGCCATTCCAGTGCCAGAGTTACCTATAGGGTTGGCCAAGGCCTTCCTTGAAACTCCATCATGTATCAACTTCTGCTTTTGCCCACTCCTGCTTCCTTCCCTTCCCACATTTCAAAGTCACCTTCCCAGGGTACCCCATCTGCCTCAGTCCTGCAGCATCACAGAACAACCTGTCCTCTTGCTCACCAGTAGGAGACTATCAAGGAATCAGGGATGATACAGTCACCATGATGACAACACTAAGTCAAGCACCATCCTGACCAGAAGGCAGCTTCCTCCAATTGGGGAATGGCCTAAAAGATCCCAAAGGGCTCCCACATTGGACATGCCCTATGAGGTAAGAAATGTTATTTATTGAGTGCCCCCTGGTCATGCAGTTTATACATGTGGTCTCAGGTCCCTTCACCAGGCTTTTAAGTGTAAGACTGTAATCCTCATTCTACTGGAAGCAAATCCAAGGCTTCGAGAAGGTCCATAATGAGCCCAATTTCACATAGTTCCCAAATGCTAAAACTAGAATTTGAACCCAGATCTTGTTGATTCCAGAACCCAATTTTTGCCTATACTGTGCTGGGCAGCCTAAACTCAGAGTTCCAAACTCAAGGTTATTTCATGAATTAATGCACAAATCCATTTTAAGGAATGTGGACATTTGGATCTCATTTTGCCTTTTTTGTAGTCAAGAACCAAAGTGACACTCTTTATCTACCCTACCTCCTCCAAACCGCCAGTGGGGACTTTATGGTGTAGCTATAGCTACCATCTAATGCTTGTCACAGTCTCTACTTTTCCAGGCTCTGTGAATACTGCTTTGATGTGCTAACAGCCCCTCATGAGAACAGTGGCTAATACAACATTCAGTAGAATCCAGGCTGGTTAACCCAAGCTACTCTCCTGACCTGTGACTCAGTCAGGAGCTGGCTGGGGACCACTGTATCTCCCAGGCACTGGGATGGGACAATTCAGGGGAGCTGAAATCCCCAAGGCAGCTTACCATGGGTAAGGCCTGAAAAAAGGCCAACAGATGAGAAAAAACACCCATGAGAGTCTCTCGGGGTTGACAACGGTGACCTGCCCTGGGGACAGGTTAAGGTAGCCTGGGAGGATAGCAGGGCATACTATCCTTGTCACCAACCCTTGAATACTATATAAGACAATGCAGCTGGCTTCTGAAGAAACAGATACCAGGATCAGAAAGTCCTGCAGAGTTGGGGCAGAGGGTGGGCTGGGGGAAGTCTGGAAGCATGATCAAAAGGAATATAGAGATGAATTGTCTGAATGGCTCAGGCAGAGGAGGGGGTCAAAGTACCTCGGGTGGCAGGGGACAGTGGCAGAAAATCCCATGGACACAGTGTTGCAGGAGAAAATGCCAGGTGTATGTGGCAGCCCTTAGCTGTACAAATGTCCACACTACCTATGACATGCCTAGAGAAGGTGAGCTGTCAGAGGGAGAAGATCAGGACGATAAAGCAGACTTGCTCATCTGCAAGCCCCACCCTAAGGCCCGTGTTTCTTCTCTGCTGGGCCCCTCATTCTGTTTTTATAAGGGAGAATATCCCTTTCCGGTCCAATGAAACATCCTTGTCCATCTGCCTCCAGAAAGACACAACAGAAGTCTAGGCTGAGGAAGACCTGTGAATCAGATGCCATTCAGGAGAGACAGAAAATCAGTCCACACCAGTCGGGCTGTTCTCTCTTTCGTTGAGTGGGGTTTGTTTACACTCACAACATTCCTTATAACACTGAATCAGAGGTGTTCTCAGAAGTACCATTGTGCATGAGCTTTGGAGCCAAACAGACCTAGGTTCATATCTCAGAGACTCTTAGTAGCTATGAAGCCCCCAGAAGTTTAATTTCTCTGAAGAGTGTCCGTCTTCTTATTTACAAAATGAAAGTAATAGTATCAGCTTTCAAGATTGTCGTGAGGGCAGAACATAAGAATTAAGCATTTTGCCCTGTAAAAGCACCCAGTAAATGGCAGCTTTGCTTCATGTTACTATGCCACCATGTTTGCTGCAGGGTGATTTTAATTCATTTCAGGCCACAGTTTGCTCACACTTTGTCAGCAACCTCAGCTGTCTGGTTTTGTGACATTCATGTAGCCATCTGATCCATATTCTTGGCAACCTCTGCATTTGTCCTGCCCCCTTCCCCTGAGAGTCTCAGCTGGTCCCAGTAACCTTCCCACCTCTGTGACTTAGAAGACTTGAATAAATGACCTTAGAATCCATTTGGCCCAGAGAGCCCCACTCTAGGAACCCAGACAAGCTGGGCAGGGAAGGAAGAGTGGAGCCAGGGGTGGGGCAAGAGGGTTGTGCTTTCTGCCCCTTCCAAGCGCCCTGGGGCTCAGAGGCACTTTCATTTCTTTGGGGCAGATCCAGCCCTCAGCAGGGTCCCCTCTTTCTCTCCCAGTAAGCCATTCCCACCCCCCCTGAGGACCTTAATGGCAAGAACCTATTGAACTTTCTTTAAGTTTCCTGGCTGATTTCGTGGGGCCTGCCTGATTGCTTTTTTTTTTTTTTTTTTTTTGGGTCACAGATGGGGAGGGTGAAGGGAGAGTGATTAAAAGCCCCTTCCCTGCTTTGGCAAGAGGCCCCTGTCCTTCCCTCCCAGGGCTCCTAATCCCTCCGCCTGCAAATGCCTGTCCTCAGAGGCTGAGATTCTGCAGAGCCAGAGGTTTATATACAGACCAGTTATTTATTGGGAGGCTTAGGGCCAGGATGAATCTGGGCTACATTCTCTTCTGTCCTGGCTCTTCTCACCTGGGTTGTAAGCAGGGAGGAAAAGAGAAAGGAGAGAGAGAGATGTGTGGATGAGATGAGGGAAGAGGCACTCATGTGTTGACGGGTCCTGTATGAGGTGTTTACAGGGGCAATTTCATTGAACAGATTGCAGTTGGTCCCTTGTACCTAAGGTGCGTGCATGTGTGAGCAGTATGAATGCATGTGTTTCAGAGACAGGACGGCTCCTGAGACAGGCCTGGATCCAAACGCCAGCCCTGACGTTTATGGGATGACCTTCTATATACCTCCTTCACTTCTTGGAGACTTAGTTTCTCATCTGTAAAATGGGGACAAGAATTTCCACTTCCTGAGGTTCTAGAGTTGATGGAATCAAGCCCCAAATATGGTTCCTGGCACACTGTAACATATGCAGTAGATGGTGGCTATCATGAAGAGAAGGAGGAGAAGGTGGGGAGGAAGGAGGGAGAGACTTGGAATGAGGGGGCGATAGAAGATGAGAAAATAGGAGAGGAGTAAGGAGTGTCTGAGCAAGAGACCTGCTTGCCTCCACCTGAGATGTGACCACTTCAGTTTTTTAGCAACACCCTGGGGGTGGGCCCCTAGCAGGACCTTGGCTCCCCCTGGGAAGCCCCAGCTAAGAATAATGGAGAGCAAACCAGAGGAATCCAAGTAGCAGAGCTGCCACCCATGCTCCACCTCAAATGCCTTTACACCTGCTTTCACCAGCAGCCACTGCCCAGAGGGACCTCCAGAGAATGATCCTCTTGGGGCTCCCTGCCGAGAACCAAAAATGCACTCTGTGTCTTTAAGGAGGCGCCTACTGGGAGCCCAGGAGGGAGGAAGGTTAAGATGATTAGCTGGTGCTAACAAATTTAGGATGTGGAAGAAGTCTTTTCTTGGCTGTCCATCAAAGGAAGGATTGAATGTCCCTGAGCTTGGAGAGAGCAGAAAGAGGGGAGGAAAGGGCTGGGGGAGGGGAGCAGAAGGGTGTTATGTGCTTACCAGCTGAGCTTTCTCCCTGGACAGGCCTTCCCTGAGCACTGTGGGGGTGTGTGGGAGTCATGCAGGTTTGCAGGGCCCGGTGGCTGTCTGTCCAGATGCTGGCCTCCCTATCAGCCTGTCTGTCTGTCGTCGCCCCTCCCCCACTGTCCCAACCCCAGCTCAGGTTATGTCCAAGCAGCTGGGCTGAAAAGTGATCCTGGAGGAAGAAGGCCCTTCCTGTTGATTAGGAACCAGGACACTCTCCCCCAACCCCCTTAAGCCCAATCAGACCCCTTCCCCATCCAGGCTCCCTGTTCTGGGGTCACCCCCTGCCCCTTGTCACCAAGGGCCGGGCTAGTCTTCAACTAGATTTCCTCTGTAACTAAGAGAAACGGTCAGGGCCTCCCAGAGAGATCACAAACCACTTGCAAAAGCTTTCATAAAAGGTTATTTCCGGCATGGGCTGGAAGGAGGGGGGCATGGGAACTGTGCCATGTCCAGGAATGGTTCATTCAGAACTGCCTAGGCACTGGCTCTGTGCCAGGCCCTGTGCTAGGCATTGGGGAAACAGACAGCAACTGCTCCTGTCCCTGCCCAAGTACCTGCTCTCAACAATGCACCATCCAGTGAGAGAGAGAAAAGAACAAAAAAATGTACTACAATGAAAAGTATTTACAAAGCAGTGGCTTTCAAACTCAGATCTGCATTTAGATCAGCCTTCCAGGTCATCCTAGGCAAAAAGACAACTTGGAAGGCAGCTCTAAATGCAGATTTCTAGGCCACACCCTTGGAAATTCTGATGCTGTGGCTTTGGTATGGGGCCCAGGCATGTGCACTTTCAAGCAGAGAGGACGATTGTGATGCTGGTGGATGTTGGAACTGAGTTGCAGGAAGACTGAAATATAGGGAGCAGAGGTAGTGTTGAGAATGAGTCCAGAAATGGGTCCAGGAGGCAGGAGAGGTTTTCCAGGGGAGGAGATCTGAAGCTGGTTCCTGCTGGGGTGTGGAACAGCAGAATGAGGAAGAAGGAGTGAAGTGGCTTGGTGGTTGGAGAATGCCAAGGCTGGTGTGGCTAGAGTGTAGGTAAAAACCAGACTGAACAAGAATGCGATCCTGGAAGCATCCTGGGGGAATTTAACGTCTCCAGCGAGACGATGTCTTGATTGGGGTTGCACTTTTGAGAGACCGTTCTAGCTACAAAGTGGAGAGTGGATGGAAGGCAGCGGATAGGAGGAAGGAGCAGTAGTTAGGGGGCTGTGACAAGAAGCTTGGTGTTGGCTGATGGTGGGAGTAAGATAGTGGCAGGATGTGGGGAGGAGGATGCCGAGGTGGCCTCTCAGGGACTTAGGAGAAATGTGTTTCCTCATCCTTGCTCACGCTCAATGCCTGTTTGGAGCAGAGTGGGACATGTGTGGTGAAGATGGAGGGCCTTTGTCACCTCAGCTGAGTCAATTACCATATGCTGAGGGCCTACTATGTGCGAGGCACTATGTTGGACCTAGAACCTATGGGTTCTTAACCTAACCTAGAATTGAGTTAGAGCCAGTTGCCTTTGGATGGGAGGCATTCACTAAGACCTGAAGGGTGAGTAGGAGAGAGCTCGGCCACGGATTGGATAGACTTTGTCAGAAGGCTGGGAAGGAGGTTTACCACCTGCTTCTCACAGATCCTCTGGGACTGAGTGGGTCTGGGGTACCGAAATCAGGAGCATTGGCCTGGGTTCCAAATATTGGACAGGGTGAGGAGCTAGAAACTGGAGGTGCTTGCTGGCTCAGAGGCTGCCAGAGCCCCCAAAGACTTGAGCAGTGGCCCCATCTGCTCAAGCTACATCCTTACTACCTAGGGCCCTGAGTACCCCTTCTGTGACATCTCCATCTTCCCTGGACGCTCATATACCACTGGGCACTGAAGTTATAGGAGGCTGGAGAGACCTCCAGGGACATCCTAAGCTTTCTATTGAACAGACTAGAGATGCTGCTCGGAAAGACCTTGGGCACCATCCAACTAAATGTCCCATTTTGTAAATAAGGAAACCGCAGGACAGAGAATCAGATAACAATTAGGCATGAGACTTTAATAGAATATGGTTCTCTTTTGGACTCTCCAGTAAACTTCTACTTACCTTTCAAGACCCACATGAAGTCACCCACATCTTGAGATTCCCCAGATGGAGCTTGGGCCCTCCAGAGTAGAGCGTCTACTCCATGCCAGGTGCTGACTGTCTAGAGAGGAGGGCACAAAGCTGACTGCCTAGAGAGGAGACTGGTGTGTAAACAGGCCTTGATAACAAGGTGGGATAAGGTTATGCTTGGAGGACAGGAAAAATATAAGGAAGCTTTTATCAGCGGCATTTGGTGGGAGATGGGGAGGACTTCCTTGAGATTACAGTTAAGGCCCAATCTGAAGGGTGAGAGTTAACAGGCAAAGATGGAGATAGGGTGTCCTGGTAGAGGCAGAGCAGGGGCCAAGGTGCAGCCAGGAGAGAGCCCTAGGAAGGCTGTGCTGTAGCAAGGCCTGGAGCTGTGTCAGGGAAATGGGGAAAGACTGGGCAGATGGACCCGGTTGGGCTTTGCTGGGAAGGCTCTGGCACCGGTGGGGGGTTTCAGGCAGAGAGGCGACGGAGAAATGTCCTCCTGGGTAAAAGAAGAGTCTGGGGCCCTTCCAGCTCTGGCGCCCAAGGGTATGAGACCCGTGGGGCAGAAGAATAACGGGCTAGGTTAGAAAGGTTCCAGACTCTGTTGCCAGCAGAAGTCTCAAGGGACTGCTTTCTTCCCTGACGTCAACTTAAAGGTCACACAGATCCCAGGTTTTCTCTCAGAAGCTGTTAAGGGCTCCACATTTTATGCTTTTACCCAGATCCCTTTGGAATTCCATGATATTCTCAACCTGGACCACTTTGTAAGATAACCAGTCCCCTGAGCCCCCAAGGTGCTGAGAAGCAGGACTTCCTTTAATTTGTCCTAGACTTAACTTGCTCAAGTTTCAAAGCGGGGCTCATTATCCTAGTATTTGGGGAGTGGAGAAGGAAAGGCACCAAAGGCTGCCATGGTGGGAGGGGGATCTCAGGACATCTTTGACTCGGGGACTTCTGTATCACATCAGCTCACAAGCTGTAATTCCCACCACACTGCAAAGACAAGCTGCTGTCTCTCTCTGCCCCCAAACCCTAGCCCCTTTCTGTGCCTGAACAGGACAGGCATGAGTTGATGAATAAAAATAGAAACTAAGCCATTCAACTGAGTGCTTATGCTAGCAAACATGGACCACAACTGGGTCATGTAAACTACAGGACCCCTAAGTAACCAGACTCCTCCAGTGCCACTCCTTCCAGCCTCTTCTTCCAGTCTTGTCCCTATCCTGCCAGAAAACTTGCCCCAGCCAGCACCTCGGCTGAGGCTGTTCTCTAGCTCCGACCCCTGCAGGGCCCATGACAGGCCATGGCTCCTGTTAAAAAGCTCTAAGTTCTGCTTGGCTTCTCACAGTCTCTCACCCCACAGGCAGCCCATCAGCAAAGCCTGCCAATGTCACTTCCAAAACACATCCCAAGTTCGTCCACTCTCCCATTTCTTCTGTCACCATTGCCTCTCACGTGGACACCTACTACATGCTCTCTCTTCCCATGCTCTTTGCTCCCCTAGTCACCTGACCCTGTAATCAATTGTCTATCAGCAGCACCAAGAAGAATGTAAAATGTAATCTGAGCATATGGCTTTCCCTTTTAAGACCGTCCAGTGGCTTCCTGGTTCACTGAGGGCAAGATTTATAAATGCCACAGGCCAGAGTCACATAAGATGCCACAGGGCTGGTCCCACCACCTCTCTGAGCAATTTCTCTTCTCTCCCCCTTTCCCTCATTCCATCAGGCCACTCTGAACTTCTTTCTCTTCTTCAGACACCAAGCCCATTTCCACCTCAGGGCCTTTGCACCATCCTGCTGGCTAGAATGCTCACTACCCATCTTCCGTTTTATTTATTTAATACATTTATTTAATAGATACTTTATAGTGCCTTATTTTATGCCAGGCTTACTCTAGGTACTTTTCAAGTTCTGATCATCTGTTAACTCTTCGCATGGTTGCAATGTCTCTTCTCAGTTCAAATGTTTTCTTCTCATGAACACCATGAAACATGGATACCACTGCTCCCTCATCAGACCCTATAGAAAATATGTCTTTAATTCATTTTTGTCATAACAATCAATGGACATTTTCATATTTCTTTCTTTACAGATTATTAGCTCTCTCTTCCACTAGACTGAAAGCTCCAGGAGGGCAAGACCTGTCTGTCAGGTTGACCTTTATGTCCCTAGAGACTAGCACAGCACCTGCCCATGAAAATGAATGAAGGAGCACCTGCCCCAAGAGGCTTCTAAGACCAACATGTTCTCTCAATCCCACAGCTGGCATGTACAAATTGTAGGACATAAATGGTGAAATGTTTTCTGTGGAGACTGCTTAGATGCTCAGTTAGGGGATGGGCTTTGGAAGCAGGGGGTTGGGGGGCATGTCAGGTCTTATTCATAAATATAAAAATAATAACCGGCATGTTTATAGCAAATGGCAATACAGTTTAGAGCTTTCAGAGAGCTTTACACAGGTGAACTCACTGGCCTCTCCCAGCCACTCAGTGAGGCTGTCATGGCCCCATTTTACAGATGCAGGAGCCGAGGCCCAGAGAGTCAGGGTCACAGTGTGCACAACAGCCAGGGCTCACCCATATCTTCCCGAGCAGACCTGAAGCCTCCGCAAAGAGGCCTGTAATCACCTGAGTGCCTGTGCTCTTGCATAGTGAGTCCTCACTTAATACTGTTGATATGTTCTTGGAACTGTGGCCAAATGAAGTACTACAAAACCAGCTGAGCCTCAGAGAGGTTAAGCTACTTGCCCATTGTGACAGTTGGATCCTGGAACTCAGCCAGCAGACAATCCTGACACTTGTTAGTAGAGGTGCTTCCAGAAATGGCTAGGTGACCCTGAAAGAACCTCTTCCTGTATTTGGGTCTTACACTCTTCTCTATTAAAGCCCAGATTCTTACTAGATCCTGTCTAGGCCGGTCTGGCTCTGACATGAGTAGCGGAGGGAAGAGGGCAGATGTATGGCCACTACTGTCTGTGGCCCCTTGCAACATGAGGAAGGGGCTGCCTGGATGCCTTGGAGCAAGGGCAGACCCCACATTGCCCAGGGTACCATGGATAGCATGTCAAGGGTAACAATTCACAGGGTCCAGCCTCCTGGATGACCAAGACCAGGGTTGCATGGGAATGGAGAAGGGCTGGGAGATCTTGGAGTTTCCCAAGACCAAGAAAATGACTCATTTTATTCACAGAGGGCTTTTAAGGTGGGTAAATGCTGTGAGTAACATCCAGCTCCATTGCAGAGCTGCTAAAACGAACATTAGAAATGGGCTTTCAGCCTGAGCTTCCTTTGGATAATACAATCTGGCTCCTTCTCTGTATGTCTCCTCTTCCTTCCTTCCTTCCTTCCTTCCTTCCTTCCTTCCTTCCTTCCTTCCTTCCTTCCTTCCTTCCTTCCTTCCTTCCTTCCTTCCTCCCTTCCTTCCTCTTCTTCTCTCTCTCTCTCTCTCTCTCTCTCTCTCTCTCTCTTTCTCATTCTAGCAGAATCTTTGAGACTGTCGTTTCACAGAAACATGATACTACTACGTAGGTGTCTATTCCACAAGGGGGATAGGGGGATGGGTACAAAGGATAGAAGAGAAGTGAGAGTCAAGGCCAATTTCTAACTCTCCAGGAAACCCCTGCCCTCCACAGAAGCAAGAAGAGGGTCTGACTTTAGCCTTTTGTAGCTGTGTGGTGGGTGGTGGCTTCAAGGGCCAATCAGTTTTAGGGATGTGGCAGCATCTTTTGTTCTGTTAGGAAGGACAGGCTGTCTCATGGACAGATGGATCTGGAACCAGACACCGAGCTTGGCTGGAGCTCTTGGCTTCAGGAGGCATCAGGGCTATGATGCTGGCCACCAATGGGCTGTTTCGCATCCTTCTGCCTTGCCAGTTTCCATAAAACTCCTGCCTCCCTATGACCCCAGTAGTGGTGCTGGGGACCCATTCTGGGGATAAGACATGGAGGAAAGAACCCACCCATTTCCCATCTAGCTGTGTAGGTTGGGGCAAGTTCCTTTTTCCCTCTTGAGGTCTCATTTTTCCCAACTGCAAAACAAATGGGTTGGATGACACCAGAGGATTAAACATCCTGCTCTTAGAGTTCTGAGATGCCTGGAGGTGGACATGTGTAGGACACACCCTGGACACCAAGTCACCTATCCCTTCGTCAATCCCACCTGAGGGCTCTGCTCTTGCATTTATATGAGGCATATGTTGGATTCATGGAGGATTGCCTTCAAAGAAAAGGTTTGCTGCTGCTGCATCCTGCCCAAGGTGACCTCTGATGTCCCTTTGGTATTGCAGTCTGGATCTGGCAGGTGTAAGGAAGAGGCACTATGCCTCTCTCCATCCCTGCAGGACATCTCCTCACTCTTCCTCTCTTAATACCTAGCTTGCCCCTCCTGCTCCTTGTTCAGCTAAGTTGAGGAACACTTGGCAGATATCAGTATTATAATTGTAAGAGATGGGAGCTGGATTCTTCTAGAGTGGAAGAGACTTTCTAAAGTCAAGTTCTTTCTCATGGGTGGTGAAGAAGAAACAAAAGGCTGAGGTAGGAATGAGAAGCAAACGATCGACATATATAAATAATCAGGCATGGTGGGCACACAGATGTGTACAACCCCACTTAAGCAGAAAGGAACCTCGGTTATCCAGAACACCACATTTTTAGAAGAAAGGGGTATATGACTCCAAAATACAAATATAAAAGAAATTATAAATCTCCATAGACTTCCAGTGTTGTCTCTCAGAAACGACATACATTCAGTCTAGCGACTCATCTACTCCTTTGCCATCCTCATTCTCCAAGGTGAAAACAAAACACTGCACACTGGTCAATGTCTCTGAGAGCCAATCGGCAAGAATGATGCAGCCAGGGGTGATGCTGTCAAGTACTTGGCACGAGAACAGTGCAGAGACCCAACAACCAGAACCAACATCAGCCATGATTAGTGAGTGGGCAAGGCCACCGTGGAATGTCGATGTGGCTACCATGTCCAGATGCAGGACCGCCATGAGGGAAAGGCAGTTCTTCATTGCTGGTTTGTCATAGTGTGTTAGGCTCCTGTGACAGTTGGCATAACTGTGTGGGGAGCTGGAGTCCACTTAAACCTCCACTGCCTATGGAGTATGCCTTAGGCAGGCTGGCTCATGGCACATCTTCCCTATTTAGGTAGGTGGAAGAGGCAGGAGGCAATGGCAGAGCCCTCTGCCTAGGAGTCTCCCCAGGTCTCCACCCGGCGGAGGAGCCAGCCTGCTCCATGTGTGCAAAGACAAGCCATCTCTGTCTTCTTCTGCCACACCCTAACTGCATCAGAGACATTTCCACAATACCTCCCCTGCTATACCTGCCTCACAGACAGATGGCAAAGGCTGGATGGGTGGGAGGAAGCATTAGGCTGAAAATGAGTTTGTGAAGTGAGCTGGAAAGAGTGACAGGCAGGCCCTGCTGCCACTCAGCTACTGCAGGTTCTGACTCTTCTGTAAAGTTCTCCTCCCTCCCCTGCTTGCCTTTGCCACACCAACCTCAGCACCCCACCACCCCAACACACACACATGTGGACCCACGGCCTCTGCTGGGGGTCTTACTGTTTCTCTCTCACCAAAGAGCACTGTGCAACTGGGCTATAGGGTCCCTCTGTTCCCCGGGGTTGGAACCTTAGGTACAAATGCCAGCAGTGCAGGCCACCATCAGTAGTGTGGTTCTCGACCACTGTCCTCACCTTGGTCCCACCTTGCTTATGCTCCACCTCATAGTAGCTGGGATCTCAGGGGTTGAGGCCCTATGCGGGGCACCTACCTATCAGCACAAGTATACAGTGTAGGAAGTACACTGGAAGGCCGTATCTCCTGATGTTTCGAGGCTGCTTCTCAGTCTCAACCCTGTCACTTCCTAACCCTGTATCCTTGAGTGGAGTACTCTGAGTTTCAGGGTTCTCATCTAGAAAACGTGATAAGTCTTAACCTCAGAGAGATGTTGAGAGGTCTGCCAGGTGCAAAATGGGCAATCATACTATCAGAGACCACACAAGATGGGACTGGTGGGACTGGAATCTGCCAGGGAGTAACTGAGGTGAGAGGCTGGCCAGGGGTGACAAGGAATGAGAGCAGCGAGCGAGGGACTGGGTAGCTGGGTGGCTCCAGGAGGAAGAACTGAGGGCTGTGTCCATGTGCCCAGCATGCCCCACCTTTTGGTCCCTTATTAGAGCCAAGGGTCTGTCCTGTTTACTGCCCTCTCCCTCCAAAGTAGCACCCAGCATGTCTTTAGAAACATAGTGGTAGAACTTTCTTTTGGGACTCTTCAGAGCACAGTAGGCAAAGGCTAGACCAGGCAGAGTCCTCCACCAAGTCTAGGGCAGGGATCCTGAGACAAATCCCTTGTTCAACAGCAAACACAGGGCCAGGCCTGGCCATACGACAGACAGAGACCCTTGGGCACAAAGTCTTTTGAGTGCCTCTAGCAGACTCTCCAGCAAGATGTACCCCTGTTCTCTCTCTCTGCCCTGAGCCGTGACCTCAGCAGCCAGGCAGCTGACAGCTACAGATAAGGTCATTCTTCTTGAAGGCCACAGCATCAGATCTTCCCTTTCCCCACTCTCCCTGAAGAGCCGCAGTATTTCCACAGGGACATCCAATACCCCCTCCCCGCCCCAGCCTGTCCAAAACAGAGCTCTGCATTTTTCCTCTCTACCCTACTCCCCTCTACTTTGTACTCAAGGGCAAAGAAAGATACTGGCATTTGAAGCCTTGGGGGTCAAGTCCTAGCTCTGAATCTTAGCCATGGACCTTGGGCAATCCCTGAACATCCTCGAGCCTCGGTTTCCTCAACTTCAAAATGGGGATAAACACAGACCGATATCACAGAGTGTTTGATGAGAATATAAGCATTACTGCATATAAAGCATGAATACGATGGCATCTTTTAACATGAACACATGTTATAATCATTATCGCTTACCTGGGCTCCCAGGCTAACCACTGCCTTGACTCCTTCCTTGCCCACACCTACCAGATGGCCAGCGCTCACCAATTTTACCACTCCCCCGCTCCTTCCAATGTTGCTACACATCTCTGCTCTTAGCAGAATTGTCGCAGCCTCTTTCTGGCCTCTCTCCTCCACACTAATTCGTCCTCTACACTGCAGTATGCACAACTGGATCCTGTCATACCCTTTCTGAGAAACCCTCCATGGCATGTTCAGGGAGGTGGCCAACACCTTCCATGGTTTGTTTCCCTCACCCCCAATTTTTCTTCCCAGCCTTATCTTTGATTCCATCCTTCCATGCAAGCTTGCCTGAAGCATTCTTGATTATTCCTCCTTTCCAAAAGTGTGTGGGAGAAGCACATTCCTTAGGTCGCTCTACTTTTATTACACTGCTTCTTTTGCTTACAATGTCCTTATATACGTTTTCATTAACTGATGTCTTGTCTTTGAAGGCCTACTTCAAATGCCACTTCTGCTGTGAAGCCTTTCCTGATTCCTCCCTTTGAAAGTAACTACTCCATCTCTTGCATTTTCCAGATGTGATGCTTATACTACTGCCAAACTCTTACCTAACTCTGGATAGGAGGGACTGTGTCTGAGTAACCTTTTACCCCCACAGGACTGAGCACAGGCCTAGGCCTGGAGTAGCTGTTAATCCCTGCTGTGCCCAGGTCACATGCCAGCTTGGCCCAGGGGCAGGCTGGAGCCCTGAAGAACACATGGGCAGCCCCGAGTCTGGCCACTGGTCCCTGGCTTGCCTCTGCTGGGTCTGGCCACAGTTCCTGTCCTCACATTTTTAAGAAAAATGCTCTAACATTTTTAAAAAAAATGCTCTAAAAATGTGTGATACAAATGTGTGGACCCATTACAGGAGTGGATGATTCTCCCAGGACCTGGGGCAGAACTGTATCTTCTTTCCCCTGGTCTTCTCTGCTGGCCTGTCTGAGGCAGGGGCCAGACAGACAGGGAGAAATAAACACACAGTGAGTTCTGCTGTCCTTGTGAGTCCACCCAGCCAGACAGCTGTCCCTTGTTCTTTCAAATTCCTGCAAAATTCCAGAGTCACTCCCACCTCCACCAACAGCTGCTACAAACATGGACCCTTCCCCTCTCAGGGCACAGAGTGAGGTTAATTGCCTATCTCCGAATGGATACGGGGCATGAACATGACCTTTAAGAAGAGCCCCACTACCCAGTGGTTCCTGTTCCAGGCTGTGGCTGGGACAGTGGAGTGCAGGAGGGTTGAGTCTTTCTTTATGAACCAGGAGTCCAAGGCCCTCTAATCCTAAGCATCAGCAGTGATCTCAAACATCCCCTCCTAGGAGCCAACCATCACCTCGCGTGTAATTAACCCTCACTTTGCCAAGGTCTATGGGCCTTTGTTTATATTCTACAGCACTCAACACAGCCTGCCTTCTACTGTATAATTGGATTGTAGGCACATCCAATTTCTCTTCCTCTAATAGCTTTCATTTGTATAGTATCCCTTGGTTCACAAAGAAGTTTTTCAATAACACTGTAAGGTCATTATTTACATATAAGAGATGAGCTAATGGAAACTCAGAAGTGGCTTTTCCAATGCTGAAGAGCTAGACACAGAGAGTTGGGGCTCAAACAGAGGCCCCGCCCCCACCCCACAGCAAATGCTGCCATCACATCTTTGAGGGCAGGAATGCTTCTCACCCATTTTTGCATCTCTTGAAGTGCATTGCATAACGTCCCTATAAATAGAAGAATCCAGAATTTTTTATTGCGTTGGAATGACTTAGTCTCAAACAGGGCAGAGAGGGACGTAAGAGAGAGGCTACACCTTCTGCAACCTTAGCCACATTTCTCCATCGTATTTGGCGACATGACATGGCATCCCTTCACAGATCTCACATGGCTGGATGCAACTTTGTGAAGGCTGAACTTATGACTCCATCACACCAGAAGCCCCTTTCCACTCAACATAATCATTGTCATTATAGCAACTAAAAATCGTTTTGAGCAAGTATGTGTCAGGCTTACCAAGGTCGGTATTATCATCATCCCTCATTTCACACGAGGTCAAGAGAGTAATTCATCTACAGTTGCGTGACTACTAAGGAGTAGAATGGGATTCCTGGGATTTGAACCCAGAATTACTGGGAGTCAGACTTTAACTGCTGGGTTAACTGGCTTCTCCCTGAGCAGGAATACTGAGTAGCACTGCTACTGAAGCTGGGCAATCACACCTCCCTACAGACAGCCCAGCTTGTCCAGGACAGCCTTCCTGTAGTGGGATAGTCAGGGACATAGAAGAGAATCCGGAACAAGGCAAGACTGTGGATAATGGACACAGAGCTTATTTCACTGAATATTTCACTGCCTGGTCTGTCAGCAGGCACTAGCACCTTCAGTTCACAGTGGCGGAGATGGACACACAGAACAGTTAAGGACTTTGCAAGACTGTCGCCATCAATGCCTTGTTGCTGCTCCCAAAAAGGACCATCACCCAGGCTTGGGAGAGCCATGGGAGCCATCTCAGAGCAGGTGACACTGAGTGAGGTGGAGGTTGGGAAATGCGAAGCATAGCATCAGGAGCGAATTGGGTGTTGGAGTCTAGCAGAGCAGGTTTGGCCCCCTGGACATGGGTCCTGGTATGGCTGGCACTATTGCTGCCAGCCCAGAGGTGACTGAAGGCAACCTGCCCCCCTGCCCACTGTCCCCACCACAGGAGCTAAGCTCCAAACAATAACACATCCTTGTTGGTGGAGAGTGTCAGCTGAGTACAATAGTATCAGGCCCAGAGGGTTCCTTCAACATTCTCTAATCTAACAACACTCTCTAATCAACCTCCTGATTTAAAAATGTTTAATATTGAAATATGTTAGATATTCAAATAGGTATAAACGTAATAACGTATTGTTTGGCAATAAAAAGAATGAAGTACACACTACATCATAGACAAACCTGAAAACATCACACTCCATCCATAGAAATAGAGAGTAGATTAGTAGTTGCCCAGGGCTGGAAGGGTCGGGGGGAGCAGAAATGAAGGACAACTACTAAAGGTTTTGGATTTCTTTGTGAGGTGATGAAATGTTCTACAGTTGATGGTGGGATGGTTGCACAACTTTGCAAATATACTACAAATAATCAAATTGTATGGATGAATTGCATATGTGAATTATATGTCAATCAAGTTGTTACAAAAATAAATAAATAAATAAACCTGGCATACCTACCATCCAGCTTAATAGTTAGTAATATAGCCAAACCTCCAATGACCCCAATCTTCACCTCGTCCCTCCTCTCTATTGAATTTGATGTTTATCACTCTTGTGCATTTCTCTATTATGCATATATTCCTTGAACAATGTTATCATGTTGTTTTACATGTCTCTAACTTTATATGAATGAATTATCCTGAAAAAATTCTTTGTACATTGCTTTTTCCCCCTCAATTGGATGAGATTCACCTGATTGGCATAGCTTGGTTTGAAGGTCAAGTTCATCCATGCTCAAAGTGTATGGTATTTTATTGCTGGAAGTACTGCAATTTGATATCCACAACGTGTCTCCACTCTTCTCCTGACAAATATTTAGGTTTTCTTTTCCTTTTCCAGTAGTATACACAGTGCTGGAGAGAACACTCCTTCCTCTCTTAAGCTCTTGTGTTTCTCTAGGACATGCCCAGGAGAGGGATGGCTTTTCTGGAGGCCATTCAGCACTTTACCAAATACAGCCACATTGTTCTTCAAAGTTGTTCACTTCTCTTTATAAGTGAGAAAATTGAGACCCAGAGAGAGAACAGTGACCTTCTCAGAGTCGCAGGGTCTGGGACCAATTCCTAGTCCAGGACTCTTCTGGCCCCAGCTGCCTTTCCAAAACCCTCCATTTCCTTATTTTTATTTCTCTACAAATCCCAGAGACCACCCGGGCAGCGTTATCAGAGCTGATCTAGGAGAAACACATGATCAGCAATGTCCAAGAGGGCTGGGGATCTGGAAGTGCTTTCGGGAGGAAATGGGGAAGAAATTAGCTTTAGAGAACTCCCCAGGCATCTCTAAAGTATGGAGAGGAGGGCCTGGAGAGAAGAGGGCTTCTAGGGGCAGGTGGGGGTGTTTTCAGGCAGCTATAGTTCCCTTCAGCCCTTCCCACACTGGCTCCTGACTCTCCTCCCCACGAGAGCTGGGGGCTTCCTTACATCCAGAGCCCTCTCCAAAGTAACAGCCAGCCCTCCTCCTGAGGTAAGCTGGTTGCCTGGAATAGGGCTACAAAGGCCACAGGAAGTGCTTTTATCTGGAATCCAGGATCCAAGCTTTATTGATTAGCTGTTTGATTTCTAAAGCACAATAACCCCACACTGGTTTGGCCCTGGCTCCTTTCACATACAACCTCTCTGCTCCAAATGCTATCGCCAGCACACGGGTATCACCAGGGCATCACAGGTGTCACTCTGCATGCAGAAGGGATAATAGCTGGTGGGAAGGGAGGCCTGAGTGGGCAGTAGGCCATGTTAGGGCTTCAGACCTTTATCCTAAGAGTGATGAAAGCAGGGTTATGCATTCATTTTTAAAAGACTATCTTAGCTTCTGGGTGAAGAAGGGATGGTAGAATGTCAGTTAGCAGCTGCTGCAGTAAATAAGGTGAGGGATGGCAGTAGTCTAAACAAGAGTGATGGTGATGGAGGGAATCAGTGAAGCGAGCCCAGTGGGGCTTGGCAGTCAATGAGATGTAAGGGAAAGGGTGGTGTCCAGGCTGACTCCCAGGTTCCAGTCTAGGGGTGGGGTTTGTGTGATGAGGGTGCCACTCTCAAGATTGGGAATGTTGGAAAAGAATCAGATGTGGGAGAAAGATGTTGGCTTTGACCATGTGCCCTTTGAGGATGGACCTGTGACACATCTAGGTAGAGATGTCAAGAAGGCTGCCCAGTGCGACTCATAGGTAGGGATGGTTCTCCCTGACTAGAAACCCACAAAAACTCCTCTCTGTGTAAGAGCCTCAGCCTGAGTTTTGGTGCCTGTATTTCAGGTGCTTGTAGAAGTGACATCAAATGGTTTATGATTGTGGCCAAGGAGAGAGCTTTGCACGTGTATACATTCTGGTCTGTTTTCACTTCTCATCTGAGGACAAATTACTTGTCCCAGTAGGTGGTTCTGCCTGGATTATACATTGAGCACACACCAGACATTATGTCAACAGAGTAACGAAACAGCCGAATGAATGGAAAAGGCTATGGTAGGAGAGAGGGATGGAAGGAACTACAGGGATGTTGAACAGGCCTGGAGGTGAAGAGTTCACCATGTAAAACAGAAAATAAAGCTATCAGTACAGGATGAGCAGATGTGCACAGGTGAGACACTAGCATATGGGCAGGGTAGACGAGTAGCCCAATTTTACTGAAAGAAAAGGAGTACAGTATAGTGAGAGACTGGTCAGAGACTAGGCTAGAGAGACAAAATGGGCTTATTATTCAGGTGAAGGTGTGTACGAGCACAAGGGAGCCAGAGATAGTTTTTGAGCAGAAGAGTGGAATTGACAGAGTGCACTGGATGAGGAAGTAGGAGGCACTGATGGGTTGGAGCTCCATGGGTTGGAGCCTGGGTATCTGGGAGGTCAGATGGACCATGAGACAGAACTTTAAAGTCAGAAGGAGGAGGAAGGGGTAGAAGAGGGAGAAATGAAGCTGAAAGCCCATCCTTCTGGCTGAAGCAGAGCAAGGGAGAGTCTGAATCATATAGAAGAGTCACTTCCCAGGCTGGCCCTCAGGGATACGCTTTAAGGAATAGCCAGGAATGACTAGGAATTAATCCAACAATTATCTGCATGTAAAGCAGAATTTCTGAGGTACCCCAAAACAGTATTTCTTTAGTTTAAATGTTCTCCTGAAAACGATTATCATCTCTTTCATCCTTTTCTTTATTAATGGTACCAAGAGACACTTTTTTCTAAATTCTTCCTTTTCTGGGTTAGTTGAGTCTGAAATAAGAACCACAAAGAAAGGAGGCGGGGCTGTGGGTCTACTTTGCTGCAGCCCAGTGGGGAGAGAGGGAGGCCCAGTTGGGGACAGAAGCTCTGGCCATAGTTCCTGCCCACATCAATGCCACAAAGCTGTTGGGGTGAAATCTGGTACCAGAGCAAACAGGGCAAGGCTAGACAAAAAAAAAGGGCTTCGGGACACGTGGACACCAGCTCTCACCACCTATGGAAAATAACCAAGCCCCGACAGGCAGTTCCAACCTGAACATAAAGGGTAATGCATGAGAAAATAGAGCCCTGTTCACAGAATCATAGCTTTGCTTTTTGCTGGAGTGGGCTTTTCTCCCTCCAAGCCATTGTCCATAGCACTGCTAGTTATTGCTCTAGAATACAAATTGGATCAGGTCCCATCCCTACTCCCCAAACCTTCTCTGATGCCATACTATCTCTTGTAGGGTAACAAAGCGAGGGCACAGACGTTGCTACCCACCAGTAGGGCACCCATTGCCATATCTGCTGCTGCGCTTGGATACAACCTTATGATCTGACTAAGCACAGCCTTCCAAGCAGCCTTTACTGATCAATCACCCTCAGGTTGAAAGGCCTTTACTTCCCTTTAAACACAGAGACCCAGAACTCCTCAGCCTGTGCCTTGGCTGTCTTTTTCTTCCCTTGTTTCCATTTATTGTTTTTATACTCCAGCTTCCTTTTACTGCTTGCCATTCCCAAAAAGACCTGTCTTAGAGACTTTGTCCATGTCAGAACCTCGGCCTGCTATGCCTCTCTGCAGACTGCTAGCTGTTCCTTGGAATTCATTCTCTCACTCCCATAGTAATAAAATTATACCTGCACATATGGCTACCCAACAAAAACACACTGCCTAGCCTCCCTGGACCTGGGGGTAACCATGTGACTAAGTGCTGGTCAATGGGATATGAGCAGAAGCGACACATGTCAGGTTGTTTTTCTTTAAGTTTTGCCCTTAAGGGTTTGGGCATATACTCCGCAGGCTCCTTCCCCTTCCTGGCCAGGGATTGGTGAAAATGAAGCAGCTGCCAGGTGTCCAGAGATGGAAAGGCTACCCTCCCAGCCCTGGACCACTATCCTCTGGCCTGCTAAGGAAGAGACTCCCCTCTCTCTAATTAGAGTCCCTGTATTTGGGGTCCACTGATATGGTGGCAGCTGGGTCTATGCCCTAACTATATGCTCTCCCACCTGCTTCCTTGTTTTTTAGCACCAACTTCCAGTGCTACAACCTCAGTGAAGATTTCGCAGATACCCACATTCCTCTGGGATCCCCAACACTTCACACATACCTCTCACTAGCACACCCAAACCAGAGGATGGCTGTGGCCTCTCCCACTGGCCTGGCTGAAAGTCACTTTTCTTCCCTTCATCCATCCTCTATACCAGAATGAGCTGTAGTGCCAACACACAGATCTGACCATATCACTCCCTTGTCCCCACTATTACAGTCCTAGTGGTCAATGCCTGACTCTAGCCTACTCTTCCTCTTAGAGGTGAGGTCCATACAGCTGGTCCTAGCTCTCTCTATGTGTACCATTCCTCACATTGCCAGCCCCACCCAGCCCCAGAGTGGCGGGCCTGAAGTAGCTGTTTCCTTGCTGCCTGGATCCTATATTGTCCTGCTCCTCATTTGTTACTAACAACAGGGATACAGAATGGGAGCGTTTTCCCAACCTTTGTATTCTTTTTAAGTGGCCTAGGAAGTCCCACGGTCTGCATATCTGTTCCCAAGGCCCTTCTCCTGTCTCAGTAGGCCATATGCTTTGCAAAAGGCCCACACCTATTCCTCTGAACTTCTGGCCGCTGTGACCCTCCCAACAAGGCCCGACCTTTGGCATCCTGTCCCAGGGCTGCAGGCCCATCACTTCCCTGGTGAACAGTGCATCCAGGCCAGAAGCAGGATGCAGCCAGATCTCAGCCAGTACATGGCTATTTTGGGACAGGGAGGATCCTGGGAGGATGCTGGCAAGGTCAGAGTAGGAAGGGAAGGAGGTGGGTTTTCTGCCCACGATTATGTGTCCCAAGCCCTCTGGATGCCGCCCAGGGCCCAAGGATGCCACAAGGAAGAATACACCCACCACAGGACTCCCACCTCAGCCCAGCCAGCTGCAGAGGCAAACTGGGGGCAAGCACGGCTTGAGGCTCTAGGCTCCAATCTCCGCAGCCACAGTGAGCAGGAAGAGTGTGTGTTTATTTGTTGTGTCCAAATAGCGCTGACTTCAGCATCAGGCAAGACTCAGAGCAGTCTTGGAGTGAGGAGATGTCAGAAACCAACCAGAGGGGAGATGGAGAATATGAGAAAGAATCCAATCACTCAGAAATAATTCTTGATGATAAGTTACGGAATATTTGTTGAGCATCCACTATGCATAGAGCACAATACTAGGTGTTGGCAAGACAAAAAAGAATAATACTTTGATTTTGTATGTGGCACTTTAAAGTTGTCTAAGTCCTTCTGCAAGTATCAGGAGCTTTAAAGTGGTTCATAAACTCTGACCCTAAAGGAATAATTGAAGATAAATGATGTAGGCACAAGAATGACAGTGATGTTTTACCCCTGAGTTTAGGGATTACAAACATTTCACAATGTCAGAACTCTACCTGTTTTGAGTGTCCTGGGGAAGATAATCCATCAATGTGAAGTGCTTGATACTGTGCCTGGCACATAGTAGGTGCTCAGTTAGGGGCAGCGGCAATAACCGCTATTACTCGTAATAGCTTGGCAGCCATATGACCTGCAGGCTTCAGTGTGAAGGAGGTAACTTTACTGTGGGGTGAAAAGCCTCAGGTTGGGCAGATAGGGCAGGTCCAGGGATGCAGCAGGACTGGGCCCATCTTACTAGATGCATTTATTCTATGGTTCCACTGTCTGAAGGTCACACATCTGGTGAATGTCAGAGCTGGAATTCAAATCTCTGTCTCTCATGGCTCCAAATCTCCTGCTCTTTATCAGCATTTTATACTTCGAATGAAGAAGGCTGCAATCGACCAAGGGTTATGGGGACAATAGACATCATTATATGAAACGTAGGCTGCCCCAGAAACCCTGATTTTACATTGCTCTGCCCAGGCCCCATCACTGCAGCCTGCCTTCATCTCATCTCATTAATCCTGGTATTCTTCTCCCAAAAGCTTTCCCAGATCCTACAGCTCAATCTCCCAAGGGAGGGAGAGAGCTTCCCAGGGCTTCTGGACACCCTTTTAATTAACCCAGACGACCCTCTTCTGCCTGGAGCCAGCTGAATTTCATCACGGTCTCACCATCTCCCCTAGCAGCACCTCTGAACTGTGACTCCCACCTCAGCACACTCACGCTCCAGCAAATGCAATCCCTCCATTTCACATCTATTGGCCTCTTTTCCCTGGTTTGGGGACTTTGGGTGAGGGCTACTCAGGCCCCTTGTCTCCTGTGTCCATGGAGGGCCTGCCAGAGAGCCCAGTTAGTGTCCTGTTAATGCCACCTGTGCACGACAGGTATTGGCGGCCTGAGCTAGCAGAGGCCCATAGAAGTGCAGAATCCTCTGCAATTACTCAAAAGTGTTACCTTGTCTCCCTCGACACTTTTTTAGAGCTTTCTTCCTCACCCCCTAAAAAGCATAGCCCATCTGTCATTCTCAAGCTTCATAATAATGGTCAGCAAACTAGAAAAGTCCTCATGAGCTATAACATCATTATTATTAACTGGACAATGCAATCGAACCCAACACACAGCATAACACCTAGCACAAAGCAGGAACTCAGTATATAGTTGTGACTAGATGAACAGACACAGGTGAGGAGCCGGCTATGCAATATGGAGGAAATGGCATGAGAAGGGGCGTCCTTGAATGTGATCTGCCCACACAGGGCTAGTAACTAACAGAAGCAAAATCTGAACCCAGATTGGACAGATTAGACTGCAGATTTTTACACCTTGCAACCTTGAACCTGTGGGCAAGTGTGAGTTAGTGTGGGTAGCCTAGACGCTATCCACGCAGCACCTTAAGACCCTTAGCAAGGGCAGGGAAGTTTTGCAATTATAGGGTAACTCATTCATTCTGGTAACAAACACTTTAGTATATCTACTATGTGTGAGGAGCTGGGGGCATGACAGTCACCGTGATTAGCCTAGTCCCTGCCCTCCTGGATTTATTTATTTCCTCTTCAATTCTGTATAACACTTTGGAATTTGCAAAACATAGCCACTCTCATTATCTTATCTAATTTCACAACCTGGTGCATACAGCGAAGGCTCATAGAAGAGTTAATAGGCTCATAGAAGAGTTGAATAAATGAATGTTTGAATGAATGAATGAATTATGGATAGGAGATGGGTGGGCCGATCAGTAAGTAGATGGAATAACAGGTATTGTCATTCCCAAATTTCAAATGAAAAGTGACTCTCTGAGCAGAGTGTGACCATAACACAGGAGGCCTCTGGTATGTGTCCCCATTCTAGTCACCCATTTGCAGGGATCCTTACCTGGTGGGCAGTGACAACCTGGGGACATCTTCAGGGCTTCCCGGCGTCTGCGAGAGTGGAGCTTCCATTTCTGCACAGAGGAGACAGAGGAGAGGAGTCAGTGGGAGTTGTAAAGGCCAAGCCCTGTAAACCGTCTGTGGGCTGGCAGGGGTGGGGGATGGGGGAGAGGGGCCACTTGGGGGCTTGAAGGAGGACTGTTCTTGGATCAAAGACTGGTCACCAGACATCTGGGTAATAAGAAGCAGACGGCAAGGTCTCATCTAGGTAATCTCAGTGTCTGATGTCTTCGGAGTGCTCTTAAAGAAATTAACCCCAACCGCAGGACCCTATAAAACAGTTGCAGCCTTCCTGCACTGCACTCACGGGCACAATGACCTGCTTTTCTTGGATCTGCTGTTTGTTTCCTGAGTAGGTCTGGTTTCTTGTTGGATGCAGGGGCAGGGACAGTGACTTCTGTCCTTCAGAGAGCTAGACACAGGCAGACCTGGGCAGGGGTGGGGGTTAGGGAGCTGGGCAGGCCCCTGCCCCTCATCAAACCTCATCCTCACCAACTTGAAAATCATTGAGCCAAACTGAAAGGCCGCAGAGCGGTGGCAACAAGTAGACTGGGATACTTCATGTCCTCAAAGAGCTGCAATTTCCGGAGTGGTGAACAGACAAGTACACACCTGTAAGCACCAATGCTTGGAGCATTTACTCTGCCAAGGGTGGTGCACTTAGTGCCTCAGTCCTCACAGTCACCCCCTCAGGGTGTGGGCCACACTCACACAGAGGTTAACAGGCACACCTCTGGGCCAGACTGCCTGGGTTTATACACAGTTCTAGGACCCTGAGTTGATAACAGCTCCTACTTCATTGAGTTATTGAGAGGATCAATACAGCTGAGGCACAGAAAGAAAGGTGCCTGACACCTAGAGGGGAACTCAATAAATGAGCATTGTTGCGCTCTTGTTACAGGTAAGGAACCTAAAGCACAGAGAGGAAACTGTATCCTGGCTAAGGTCAGGGGTCAGGTACAGCTAGGATTTGAACCCACACTCTCTGAAGCCAGTACAACCATTAGTTGTATTTTATTTGTTTCCCGCAGTTTTTTTTTTAATTGAATTTGTTGCCAATATTTTGAAGAGATTAATTTCACATGCAAATCTGCATTTCTAATTTCTCTTGAAAAACTGGAAGATCTGGCCACATGAGGCCTGTGCTGTGTCTGGCAGAGACTGACGATGTCCAGTGTGCTGTAGTCCCTGACACATGGACCAGTTAGAATGCCACCTGGCCTCCCATCAGCATTTCTCCAGCATTTAACTACTGTATAGTGCTGCCACTCCTGGTGGGTCACAAGAGAGGTAAAGACAGTTGTGTGGGAGTTGTGGTGAGATTAGGTGTGTGGTTTGGTGGTGAGAGGACAGGTCAGGAAAGCTTTGTGAGGATTCACAACAAATTAATGTCTGCTAAGTCCCACTCTGTACTGGCACTGAGCTGGTGCTTTTTTTGTTTGTTTGTTTGTTTGTTTTTTAACAGAGAATCACATCTATATTTCACACTCTAACTCCAAAGTAAGTTTAAATGTGACCTCACTGTTTTACTTAAAGAAATGAAGACTCAGAGAGGCTGAGCAACCTGTTGAGGGTCACACAGCAAGGACATGGTGGATCTGGAACAAGAACTCAGGCTTTTTGATGCAAAATCCACTCTATCCTGCTGGAGAAAGGTGTATACAAATGCCCCTGAGAGAGGGAGCACAGCTACAAGGTGGGGGTTCTGAGGGCAGAAGGGAGCAGGAGGCCAAAGCAGATGGGAGTGGGAGGACGGCAAGCATGTTCCAAAGCAGAGCATCTCACTCAGAAAAGGAGGCTGGCACATAAGTCTTAGGTGGATGGATGTTGAGGCCAGGCCATACTGGGCACAGAATGTCCACTGAGCAAACAAGTGACCTCCTAGGACAAAGTCTGGTTATACTCAGTTCTGAAGCCAGCCCACCAAAACCACTTTCCGGGGGAGGAACTGTGCCTATCGACTTCCCTTCCGATCAATAACCTTGAACTTTTGAAGTACTTATTTGTGGCTGTTCCTGGCACACAGTAGGTATGTGACATAAGTCTTGTAAGTGACAGAGCTAGTCAGTGACTGAGAAGCCAGGGCCAGCTGAGTTGGCAGCATTTTGGCTGCTGGTTTCAATCATTAGGGTTGTCACACATTCAGCAACAGTGGTGCCAAGCACAGGGTGGGCCTTGGAGATGAAGAATGTAGCACAAGACAGGGTCCCCACCCTCACGGGGCTCATCTTCTATAGAGAAACAAATGAATATATAATTCAGGCAGTGATAAGTGCTATAGAGAAAAATAAAGCAGAGTAAAAGGATAGAAGAGAATATTTTGAACTCAAGGGTCAGGGAAAGTCTCTATGTAGAAGAGACATTTGAATAAAAAGCTGATGAAAGCAAGGAAATGAGTTGTGCAGAGATCTGAAGGAAGCATGTTCCAGGCAGAAGGAACAGCAGCAGCCAAAGACCTGAGACAGGACTATGAATGAAATATTTGAGAAAGAGGAAAGTGTGGTGGAGTGACTTAGGCGAGGAAGGAGGGATAGGAACAGTGGGAGGGCAGATCATTAAGGGTCTGACAGAGACTGAATTTATAGCAGCACAGATCCCTGATATTTCTATGGCTACTGACAACCATAAAATTCTAGAGCTGGTGAGAATGCTGTGCTGTGCCATCCAGGCCTCCTGCTCAGGATCAGGCCACTCATCTTTAGCTGCCCTTGTGTTAGCTGATGGCCCAGTCCTTTGGGAACTGCTCTCAGCTTAAAGGAGCAGCCTCCACCGGGGTCACACCCACTTCACTCCCCAAAGCAACTCATATCCAGTTACTTACAGGTATGGTACAAAGACCCAGCCCCTTTGCTTCAGTTCGGGACATCTCAGCTGCAGAGCTCCCATGGGACTAGCTGAGGCTTCTGTCTCGGCTATATCCTTAGGAATCCAACCTAAGATATACCTGGAAGTGATTTTCACACTTCCTAAACCTTTGCCTGAACCTCACCACCGTCCCATATAATAGGCAGGCCAGAAATCAGCCCATTTTATAATCAAGGAAACTGAGACTCAGAGGGAAAGAAAATTACATTGAACTAAGCCACAGAAGGCTTAAATTCCAGGTCCTCCACCTTTAAGTTCAATATTTTTGTTTAGTCAGTCCAATATGCATGGAGCTCCTACTAATTGTGAGATTGTGCAAAGTGGAAAACAAGAGATGGTCCCCATCAGCAAAGAAGTTTGAGCTTCATGTGGAAGAAGTGTGTTAAGATGTATCCAGGTGACTGCAGACTTTGAGTGAGAGTTGGGGGGCCTATGTGCCAGGCAAGGGGTCTAGCATAGTGAAGGTATCCAAGGGTTTGAAGCAGAGGAAGCATGTGGTGATGTGGGTTGTATGAGAGCACTGAGCTGGGAGGATTTTGACTACAGGTTACAAACATTAGGGTTGTCATTCATTCAACAACAGCAAGATGCCAAGTACAGGTTGGATCTTGGAGATAAAGATGAGAACAGTGAGAACAGACCAGATCAGTGGGAAGGTTGGAGGTTGAGGTTCCTCTCTAGAAGCTGTTAAAGCCATCAAACCAACTGACAGATACTGGTAGTCTGGATAAAACATGGCAGCATGATGGAGAGAAGCAGACAAGAGAAAGGATATACAGGAGAAAGAATGGACAGTGTACAGGATGGACTTGGTGGGAGCAGGAGTAGGTACCAGGCTCTGCTCTGGGCAGCCAAGAGGCCCCCATGAGGACAAGACTGAGACAAAAAGCAGGCTTGTGGGAAGATGACAAGTTTGTCTGGGGACGAGCTGAATTTGAGGGTTGTCCTTGAGGAGTCCAGATGGGCAGGGTACTTGTGGCCCTGGAGCTGAGGAGAGAGGCTGGGATAGAAAAGTAGATCTGGGAGCTAGGAGCATCCATCAGGGTCGGAAGGAGATGTCTGACACAGAGGTGGGAAACTGGCTAAATTCAGGGTGTGGGTGTGTCTTCTTGGCCTGCTCAGTGTTTATTTTTGAAAAGTATTAGTTCTGAACATCACTGCGACTCTTCCAGAGCCTGGGCTTCAACCCCACACTGACTCTCCTCTGCAGCTTACTCCTTCTAACACCTCACCCTCAGGGTTACTTCCAACCTGCCAGACCAATTCATGGGTCGTTCCACCTTTTCACTGTCCCTCGCCCACCATGTTTCACTTCCTTCTTCGCCCAGCTCAAATTCTGCAGTCAGTGATGATAATTACGCTTCTGGCTACATCCTTGGCTACCATAATGCTCCTCCCTTTCAGCACATTCTCTTGGCTAAGGCACAGACCTGGTAGATCAAACGTTTCCACCTACCCAACATGGGCACCCAAGCAGAGGAATGAAGCCAGAGAAAGCACACGACCTGGCTGACTGGCCTCACTTTAATACATGATCATTACCTCAGATGAATGCCCAGCATTCATACTGTGTTTCCCCAGTACTTTCATCTCCCTGTCTAGGCATTCTCACCACAAATCTTCTCTCCACAAACCCAACACCGTGGGACCAAGGTCATTGTCACCTGATGACCTTGAGAAAACTGAAGCAGGAAGAAGAGGACTTCTGGAGGCTCCCAACACAACACATACCTTCCTGCCCATCCATATCTGTGCAGGCATATTCTCCCTTCCTTCTTCTTGTATGCCCCGTCTGTGCTCCCAGATAAGGCCAACCCTCCACCTGCACACCAGGTTTCCCCCCTCCTGCCTACTCTAGGACATCAAGTACCCCTCCCACCTGCATCAATTTTCTCCCTTGAATGGGATCACTTGCACAAGAAGTCAGCAAATGTTTTCTTGTAAAGAGTCAGCCAGTAAATATTTTAGGCCCTGTGAGCCATATGATCTGTGTCACAATCACTCAACTCTACTATCTAGGCGAAAAGCAACTATAGACAGTTCAAAAACAAAATAAGCATGGCTGTGCTCCCATAAAAAATGTATCTACGAAAACAGGCTTCGAGTAGGATTGAGCTGTAAATCATTACGCAAGCATGTTGTTGTTTCTCTCATCCTAAAAAAAAAAAAAAGAAAAATACTCTCCTGATGAAGCTTTTTTTCCTAGAAAAACTCCCTGATGGAGCATGTCTCCTCCAGCTCTCTCCTGGACCACTCTCATCAGTTCTTATACTTCCTCTACCTAAGTGGTTCTCCTTGTGGTCACTGATGGCCTCCATGTGGCTAAGTCCAGTGAGCGGTCCTCCACCTCATCTCAGCCTGTCAGAATGTTTGCTTGATCTTCCCACTCCTAGACAGACTTTCTGTACTTGGTTCCTGGGATGCCACCTTCCTGGCTTCCCTCCTACCATGCTGTGCTCCTTCTCAGTCTCCTTCGCTTCTTTCTTTGTATCTACTTGACGTTACAATGTTGGAGGGCCACAGGGCCCAGTTTCACCTCTTTCCCTGTGCACAGACACCTTTGGGGATCTCATCAGTCTTATGGCTTCAACGCCATCTGTATGAGATGATGGTCCCCTCTTTGTACCTCTAACCCAGGCCTTCTTCTGGAACTCCAGACACATTTACCCAGCTGCTTACTTGACATCTCCATTGAAAGGCATCCCAAAATTAGCTTGGTAAAACTGAGCTCCTCATATTCTGTCACCTCTCCCCAAGCCTGTCCCTCCCATAGTCTTCCTCATCACAGGTAATGTCAACTGCCAGTTGCTCAAAACCTTGACACCGGCGGTGATATCTCTTTCTCTCTCACTCCACACCCATTCAGTCAGCAGCTCTTGTTCTCTACCTTCCAGACATATCCAAGATCTGACCTCTTCTCACCATTCCATCACTAGCTCCTGGTCTAAGCCTCATCATCTCTGGCCTGATGACTGCTATAACTTTCTGATGGATCCCCCTGCTTCTGCGCTTGCCCCACAGCAGCCAGGGTGACCATACAGGCCTCCTTGATGAGCCTACACATGCAGGCTTCCTTCTACCTTAGGGCCTTTGCACTTGCTGCCCCTGTGCCTGGGATATTCTTTTTCTAGCTGATCATCTGGCTCACTCTCAGTGAGGACTTCCTTGCCCTTGGTGCTCTCTCACAATATACTTACTATCCTTCTTCCATGTTTTATTGTCTCCTTAGGATTTTGTTGTTGTTTTTTCCTTATTTATCTTGCTCACTGTCTCCCCACCCCACCACTAAAAAGTAAATTCTACAAGTACGTGGATATTTCGGTCTGTTTTATTCAGCGTCTAGAACATGGTCTGGCATCTGGTAGATGCTCAATAAATAATTGTTACTTGCAAAATAGGAGATTTCACATAAAGGTCTAGATTTTCAGTCTCTCCTGTTCAATGGGGGTACCTGGCAACACTGGGCCATGGTAACAGTCAGGTGGTATTGAGTGGTGGCTGTTCATTTTTGGTGAACACGTGCTGTCCAGGTCACCACAGTACCCTCCTGCTGGCCAGTTTCATCTACTTAGGCCATGAGCATGGCCCCCTTGGTAAGAAATCTCCAGGCTGAGGCTCAGAGGCAGGTGGAACACTTTCTGAGGCTCTGGGGTGGACCCCCAGCCATCCTAAATACAGAAGCCTTCCTGCTTTGCTCCAGGGCCTCCTGGAATGCCCCACGTGGCCAGAGTTGAAACATCACCCGCCTGATCATCGCAGCTATTAAAATGCCTGTATCAGTATCAAAGGGAAAATGCCAAGCGGCTACTCACTCCCGCCAAAGAATGCAGCTCTGGCCTGGCCTTGGGTTTAGGGGCCACTCCCTCCCCATGCTCAGCACCAGGGCTCTTAAAGGGCTCAGGCTCTGCCTGGGCCTCTGTAACACGTGGGTGTGTCCTGGGTGTAGTGTTGGGGAGTGAGCTCAGAGGCAGATGCCAGGTGAGCTCTGGACTCCACAGCCGTGACCTTGAGCCTGGCACCTCTCCTCTGAGGAAACCTGTAAAATGGAGATATTAAAACCCCCCACACTATCAACCTCCTAGTGTTGCTGTGGAGAGTATCTTAGAAACCATGAAGCACTCCCCAGGTGGAACTGTTAAATGAGCTAACATGAATAATAATAGCTACACATATTGAGCAGTATATACCATGAACTATACTAAATGCTTTAGGCGGAAATGTCATTTAATAATTAATTTTTGATATTATTAGTGTATGACTCCTATTAGAATCCACCTGCCCTTGGAGGCTGCTGTGGGACTTTATTTTGGGTTAGGACAGATGGCCTCAAAACTCTGATGAAGTATCCACCATGTGCAGAGCTTGGCAGCATTGATGTTGCTTGAGCTTCTTTTGGGAGTGCCAGGACCTCAGGGTCTAGCCCCAGCTCTTCCACTATGTATTAAGTTAGAGCTATAACCTCTCTAGACCTCAGGCTCCTCATCTGTAAACTGGGGATAATATTAGTTATCTTGTAGACTACACAAGGCAGCTGAAGGGAAAAATGAGATAAGATCAAAAACCAAAAAGAGATGTCTAGATGTGAGGAAGGATGAGCCCCTGTTGTGCCAACTTCTTTTTCTTAGTGGCCGAGTGAAAGCCACTTCTTTCTTGAGCGGGTGCCAGGCCTGCCTCCTCCCACCTGCCCGGTGAGGCTGGCCTGGCCTCATGCACTGCCACAAGCATGTGGACATGTGGTCAAGTTTCCTGCCATCCCTCCTTCCCGCTCTGGGGAAACTCGGACCCCTCTTCCTGCAAGAGGAAGGGTGAATGAAGACCTGCCTGCAGCCCTGCCTTTTGACCCTGAGAATTAAAAGTTGAAAGGAGTTGACCAACGAAATGACTACACTGGGCAAAGTCTGGCAACCTGTGTAAGCATCTGATTATAATACTTGGCACAGAACGGGTGCTTGATCCCATCTGCTAGAGCTCTTCCCATCACCCTGTGCCATAACTGTTACTGGCCCAGCACTCCGTTGGAGACTGAGCCAGCCTTTGAGGGCGGGACCCAGTCGGGTATCTGTGATCCATGCTTGAACTGAATTACTTACTTTTAGGTCTATCCCCTAGGATCCATCCCTGTGGTCCCAGGAGGACATGGGCTTTGGGCTGGGCTTTGGCAGAATTTAGTTAGAAAGAAATGCGGGTGGCAGGGCATTCGATGAGGAGCAAAGGCATAAGGCAGGATCTGGGCTGTGCAGTGCTGGCTCTGTGAGCTTAATCTCAGGGACTGCAGGAGAGGACAGCCCATAAATGGGGTTTGTTAAGGCAGCAGGCCACTGTGCGGCTGCATGCCTGGGGCACAGGCAGCTCAGTGTGGTAAAATCAAAGTGGAGGAAATCTAGACACAACCCACACCCACCAGAACCGGACTTGCCCAGTCTGTTTGAAGGCCTGCGTGCTGGGGGCTGGGAGGGGGTGCAATGGGGCTGCCCGAAGAACCGTCATCTCCCTCCTTTCACAGTTCTCTTTGTACAATGGACTTGGCGCCTGATCATAGACTCCCAGGGCCAAGAAACAGGGGCCTGAGGGTCTGCCGGATGCCAGGGGCTGTCTTTGCCTCCCTGTTTCACCAGAACCACAGACAGATGTGGCCCCAGGCACTGCAGATCAGAAAAAGTCAGGGGAAGGAGCTGCATGCCCCTGTGTGAGCTTTCCAGGCTTCATATGAGAAAGTCCTTCCTTCCAGCTAACCTAAGGCCTTGCAGCTGCCTCAGAGGAGTCAAGGAACTGGCCCCTGGAACTATTTAGATGTGGGTGGGAGCTGGTTAGCATGAGACCTAGCATCTCAAAGTTTTCATGGGGTCTGGGGTCACCTCTGGGCCAGGTGCAAGATGAAGTAGGGGTTCCCTACAACAGAACAGTGAGGTGTGGAGGTAAGAGTGCTGGGGTGGAAGTCAGGCACCTCTTCCTGCCTTCCCGCCCTTCCACAAATGGGTATTGAGCATCTATATGTGCCAGAGTACTGGGGACACATGTCTGAGCTAAGCAGATATTTAGGCTATCCTCAGGGAGCTTACTCTGTAGGGAGGGCATATATGAGTCTACAAACCACTCACAGCAATGTGAAGTTACCGCTGTCATCAGAGCTATGGCCGGAAGGGGTGAGGTGCTGAGAACCTGTCCTGAGGCTTTGACTAGGCTGGCTCATCATGGGAAAGTGACAGCTGGGCTGAGATCTGAGGATGAGCAACAATGAACCAGATAAGGTATAGGAGAATGGCTGAGACCTGACACAGCCATGTGCTTCTTATGAACCAGGCAGGGGTCTTGCATATATTAATTCATTTGGTACTCACAGCAACTCAATTATGAATGAGGAAACTGAGACAGAGAGAGATGAATTAACTTGCATGCTGACACACTGCCAAGAAGAGCAGAGGCAGGACTTGAACCAGGAAGCCTGGCTCAGAGCCCATGTCTCTCTGCTATGCGTGCCTGTGACTGCAGGGCAGAGGCGTGGTTCTTTGCAGGAAATCACAGTATCTCAATAATCACAATACCTATTATTGGACTGCTAGGCACTGCTCAAAGCTCTTGTTTTAACTTGTTTAATCCTAAAAACATACCCATAAGGAGATTCTCTTGTTATCATCACCCCCATTTTACAGAGGTGCAACTCAAAGCACTGAGAGGTTAAACAACTTGCCTGACATTACATGGCCAGTAGAGCTGGACTTGAACCCAGCCATCTGGCTTGAGTCTGTGCTCTTAACCATGACAGTGTACGGCCGTGGGGCTGGACTCTGAAAGTGTGGGGAGTTGAGTCACAGTGTACGGCCGTGGGGCTGGAGAGGGTGGCAAGAAGCAGGTTCTCCAGGTCTCATGGACTACATTAAGAAATTTAGTCTCTGGCTTGAGATTAACAAGAAATCACTGAAGAGTTGTAATCAGAGAAATGTAGTGATCACGTTGAAAGTTTTTAAAAGGTCACCTTGGCTGCTGCGTGGATGAAGAAAGCGGGTAGGGCAGAGTGAATGGGAGCAGATGAATTAGGAGAGCCCAAGGTAGCTCAGGTGGGAAAGGGCAGGCAGGCGGTGATGGAGAGAAGACAGATCTGTGGGAGGCTGAGAAGGTGAGGTCAGTAGGGCCTGGATTAAGTGCAGCTGGAGGCCAGTGCATTCACAGATGAAGAGGTGCTGGGGAAGGTTGGACTTCCTTCTCAGCTTAGACATGTTGAGTTTGAGGTACTTTTAGGACATGTTGGAGGGGTGGGATGGTAAGTGTAGAGATGGGTCTGAAGCTCTAACCAGATGAAGGACATACATTACAGTCAGGACAGTCCAACTATGGAACAGCAGCTTCATTAGGTGTTGAGCTCCCTGTCAGTGAGGGTGTGTGAGTGTGAAAAGCGGGGATGTTATGGGGGATTCCTAATATAGCACATAGCTCCCTTCCTCCCAACATGCTGATGCTATGGAGTGGGGAGAGGCCGGAGGTCACAGGACCACCCTCTGACTTACCCCCAATAAACCTCAAGTGTCAGCTCACAGTGAAGTAGACTAAGGCTGCTCCTGGAAGAACCCCAGCAAATTCCCTTTTACCCAATCCCCTTCTTCACTCCTGTCCCCAGAAGTCACCCTTCTTGTCCTGCCCTATACCCTTGTCAGAGTATGCGTGACCTGGTGCAGAAAACCTCAAAGCGATGGCTTAAGAGGCACCTTCATGGGGCATGTGCAGCGTAATGGGGGACTGCAAGTATAAAGTCCCTTGGATGGCAAAATCCCAGGTCCTGTGACTGCTTTTCTGAGAAAGATATGTCCTCTGGGGGCAGCAAGATCTCCCTGCTGCCACTTAGAGAACGGATAGGAGTGAGCCACCTGGCAGGAGGGCAGGGTAGACAGGAAGAGCATACTGCAGTGGGAAATGCCTGAGAAAAAGGAAGGCCAAAACTGGACTGCAGGCCTCAAGAAGCCAGTGAGGCTGGGGGCAGGGGTGTGGTGAGGAGAGGAAAGGGTGCTGAAGAGAGGGCAGAGGCCCAGCTCATATGGACTCCAGCCATGGAAGGGTTTTCTGGAAAACCCACAATACTCTCCAAAAGGGGAAACAGGGACCCAGTGTCCCCCTGGCAGGCTGTTCCCAGCTTCTCAGGCAGGCAGTTCCGCCCCTTTGTGCCGGGCTAGCCTTTGCCCTTTGAAGGCCCAAAGGAGCCCCGGCTGCCAGCAGCCCTGTACCGCCCTTTCAGCTTCAGAGAGGCTCCCACCTGGGACATGTGGCCTGTGGATGGGAGACCACCAGTGTCATCATGGAGCTGCTAGGGCCTCCTGGCAGCCCACGACACCCCGAGGGACCCAGCTTGCCCCAGCCCTCCCAGTCTCTCTCCAGACCCGGCCTCAGTCTCCCTTGGAGGAGCCTGCCAACTTCCTTTATTTACTGGGGACTAAGCTGCTTCTGAGAGGGGCAGACTCCAACCAAAAGAGATGGGAGAAGGACTCCTGGGTTTCTCCTAAAACTTCCTTTCTCCTGGATGGAAAACCCTCAGTTGACTTTATTTTCTGAAACAATAACAACAACAACAAACCGAAATATCAAAACTAACCTTCCCCAGCAAAAGCTATTGCTTCCCCTTCTTTAAAGCTCCCAGCCTTTCAAGCTGAGCAGTGTACGGTAGGACTTTCATTGGCATCTCATTGTGACCCTCATTACCATCACCATCAGCCTCTCATGCACTGCTTGGGAACCAGGTGAGGGGTCTGGGTTAAATTGTACAGGATATCCCAGTCACAGGGGTACAGTAAGTTTTCTCTCTCAGGGACTGCCAGCCACGGAGCTTGTGAAGTATCCCAAGGCCAGACCCTCCGCACAAGGATTCACATCAGGATTTTGGGAGGGGGAGGTCAGCTTTGGTGTGCTTTAAAGCTCCCAGGTGACACTATGAGGCTAGCTTTTCACCAGTCCAGGGCAGGCCTTTGAGGGTGTGTAGATATGATGAGAAGGAGGGGAAATAATTTTCAAAAGTTTAGTTACTATAGAACTTTTAGCCCTATCTTGCTTCAAAAGAGGACATTCAGGGAGCTTCATAGACAGACAGACACACATTATATAGTAAGGCAGCAGGAGGTCAAAAGGAAAAAGAAAAGCCAGGAAGGGTGATAAAACAGAACTGGGAATGAGGCTTACACAAAAACTTCTGCCCGAAGGACTATGCTATACCATGCAGTGAACCCAGATTTGGTTCTAAGCTTCCTAGAGGTCAGTTCAGTGTCCAAGGCTGGACAGGGACTCCCTTAAAGACTCTCATTACCAAGACCTAATGTAACAAAGAGCATCATCAATGTCATTCATACAACAAAAATAGTATTGTGGGTCTGATGCTAACTAAGTCAGTTCAGTAGATGCCACCTCTGTGGGAGCCAAACAAAACCAAAGAGGTCTCTAGCCCTCTATATAACCTGCCTCACCTGACTTAGCAGGGTACGGTACCACATACAGAAGGCATATACTAGTGGCTCAGAATGCCAGCCCTGGGGCCGGACTGCCCAGGTTCCTGGCCTGGCTCTGCTATTTACTAGCTGTAAGATTGTGAGAAAGTAACTTAACTTCCTTGGGCCTCTATATCTCTTCTGTAAGAAGGAAATTATAAAAATATAACCACATCATAGGATTATTGTGAGAATTAAATGAATAGATGTAAAGCTCTCTGAACAGTGCTCAGGAAATATTAGCTATTAATAAAAGTTGTGGACATGGCACCCCCTATCTTACAGTTGCTATTAATTGAATGATTTCATTTAATCCTGCAACAACCCTGGATGAAGGATGTTGTTATCCCCATTTTTCAAATCAGGACATTGAGGCTCAGGTCATAACCAGTTAGCAGCAGAGGTGACATCAAATGCTGTGGGCTTGCCCACTTTACTGTTTTTCCTCAACAGAAACATGCCGGGCAGCCTGCGCAGGTGAGGTAAATCTCCTGACCCACCAGAAAGGAGGACGAGGGGGGATGAGTGTGACGGGTGCCCCAGCCACTCTGTCCAGATGGGAACACATAAAACCGAGCCATCTCCACTCTCCTAGCCAGGACCTGGGATGCAGTCCTGACTTAAGAGGTAATCATTTCACCCTCTGCTGGTGGCTTTGAAACACCCACCTCCAGGGCACCCCTCACCCCAAGTGAATACTGAGCATATAGCTGGGTCTTGGAGTGGTGGTGGTGGAGGGGTGGGAAGAATAGCTGACTGAGATGGTTTCACTAGCCTCCAGCAGGGGGACCTTAAACTAGCAACTAATTGGTGATTGCTGCCCACCGTGTGCAAAGTCCCAGGCTAGACTCAGTAAGAGACCCTGAGACTAGTGAGCCCTATCCCTGTCATTGGGTCGTGTGTGATCGATGGAGAGACAAGACTTTTGAAGGCAATTGAGAGGAAGGCACACTGCACAATGTGTTTGAGGCTGAGCCAGGTATGGCAAATAGATTTTATCTTGGTCACTGACTCTGATAGACTGGGGGTGGCAGCCTGGAACCCTGTGTTGAGAATTCTGATACCTATAGAGAGAGGCTCACTTGGGAAGAACTGAGTAATTAGTCAGGGCTGCCGTGGTTCTGGAGTAAGGAGTGTCAGTATGTGCCATGTCCATCTATTTTCCTTCTCTGAGCTAAATGTTTGGCATGGCCAGGGAGTTCTGCAGGAAGCCAGGGCAGGGAGAGAGCCCATTTTGGGGTGGGGAGGTTGGGAAGGCTTTCCAGATGGCATTGGGGCAAGTCTATAGTGATTGAATGAGCATTTTTCTGAGAGTATCAAATTGTGAAACTATGCTTAAGACATATGACATTATGTTTCAGATACTTTGACTTCTTTTCCTATCACCTTCCTGTGAGGATTGGCTACTTAATGAGGTCCTCAGTCTGGTTTGGAGCTACCAGCTGATTTTAAGGCCTTTGGAGAAGCTGTAAAACTTTAGAAACTTCCTTTGGCTTTATGTATGGTAAATATTGCTCTGTATTTAAAAACAAAACAAAACACAAAACACAAAAAACAACCCAACAACAAAAAACCCCTAACCCCGGCTCCTCTGATACCTGGTTGTGCAGCCTTCGAACCTGTTTTCTCATCTGTAGGGTGAGGACTTGAGTTGCTCTGAGGACCTTCCCTCTATTAACTCCCCATATAATCAGTCATTTGCTCACTTCATGAAACAAGGAGTAGTTCTAGGACAGACACAGTGGAGTCCTGGCTGGATATAAGGCACCTGGATCTAAAAGTTGTTCATTTACTGAGATGCAGGCAGCTGTGATCTACACAGGACACTCTGCCACTGGCCATATCCTTCCTGACACACATACATCCCCTTTAAGAGCCTGCTCCCATCCTCATCCCAGCATTTCAATCCTAGGGGGACCCCATCCAGAGGCCCAATTTTTTAGCCACTGCTTTGATCTCTGCCCTAAATGCTCCTCTGGAAAGGACCCAATAATGGGCCACTGTACACATGCTATAAATGTACAACAGTCCTGCTACGATGGTTGTTATTATTATATTTAGGGATGGGAGGTCTGCCTGGGGTTCCTCAACATTCACCTTGAAGGTGGCTGCTGACACCCCTTGGCCTACAAATAGATTTGGCTATTTTAAATTCCACTCCCTCCTCTTTCACTGCACACCCACTGTCCAGCCCTAGGTGACATCTGATTTCCTCCATTTGGGACATTCCAGTTTCTTTCTTCATAGCAAGCACATCAAGTAACGACAGCTGGAGGGCTCATTAAGGGTCCCAGACCAGGAGAGAGGAACTGATCGGGGAGCTATTGGGGGCTGAGGTCTGGAAGCCACACTCTCAGTTTCCCACAAGCTGGCCGACCGCCCTATCCTCCTCTCTCAGCTCTGACTCTCCCCTCCCAGTGCTTCGGCCTCTCCAATCATGGCCTTCTGTTCACATTTGCCCCTATCTCACCTCATTCCAGGCTCCTCTCCTACTGGGTCCCCTCAGCCTGGCCTTTCCTGCCAGCTTCCTCTCCTCCTGCCTCACGGGTACAGTCTGTACCCTGGATTCCTGCTTCCAGACCATTGCATAGAATGTGCACCTCACAGGAATGCCTTGCTCAATGCCCTTCTCCATTTTTCAGGGAGTGGTCCAGGCCTATCTGCTTTAGTCTGGATTGCCTGCCCCAGAACTATGGGAGCCCTCCACAAGCACTCCTGTGGTCCTGAGCATGGCCTTTGGTGTGGCACCTTTTAGTGCATTCTTTCATCTGCCATCTCCTGAGAGTCTCACAGCATCTCTGAGAGGGAGCCAGTGCCTGGGTTGTATGGAGGAGAAACCTGAGGCTCAGGGTGGGGTGTGGGGATGGTCTGGACCCCTATGCTCACAGGGTGCCTGTGTACCCCTCCAGAGCAGGATCCTTTTGCACATCCATTTCATAGAATCATTCTTTAACAAAACCATGTTCTCCTCTCTTCTCTGCATTTTCTTTTCTCCCAGGGGTGTCTATTGGTCCCAGGTCTCTCTTCTCTGCCTCACTCCCTCCTCACCTTTGCCTTTTGCTTTGAACTAAGAGAACATACCTCAAAAGGAAAGGCCTAGGGTAGAGGAAGGGCCTCAAGTAGCTCTGGGACACCTTTGCTGGCCCAGAAGTGTCTTGCTCCTGCCACAGCGCTGTCCCACAGAACTTTCTGTGATGATATGTATGTTCTATATCTGTGCTGCCCAGTCTGGTAGCCACTAGCTACAGATGTCTACTGAGCACTGACTTGAAATATGGCTAGTATGACTAAAGATCAAATTTAAATTTTTAATTTTAATTAATGTAAATATAACGAGTCACATGTGACTAGTCTTTTCTGTATTTGGAAAGTATAGCCATTAGTGTCCCTCCATGAAGGAGACGCCTCACCCAGGAGATGCCCCCTAGGGCCATCTCTGCACAGACTAAGCCACCCACCCCTGCCACCCACAAATTGGTTCTCTCCCTCGGTTCCAATACCCTTTGCTGCTGACCTCAGATTCCATCACTGCAGCCACCATTTCCACTCCCTCCTCTCTGAAGCCCACTGGCACCCCAGACTAGGGGTGCACTGTGACCTCCCCTCTGGCCTGCACTAGCCCCTTATTTGGCTTCCCTGCTTTGCCTTAACCTCTTTCTCTAGGGACATAACTGCCCTCCTCCAGACCCTTCCATGACTCTTGCACAGATCTAACTGCCTCTAAAGCTCCTCTGTCTCTCTCCAGCCATATCTTCTACCACTCCACCCTCCCAGCCCTCCAGGGTCTTGGACTTCCTTTAGTTCCCCAAGGCAACTCCCCCACTCTGGCTTCCAGCCTCCAGAACTTACTCTCTTTGCCCCTAAAAACAAGACTCTCATACTCATCCCCTTTTGCCTGAAAAACTCCTAATTGTCCTTTAAGTCTTTGCTTGAAAATCACTTTTCCAGGAAGCCGCCACCATCAGGTATGCTGCATGTTAATACAGTTCCCAGGCCTCCTTTGCTTCCATGATTATAACATTTTTCACACTACATAAGTCATTGCCCCTTTTCTTCCTTGTGTCCTATTTGTCTGTAAGTTTAGTAGGACAGAAGTGTGTCTGCACTGCCTGACTCACAGCTGGTTCTCAGGAAACATGTGTTGAATGAATGAATAAGAACGGACAAAGGAAAGTGGCGAGACATAGTGGAAAGAACACTACATCTCACCATGTGAAGCTGAGTAACCTACTGCCTCTCTCTGCGCCTTAGTTTCCCCATCTGTGAAATGAGTTCAGTTCAGATGGGAGATCTAGAAGTCAGTGGGGTGAACATGAAGCTGCAGTTTGGAGGGTAGGAATCAGCATGTCAAATAACACTGTCAGCACCAAGGCCCTGACAGGCTGTCTTAAGCAGAGGAAGCAAGGATCTGGGAAAGAGCTGGGGCATGCCCTGGGCAGCAGGAGGGGCCAAGAAGGAGAAAGGATGGTGAGAACAACTAAGCAAAACTCCAAGGTTTGATGCTTGCTCCTCAGCAACCAGGACCCCAAGATTCTTGGGCGAGCCCTCACTGTCCTCACATCCTCTCTACTGCATAGCCAGTCCCATGTGCACCTTGTCCAGCCCACGAAGGCTGCCTGCTTGCACTGCTGAGCCTAGAGCCCCCACCCCCAGGCCCAGGGGACCGTGGCAACCTGACAGAACCCTCCGAATCCCTAGAGCCTGGCAGATCATGGGAATGAGCTGACGGCAGCAGTCATGGGTGCACCCCTAGCACCAGTAAACTTGCCCTGTGACCATCCTCTCTGCTCTGGCCCTGTGACCTCCCTTTCCCTGACCAACCTGGAGAACTGCTTTGGCAGGTACCAGCCTCTGCCTACTAGGGGCACCTGAGAGGGGTCTGGCTGTAGGGAATGGGTACATCATTCCAGAATGGCTACAATGCCACTACAGTTAGAGCTGAGCTCTAATGCTTGCCCTCAGCACCACCATTTTGTGAGCTCAGAAGTGTTAGGGAATTTGCCACAAATTGCACAGCTTCTAAGTAGCAGAGTGGGCATAAAACCCAGGCCTGCTGGACCCTACCACCCGGCTCTTCACTGTTCCACACAACTTTTTACTAAGAGGCCCTCTCCCAGTTTTTCCCATGGAAAACTTTCATGGCCAGCCTATTCCAGAACCTCTTCCCGGACTGCTGCAGCCATCACCTGCAGGTCCTCCCCTTCATCTGTGTCCTGGATCCCCAGTGCTGTCCAGACTCCCATAAGTCACCAGGCCTCATTCTCTCACTGCCCAGACTTCATTGCTGGTGCCAATGATATTGAATGTCCCTCTTTCCTGGGGTGGGTGGGCTTTTTTACATACATTCGAGATTGTCATGGCTGAGACATTAGTGGCTTTTAATCCACTTCTATTCAAGAACATTTTGGGAAGAGGAAAAGGCTCAGTATCCTTCCCCCAGAAAAACACACTAACACAGAACGTTAGGGGACCATTCCAGAGGGCAGGGAATACGAAACTCTGCTTAGAAAGAAAAGGGTATGCAGAGCCAGGGCGACCCACATTTAGGTCCCAGCAATCTGGGTCAATGAGCAGGGATCAGGACACCGCCGTTGCAAGGACTGCCCACTCTGCCCCCCTCAGCCCCTTATGACTCACTCACTCCTCAGTCTCTCTTCCCAAAGCAACGTTGGCAATGAAAATCAGGCAGTACTGATCCTCGAGGGATAGATGAGGATGGCCTGGGGCCCCAGTAAGCCGCAGCCCGGGGCCATGGAGCACACGTCCCGCCGCATGGGCGCTGGGCGACTCTCACACCACCTTGGCAGGGTGCGTGCAGGGAGGGAGAAGAGCTTAGCCGCCTCCGCGCGCGTCGAGCGCCTTCTTATCTCCACCTGCCCGCGCGTCCAGGACGCTTGCGGCGCAGGTCGCTAGGGGCCCCTGCCAGAGGTAGGAGCTGAGGGGACAAACGCATACCGCTCAGGTCCTCCAGATGCCTGGCAGGGCAGAGACGTTCCCCGCCACCAACCCCTCCTGCAGACCACTCGTGCGAGTTCCGGGGCGCACCGCGCCGCACGGAGAGCAAGCGGCCGCCGGCACTGGCTGGTGGAGAGTTTGGAGGCTGCGCGAGGGGACGCCGCGGGGAGGGGTAAAAGCCAGCAACAAAGAACACAGACCTCATCCAGCAGTTGGTTGACTTGTCCCAAAATAGCCGGCTCCATTTGCTGCTCCGCACGCTCCGCTTCCAGGCGCAGCACCCGGGCCTGCAGCTCCGCAGTCCGAAAGTGGGCGAGCAGGCTGAGAGCCAGAGAGCAGAGAGCCAGTGCCAGTAGCCCGCAAGACCCGGGGCTCGGCAAGCGTGCGCAGCGCTCCGCGGGCGCCACTGCCAGCGCCACCGTCCCGGGCGCGCCCAGCTCCCCAGGGCCCGGGGCACCCGCGGCTGCCGCTTTGCGGGCGCGCTCCGCTACCATCCCTTCGCGACTTGCGAACCAATAAATAAATAAATAGAATAAATAAAGGCGAGGGCCGCTGCCCAAAGGCGCGATCCAAGCTGCGCAGCAGGGGCAAAGGGGTTGTGTTGCTGGAAAATGTCCCTTTCCTTTGCTCCCGACAAAGAGGATGGAAAAATTAGCAGCAGGAGGAGGGAAAGCCGAGAAAACACAACCAGCGGTAATCGGGGTACGCCCAGGTGAGAAAAAGTTATTTCGAAGAACGTTCCAAGTCCAGGAAAGTTAGGGGAATCTGGCCGGCTCTCCTTTCTCCGCCCCGTCTTTCTCTTCAAGTATTTGCAATCCTCGAGTTGGTTCCGCGCTGCCGGTGCTTCTTAGTGTCTCGGGTCTCCCAGGCGAGCCAGTTTCAGTCCCGAGGCGAAGGGGTGCACATGGAGGGCTCCATGGGTAGAGGTGGGTCGTGGCCGCTGCAGAGAAGCGCTGGGGCCGATTCCGGCGCCTCTGTAACTTGACACACTAGCTGCGGCTGCACGGATCGGATGAGCAATCCGTGCTACTTCCCAAACTAATCTCTCCCGCCCCCTCTCCCTCCACCTCCTCCCCTCTCTCCTCCACCTCCTGCGGGGCTGATGGCTTGGATTTGTTTATTTATGCAAACTGGCCCGGGGTGGGGGGCGTGGTGAGCAGGGCCCGCTGCCCCTACCCGCCGGGTCCCTGAGCCCCTCTCCCGTGCTCCCTCTCCCGTGCTCCCTGTCCCCTTTGAAGTCACACTTGGGGTTATTTATAGGCAGGAAGGGGGTGTGGAGTGGAGTTAGGGCTTCACTTCTCTCCCTTTCTTCGGGTTCACACCGAGAGCCCTCTTCGTCTTCCGCAGAAGTCAGGGGGCCAGGGATCCTCCAAGGAGCCCGGTTATTGTCGGGCATCTAGATGGATCTTCATGTCCTGAGCAGGACAGTCTGAATCCTTTCGCTGCTATTGTCCCCTGATCCCTTTCCCCACCTCCCAAACCCGCTCTACCTTGGGCTCTGCACCTTCTGAGTCTTGCAGCTTCCCCAGCCCCTTTGGTGGGACTTCATTTCCACAACCACACCTTTATTCCCCCGTGACAAGTCGGACATCCAGGGGGCAGCAGAGCTGGTGCCCTTTCTCTCTTTCAGGACCAAGACATAACAAGGTACAGAAGAATAAAAACTGAGCAGAAGGTTTACAGGGTATCCAAGAGGCAGGTCCTGCTGCCTGCCAGCCTTGATCCCTCCCATCTTGCCTGCCATTGATCTGAGTGAGACCCATTCAATCCTTGCGCTGTCAGAACAGCCTTGCTTCAACCAACCCAGCTACCAAAGGTGAACAATTCTCACACAAGCTCTTACCCATCCTTGTGAGAGTCCTCACTCCCTCCTGCTGTCATTTCCTAAGTCCCAGTAGAGAAAAGCTGCCTGAAGGGCATTTTGTAGTTTCCTCTCTTCTTTTGTCACCTCTCCCACTTGAAGTAACATTTGTATCCAAGAGACTTTATCTCCTTGGGCCTCTTGACATTCCTGCAAATGAGGTGGTGGGACTGAGTTTATAGAGAAAGCCTATTTCCCAGGAACAGCCAGCAGAGGATAAAAGGCTGGTCTTTAAAATATGAAATGGAGATGGGGGCAACAGGAGCGGTGTGATTCCATTTTATAATAATAATAGGTTGTGCCACCTTCACATTCTATATATTGACCTGATTCATCTTAATATGTATACAATATCACAACACATCTAAGTGTGGCTTATTTGATAAGGTAACAGTAACATAGTATTTTTAAATAATAAGTATTATAACATTGTCTGCTGGGTCTGTCAGCCACTATGAAGGACTTTAGGGATAGAACGTGATGCTGTGAAAAGAGCTGATGGTCAGAAGCTCTGGATCAGTCCCAGCTCTAGTATTTCCTTATGTGGGACATTGTGTAAGTGGTAAGTGTGCCTGTTTGCCTTCCCTGCTGTGGGATATCTCTGTAGTTACTCTGTACAGAGTAACTCCTAAAAAACACAGTAGTGTTGAAGACCACCAGGGGGCGCCAGAGAATTTCTGCTCTGAGAGGTACTGTCGGGATTCAGGGACTTTGATTCAGCTCCCCGCTCTGGGCCTCATCCCTCCATCCCAGAAGGGCAGTAGGAATGGGGGAACTGAATTGGGGGTTAGTTTTATCCTTCCTTGTCTTACAAGCTTAGGGGCCCTCAGGAATGCTAATGCAGTGAAACCTAAAAGGTTTGGGGCCAGCGCATCCTCTCTGATCGGGAGCTGAAGGAGGATACCATGCTAGCCTGACCCCCAGCATCAGAAATGACATGCCCAAACCATGGAGACTTCCAGGGGGACTCTGGAGTCAGAGAGACCCAAGTATAAATCACAGTTCTATCAATGTCAGAGTTACCTAATGTCTCTGAGCCTCTGTTTTCTCATTTATAAAATGAAAGAACTTAGGCTTGGTAAAACTTATTGAAGTAATGCATGTAAAGCACTTAACACAGTGCCTGGCACCTAGTAGGCACGCAATAAATGGCATCTGCTTCCTTCTTTAGGCATTCATGGCTGCTAATGCCAGCTAACATACAGTCACTCCTGGGCTCTCAGTTGTAAAACAGGAAGAAATTTCAGTCCCAAGAGGAAGCAAGTGAGTCACAGCCCCCTTTTCCACAACTGTTAGTTGGGATAGCAGCTCATGGGAGGCAGGCCTTAGCCTGAGTGGGGGGCCCCATCCCCAGATGTCTTGTCCTTTCTTTATGCACTGTCTGAAATTCTTACCTTGGGGATTTCTCCCTCCTGTTAAGCATTGCCCACCCCAGGCAAATGTTACAGGGTAATTGGATTTATCTTGAAACCTCTTTCTGCAGAAGTGGGCCCAGAGTCAGGGGAATGAAAAGACCTTGCTTTTCAGGAGCTTAAAGTCTAGCAGGTAAGATAAGATATATTCGGAAACAACTGCCACAAAAGACAGAAGAGCACAAATTCACAAAACAGAGTAAAGGCCATAAGAAGGTGCTTTGGGGGTTACCAGGAAAAAGGGCAGACGTCCTGTGGCTCAGGAAGAGTCCCTAGGAAGTAGGGTTTCTTGTTTGTAGCTAGAAGATAGAGAGCTTCCAGTGCTAACCCAGAAAGTTAGACTTCAATCTGTGGTCATGGTTATACTACTAGATAAAAATGTATATTCTGGATACCAGAATAAAAAGCTAAGGAAAAAATGCCCCTATGTATACAGACTGTACTATACCTGAAGCATTTTCTGTGTTTTTCTGCTTCCACATATTTATTCCTGCTGGACCCTTTGCCAGAAAGTCCATCCTTCACTCTCCTGTTTGCACATTAATATCCTGCCAATCACTCCAATCTCAGTTTTATGAAGTGAACCCTACTTCTCTCCATCTCACTGTGGCTTTGACAGGGTCGACCTCCCTCTTCCCAAAACTTTCACCAACTCGGCTCCTGAGACCCCACTGCCTGGTCTACTTTCTCTTTGGCTTGATTTTCAGTCTTCCCTGAAGATTCTTATTTCTCTCCCCACATCAAAATAGTGGTCACATCTTCTCAGGACTCTGTCACAGAGTCTCTGTTTAGCTGTTCTACTCACAACTCTTAAACTGGTTACATATCAGAATCACCTGTGGAGTCCACCAGAGCATGGACACCTGTCATTTTATCCACCTTGAACCTGTTCCCCTTTCTCCTCATAACTATAACCCAGTTTCCTTTGGGAGACTCTCTTGCTGTCAGTCCTTATGACTCTGATGGGGTAGATCCCATACCTGGCTCTAGGGTATGTGAAGTAATATAACTAATGTAAGCTAATTAGCAGCTTCTCCCTTGGCCAGAGATAGGTGTGTGGCCCATTCTGGCTCATGAAAATCAGGCTGGAATAATTGAGAAAGGAAAGCTCTTTCTTTGTGAAGGGCTTTCCAAAAGAACATCGACTGTTGCTGGGGGCATCTTGCCAGTGTTCTTGAAGATCCTGCCTGAGAATGAGGCCACCAAAGGAGGCAAGCCAGAGACTGAGTCCCGATGATATTATTTAAACTCTTGGATCAAACTGTGCCTGAAGCTCATCCATGCCTGCACTTTTCAATTACAGGAGTCATTTTAGCTCAAGCCAGTCTGAGCTGGGTTTCTTCTCTTGCAAGTAAAAAACTCAGAGTTACAGTTAGGGCCTCACCCAATCTTACTGAAGTCAGAATCTCTTTGTGTTAGGACTAGGGGCACAGGGAGGCCCAGGTTCCCATCCTGGAAGTTTATAGAAACTTCCAGAGGGACTAGGATGTACATCCAAAGTGGAAAGTTACTGCACTGTGCCCTCCCCCTGGAGTAACTTGTCCTCCTGAGCTCCACTTTTTGTCTCTCTAATGAGGACTCTCCCATACAAACCCACAGCCTGCATCCCCATCCCCAGGACTTCTCACCATGTCTCCAGCTGCTTCTTGGCAACTCCATTTGGAGCTCCCCACCCCCTGCCTCACCTCATTCAGTTTCCCCTCACCCTGCCTCCTTTTCTTTTCCTTGGCGTGTAGTGTTGGTGTCATCCTGTGCCTCAGACTGCACAATTGCCTTCTTCTCACCCTGGCCTCCTCATCCAGTTGGGACCAAGTTTTGTGAACTCCACCTCCTTGGTTTCTCTCAGACTGTTCCTCCTTTTGAGTTCCTCTGTTCCCGCTGCCTTCCCCATGCCTAGCCTACAAACAGGCCCAACTCTCTCACGTAGGAGCCATAACTGGGAAACCTAACCCAAGGAGACCCAACCCCAGGACCTACTAGAATGTTCCCCAGGCATTGGGACAGAATGTCCTCCCTGTTCCTTATTTTTCCCCCATGCTTTATGATCACTGGCATGATAGGCTTGCCTGTCATTTCTGCTTCTAGCTCCTGAGAATGGAGAGCAACAAGATAAAAGGGGTCTGGGATCCTGGTGGCTTTGTGGAGTTGAGCTGCCAGGCAAGCCTAGACTTTCATGTGAATGAGAAGTAAACTATCTCATTTGAGCCACTTATTCTGGTCTGTCTTGTGCAGCTTAAGCCGCATCCTATGATCTGTGTCTGTCCCCTCCCCTAAGCTGTGAATTTCTAGAAAACAGGGGATGACTGTGTTCATCTCGGCATCCTCGGTACTCGGCACAGTATAGATGCCCAAGAAATGGTGATTTGAATGAATGAGTGAGTGAATGAATGAATGATGGGTGGATTCTAGTTCTGGCTCTTTCTCAATTATATTACTTAACCTGTGGATTTACTTCTGTTCATGTAAGATTTAGAAATTGATGGGCAAGGAAGGGAAAAGAGAACTGGAATGTATGAGGGTCTTCCTAGTTCAAAAATTCATCCATTCTGCAAATCTTTACAGAATACTTTTTAGTGCCAGGCCTTGAGCTTGTGTTGGTGGATGCTAGTGGTAGAGACCTACAGGGATGAGTGCTACAATTCAGGATATAAATGGTACTTGGGGAGCACAGAAGAGCAGCCCCTATAGGCTTGGGGGTTGAGACTTGAAGGATAAGCAGAGTTAGTCAGAGAAAGGGGTGCAAAGAGGGCATGTCAAGCAGAGGGACCTGTTTGTGTAAATGCCTGGAGAAAAAGCATGGTGCTTTGGAGAAATTGTGGGTGCTTCACTGTGGCTGAAATATGGAATGCAAAGGGAGAGGGATGAGGCTTATACTGAGGAGGTGGGCAGGTGCTGGGCAGGATAAGGTGCTTGGATTTTGTCCTGAGGGCAAAAGGAGTAGGGGCCCAGGCTATGAAGGGCTAAGATCCTATGCTGGGTGTTGGGAGTTACTGACCTGAAGCAGATGGAGATCCCAGGGACCATGAACTGAGGCCAGGCTTGGAGGAGAGATAAGATGACCAAGGCAGGCATTCTTTTGGGCTCAAGCCCTGATCTTGAAATTAAATTGGTTTGCCCCAGGTAGAGGACAGTAGCATGCAGTTTCTCTGGAGAGGAGTCTCTGGACGTTGGGGACCAGTCCAAGGCTCTTGCTTGGAGTTGCGAACCAGACATTTGAAAATGCCTTTCCACTTGTCCCCACTTCCTTCCTACTCAGCAGTGCCAATCAGTTCAGTTTGTTGGCTGCTACTCTGCAGAGCGGGGGAGGGAGGTCTAAGGGCAGGGGCTGCAGATGTGTGGGGGAGGGCCAGCCTGCCCAGGAGGCTCTGGGAGCCTTGTTAACTGGGGCCAAAACAAACTCTCTCATTAAGAAGAGAGCAAAGCCGAGTGTGGAGGCTGCGCTGATGAAAATGCTTGGGACCATCTTTAGCACGCTGCAAGGCTTGAGGAATTTGGGTGCTTATGGTTTTAGGCCATGGGCAATCATATGCACATGTGTGGGGGTTTGATACCAGCTGCCATCTATTTAGGGTCTCACTACATATACTTGCCTTTATCTGCTCTTGTGTTTTGGTACATATGAGATCATGCACATTTCTGCATACACATATAAGCAGGCATATGCATGGGAATGCAAATGCTGTGGGTGACCAGGGCTGCCCCATAGTACATGTGGGCTGGCTCCAAGCACTCTTTGTGTGTGTGTGTGTGTGTGTGTGTGTGTGTGTGTGTGTGTGTGTGTGTATACCCATTCATGTGCCCAGAAAGGAGTGTATGCTAGCCTCTGTGTGTATAATCTACTTTGGTCTAGATGTGTATAGAAGAGTATGTACATGTACGATCAGGATCCAAAAATATCTAGGAGTAATAGTGGCCATAACCAAGGACAGTATTTCAGTCATCTATACCTGTGTAACTAAATTTCCCAAAACTCAGTGGCTTAAATAGAATGATTTATTTTTTTTCTCACAATTCTGTGAGTTGACAGGGTTCAGCAGAACAATTCTTCTATTCCACGTAGTGTAGATGAAGTCACTCATGTGGCTGCATTGTAAGAACTTGGTTGAGGACGGCATATTCAAGATGGCCTCTCACCCTCAGGGCCACTCTAGGTGGCCTCTCATCCTCCCACAGCCTACCCTGAGCTTCTGTACAGCATGGTGGCTGGCTTTCAAAGGGAGAGTTCCAAGAGGACATGTCCCACTGGGCAAATGCTTATGATACCTCTGCTTCTGTAACATTTTGTTAATGTAGCAATGGCCAAAGCAAATCACATGGCCAAGCCCAAATTCAAGCCCAGGAAACTTACCAAGAACCTGATTCTAGGATACGTACTGCATTGGAAGTCACAGGTATAACTGTCTACCCGAGACTGGGAAGAATGGCTGGTAGGGTGGGCTAGTGAACCTGAAAAGTGGGATTTGGGGAATGTTGTTGTTAGAAAAGTCTATGCCTAGCTCCCCACTTTATTGCTCAGACCCTACCCAGACAAGCTCTCTCCTGATGACCTCTTTCAGGAGCAGCTGGAAGCCCACAGCCCTCTGGTCTTGGTTCAAGAACAATTCAGCAGAAGTCTCAATTTTTGCCTCATTCCAAGGTCAGTCATGGACAGCTCTGGGACCCAGTTTCTGCTTTCTTAGGGACTATTCTGAGTGGTTTCTACTATTTGCTAGTTGTGTGATCTTGGACAAATTATGTAGCTTCTCTGAACCTGTTTTTAAAATCTTAAATATGAGGAAAACAGTTCTTATTTCCTAGGGCCATTGTGAGCACTGGTGTTATGATGCATGCTAAGTGCCACATAAGTACTCAACGTGAGACCACCATAGCCATTCAAGAACTGCAGAGACTGAAGATGTACAACAAAGACCAAACAAAAGTTCATGCCTCCTCTCAAGCCCAGTGTTCCTGAAGCTGAGAGCAGGGACATTGCAGGTCATCAATCCCTCATTCAGACCACACCTATTATTGAGCAAAACCCAGAGTCAGGGGCTCACAGAGCTTGCAGTCCCATAGGCCCTCTGTAGGGACTTACAGGCATAGGAAAGTGCCAGGCAGCATGAGCTACCGGCCAAACAAACAGGGAGATGACTAGTGACTCAGGACTTGGAGAAGGGGAGATGGGTGGAGACTTGGAGTTGAGGTGAAGTATAGAAAGGCTTTCTGGAGGAGGTGAGTCCTGAACAGAGCCTGCAGCATGGCAAGATCCAGACAGAGGAGAGGACTGGGAGGATAGAGCATAAGATACAAACTTTTGTGGTCCATACTTGCTCAGGATGCATCATGTGATAGCCTAATCCCCAACATCCCCAACTATCTGTCTCTTCTCAGGTGGCATGGTCTAGTCATGCTTGGCATGCATACCAACACTACCATTCCCACACCACTGACAGACATCACTAATCAATTACAGAACTCTTCCAACTCTCTCTCTCTCTCTCCTCTCTCTCTCTCTCTCCTCTCTCTCTCTCTCCTCTCTCTCCTCTCTCTCTCTCTCTCTCTCTCTCTCTCTCTCTCTCTCTCTCTCTCTCTCTCTCTCCCCTCCCTTCCACCCCACTAAGACTTCTCAAAGTTGGAGACTATTTTCAATCTATTGGGGCTAGCACTTGGGGTGAAACTATTTTGCTGACTCAGGCTGACATGAAATAAAGCACTGTATTTGAAACTGAAACTCTGAGTTTTGGCTCTACATCTGTAAGCTGTGTGCCTTTCAGTAGTGTCTTAACCTCTCTGGATCTCAGCCTCCTGCCTGGGGCAGGAGAATATTAATTCCTGCTCTGGGGAATACCAAAAGACTCAAATGAGATCATGTGTGCAAGGTTCTAATAAAGTACAAAATCCAGAAGAGATGATGGTGATGGTCCTGCTGCAGCCAGATGTCAGAAAGCTCGAGCAAATGCATCCATTAGGGCCCCATTTGCAGCTTGTTGGAGAAAGAACAATCAGTTCAGCAGTGAGAGTGAGACACAGACCCTCTGAGCTGTCAGCCCGTGGAAACAGGGCTCGGAATCTGGGCCTCGGTACAGAAATGGTGGAAGGGTGCCCCAAGAATGTGCTCGGAGAAGCAGCCCAGAACTTGAGCTCTCCCTGACAGGCAGGAAGAGCTGTTGGAAAGGCAGGGAACTGCGGGTTAAGACAGATGTTTTTAGTTGATGACAGATGGGTAATGAAGAGCACAATTAGTTTACCAAAGCAGATCCCTGTTTACCAGCATCTGAGAACTACAAGTTATGGTGTATTTCTGTGTGCTCTCCTGTTCCAGCCCTCCACCAGCCCCCACCACTGTAGAATTCTTTGTCTTGACCATGAACTCAGTCTTCGAGCCTCTTCTTAGAATCAGCTCTCCTGATTTGAAGTAGGAAGAATCCCAATTCCTTGCCCAGAAGAACCTTTATAAATCTCCCCAGGCTCCACTGGTATATACACCTGCAGAAACTGAGCACAGAGAGGTCAGAATGTGGCCCAAGGTTACAGAGCATACTAGTGGCAGAGTCATATCTGAGCCTGGTCTCTCCTCTGTTAGGCACCCTACAGCCTCCAGGTTCAAGCTTAACCCAATGTCTGGACTATAGTCAGTTGCCAGCAAATCCAGAAAAAGTTCTGTTCTTCCTACAGAGCTATACTCTCTCTCCTTCCTTTGCCAGTAGTAGCTATGAAAGCAGAATTTGCCTGGAACATTTGTTCTGTAAACCTCATTACAAAGGCTTTTTTTCTTTCTCTTTTTCCTAAAGGCTATTGTTTTGTTAAGGTCATTTCTGAAGCCTAGGGATGGGGAATGTGGTGGGGGAAATGCCCTGTTTGTCTTTCCTAAACATCCCACCCCCCATTCAGGAAATGAGGGGTCTTGCTTTCCCTGAGTGATCGGTTCCTGACATTAGCTCACCACTGACAGTAAGATTGGCTGTAGATATATATTAACTTGAGTCTTCCCTCGGCTTTATAAGGCTCTGAGACAACATCTGGAAATAGATGTTTGTTCAAAATGGAGCAGAAGCAGGAGGCATGAGGCCAAAATGCATACAGCAGATATGCTGAGGGCTTGGCAGGCTGAGGACCATGGGCTTTATCTATTTTAAGGAATGGCTCCTTCCCTGGGATGGATACAGGCAACTGCCACACTGTGCGTGCCCAGGGATTAAGGCCAGTGCTCAGAGGTGCTGGCTTCTGTCTCCTTAGCCTCCCTCTTTGCTCCCATTCCATAGCCAAGCACTAGGAGGAGTCCAGCAACTTGAACATGTCAACTTTCTTGCTTCCCAGAGGTGGAAAATTCTCAAAAGGCTGGACACTTCATCAAATTCAAAATTGTTGAGGTTCCAAATGTGAAACTCAGGGCTGGGCACATTACAATTCTTAGGAAAAGAGTTATGATGGTGGTAGTGGTGGTGGTGGAAACAGTGGTGAAGACACTGGTGGCTGGTGATGGTTGTGGTAAAGATGGTGATGGTGGTAGTGGATGGGATAGGTGGATGTGGATACAAATTAGGGTACCCATCTACTCACCAGGTTTCTCCCAGTTGCAACATCTATGTATGACACTTGACCAAGCTAGGATGATCACAAGAACAGACATTTCTAGCCATTGTGATTGGCCCAAAGGGTGACCAAGCCGAACCAATCAGGGACCTTCCTTAAGGTTTTACAGTCTGAACTTGGGAGATGGAAATTCTTTCACCTTGAGATCATTACATAGTCAGGATGTAAATCCCTGAAGCTCACATGGACAGGGGTCTACCTACAAAGAGAGAATTAAATGAAAAGCAGAGAGAAGCAGAGATAAGACATGAAGAGAAAGAAACCATCTTCTTGGTGTTTAGGTTTTTGGGTATGTGAACCATAAACCCCTCATCTTTCTCTCTCTTTTTTTTTTAATCTAGTTGAGTTGGGTTTCTTTTACTTGCTACCAAAAGGTTCTGACTGACCCTGAGCAGAAGGTGATCATGGCCGTGGAAAGATGATAATGTGAGAGGGAGCCTAGTAGTGATGATAGTAGAGATGAAAATAAAAATGACAAAGACAACATCGGTGATGGAGGTGGTTATGATGATGCTATGGTGCTGCCAAGAATGGAAGTGGTGGTAATCGTGGTTTAGATTGGATGGTGACATTGATGGGAATGATATTGGTGACAATGATGGTTATGTAATTGATTATGGTGATCACAGTGAAGATGTGGACTTTACCAGTCTAATCTGGGTACATGTCTTAGAAATTGGCCCAAAAGACCCAGGAAATGACCATTAAAGAAAAAAAAAGGTAGGGGAGAACAAATTTTTCCAGATTGTCAAGTGTTGTCCTTTCTCTTAGCTGGATAAATCCTAGCTGAACCTGGGACTGGACAGGAGGGAGGGTCACAGATGGTACCCTGGAGAACTCCATAACTGTATTGGAACCTTCTGGAACAGAAAGGTCCCTAAACCCATTGGGTCTTTTTGAGAATGCCAAGTACTTCCAGGGATTCAAACATCAGGCAAGATGAACTTGGGGTGAGACAGCAAACATAAAAAAGTATAGCATCTCGTCTGACCATTTATACTTTTTATATATCTGTGACTCTGTTTGTCATGGTCTATTTGGTGAAAATGAGTTACTTTGGAAGAATAATAGCAACTAATTTTTGTTAAGCATTCACTATGTGTCAGAGACTGTTTTACGTGCTGTATATATATCATCTTACATGTAAAGTCTCACTACTCTAGGTATTTCTAGTCCCCATTTACCAAATGAGGAAACTGCAGTAAAGTGAGGTTTTGTAACTCACCCAAGGTCACACTGTTAGTAAGGCAGCATGGGAAACCAAACTGTCTGGTCTCTGGGTCCCACTCCCGACTCATTATATCCCACTGGGAAATGTGCTCAAAGTGGACCTGCCTCTTCATACCCCCACCCCAGCAGTGCTTCTGATCAAGTCCCTTCCCCAAGCACCTTCCCTTTCATCCTCTTCCACACTAGAAGGCATTTTCCAGAAGGAAGGCCTAACACCAAGCAGGGGGAAGCAAACTTCCATAGGTCCTCTGCAAGAAGCCACTTGCTTTAGGGAGCTGACTGGTGCTGCCATCGCTCCTATGGAGAGGAGCTCTGATGGAGAAAGGCTGGGTTATTGGGAAGGCTCCACCTCTTCCATGGGGTTCAGTTCCTTCTCCCAAACAGAGGGCTCTTGCTGACAGTAGTGAGGCCAGAGCTCTAGGGTTCTGACTCACGCATACGACTGTAGGTGTGGCATTGGGGTCAGAGAAGCGTGTGTATAATTCTCTCTTCACCACTGTGGGCTGGTAACTACCTCTCTGAGATTTTATTTTCTCCCTGTAAAGTGCAGATAATAACTTGTATTCTCTAGGGTTCTCGGGAGCATTCAATGTGTAAAGCATTTCACTCTATGCCTGGCACATAGTAAGCATTTGATAAATGTCAGCCACAGTTGTTGTAATGGTATTTTAATTCTCTGGACTTTAGTCCTCTTGTCATTCTCCTCATCCATGAGCAAGATTTCTGTTCTGCTAAAGGGAGATTCTTCTCTTCTAGGAGGGAAGAATCAAGTAGTTAGAGAAACAAGACCTGACTTTAATACAGGAGGGTCAGTACTCACCCCTGAGCTGTCTCCTCCCCCAGAAGTTATAGATCCCTGTGGCTGTGTTTTTAAAAATAAACACATGCCATTTCCACAATGGAAAATTTTCTTTTTTTAAAAAAAGAAAGTAAGCAAAACATTCTCCTGTCTCTCTGTTGGCCAAAGAGAGCTAAGATAAATGAAGCCTTTTGCACAGACGCAGAAGTTCCAGCTCCAGGCTCCACCCTGAGATGGTTCTGGCTTTGTTGGAGTTCCCCACAGCCTCAAGAGCGCCCATGTCCAGTGCCCTTGGAGGCTACAGGGGCTCTGAAGTGGAAATGTGGTCTTTGGGGGTGGGGGATCTCACTCCCCTTCTTTTAGCTTTTTTTCTCAGTGATGCCCCCTGCCGGCAGCCAGCACCATTGCACTCGCTAATGCTGTTTATCTATAGTCTGTGATATGTTGGGCACCTCACCCTGAGGCCCTGACAGGTGAAAATACTTGCCAAGGTGACTCAGCAAGTAAATGACAGAGCCAGGACTAGAGGGAAGAGTTCAGTTTCCTGGCTTAGGAACTTTCTCCCACACCTGCCACTCTGCCCCATCAAATCACATGCTCCAAAATTTCTGACATCAATTTGTTGGTCTGGGACATGGTGAGAAAACCTCTGAATCTGGAGCCAGAAGCCACAGGCTCCATCCAGCCCCACTGTTTGCCCTCTATAACCCTATAAATCAGATGTACTTCCCTTATGGTCCCGAGATGGTCGTTCACAGTTCCCAGGGCAACATGCTTTCCATTCATACCCTGCCAAAGAGAAAGAGCATCTTATCTGAGCATTACCAGCAAAAGTCCTAAGATTCATTCTAACTGGATTAGTTCAGGTCACATGCTCAACCCTGGACCCAACCTAGTTGTGAATCACTATCCTCAAACAGAAAACAGGGCTATTGGGAGGAGCACCTGGGACTTAAGAAGCAACCAACAAGTGTCCACATGGCTCATGGTACTTAAACCCCTTGACCTCTTTATCAATAAAAAACACATCTAAAAACTAAAAACTTTTGTGATTCCTCGCAACTGCTGTAGAGTTGTGAATGCTCCAAGGATTCTATTCACCCATGTAGCATGGATTATGGGCTGCCAGTAATGTGGTGCTCTCTTTAGTTGTGTGGTGGTTGCTTGTTTTTATTATAGCTCATGATCTCTTTGCCCTCCTCATGGGACCAATACCCCAGATTTCCTTTGAGGAACAACATGTCCCTCCAGCTCCCTGTCCATGTAATTTGAATAGGACCATGTGACCTAGGATTAGCCAATTAGTGCAATTCTACCCTCTTGGCTTCAGTGATTGGTTCAGGGATAGACACATGACCTAATCTGGTTCAATGTCAGCCAGGTTCTGGAGTTAGTTTCCCATAACTGGGAGAGGCAAAGCAACTCTTTTCTGCCAAGTTTGAATCTGGGAAGGTGTAGCTTGGAGCTGTTGACAGACATCTTACTGAAACTTAGAGCCTAAAAATGAAGACAACTGGAAAAGAGTAGGGCTGAGAAATGAACCAAGACTGCTTTCTAGTGACAATTTGAAACCTTGGGACAACGTGTACCTAAAGCCAGAGCTATCTTGGATTTTTCAGGAATATGTTCCAATAATTCATTTTGCTCAAGCCTGACAAATTGGGTTTTCTGTCACTGATACCACAAAAAGTCCTTACTGGTAGAGTATGTTTTTGAGTTAGCCCCATCCTCACCCACCCTGTGCTAAAAGCTCCTGATTCGTTGTGTGCAAAGCCCAGGCTTCCAACAAGGAAACTGTTTCCCTGCCAAATGCTTCTGCTTGGGGATGTCAAGCAGAAGGCCTGTTGAGAAAAAACAGTTGTCTATAATGGGTCAAAGTCACATTGTCAGGCCATCATTACTTTGATCATGACTGTGAAATGTGGAGAAAGAGGTGCTCCGAAAGGAACAGAAGAGAAAGGCAGGCAAAATCCCACCCTTACAGAGGCATCTCAGGGAAAGCTCTGGGTCACTCCCTGGGGAAATTAAGTCTGGCTGTTGAGAATGTTTCCCAAGAGAACATGCACGGCTTTGCTGCAAATTCCCACTCAAGCCCTTCCTCAAATGGCTAAATAATCCAAAGAGCTTTGCTATGTATTTTTCATTCCACATACTATTTGCTCTGCCTGCCTGTCTTAGCCAAGCAAGACATTTTTCTTGTGGAATTCTAGTTAATGGAATCCCATAACAAGTGGAACCATGTGTCATATGTCCCACTGTGTAGTCCAATTCAGCAGATGTCACTGAGCATCTTCTCCTGCCAGGTCTAGGTTCAGGTTCAGCGGGGCACTCGGTAAGCACTGTTGTGAATTAGATGCAGCCCTTGCTCCTCTAAGATCTCAGAGTTGGAGGAAATAGGATGTAAAAAAAGACAAGCTGTTACATAAAGCTGAAAGAAATAAGAGCAAGTGAGCTGGAGTTGAAGCCCTGTGTTTGGAGAATGTGAGGGAGGAGAAGTGTGGGGAAGGCAGGCATGGCAGGAGTCACAGAGTCTGCCTTGCCACTTGCCCTTCAGCAGCAGGGGACCCTCATGCTGGGGAGAGAGGGAAGGCTTTCTAGGCCGAGAGAACAGTGGAGAAGACATGGTATGATATAAGGGCACTTGTTCATTCTCCCTCTCATTTCTTAGGCTGTGTTTCTGCATTTAAGCTCAAAAGGGGCTTATGAAAACATCACACTCAAGGGGTTAACTGTTGAAACTGAGACGTCAGAGTCACGTGATAACCCTTATCCTTAATTAATTTCTTGCTTTCTTGGCCAGGACTCACCTTTCTATGAGCCAATCTGGCAAAACAAAGCCGAGAATTGTATGTCTTGTAGTAACGTGGTAGTTTCTAAGCCAGCCTACTTCATGAGAACACACTGGCGAATATTACAGCAACAAACTTTATCTGTCACAAATTAGCCATATTAGATCATAAACGTGTGGTTGTTACCATTTCCACATTGTAGGTGTTGGTTTTTGAGCACAACAGATTGAAAAAAGGGAAGATATGAGTCTGTTTCCAAAAGAGGTGATGATGGGTGGGGGTGAGCTAAATAAAGATATGGCCCAGAAAAGAGAAAGGTAGGTGAAAGGGGTGGAGCAGATATAGGAGTTCTGTTTGGGAGCATAGACACTGAATATTTATTAGATGCTTAGTAGCTCTGCTGTGTGGCTCAGGACCACCATTCAACCTCTCTGTGCTTTATTCAGTAGGGATACAAAACTTTGGAACCTCTGATAGCGGTGATGATGTATTAGTGAACAGATACTGCATAACGAACCATGCAAACTTGATGGTTTAAAACAACAATAATTATTATTTCTCACAGTTTCTGTGGTTCAAGAATTCAGGAGTGACTTGGCTAGGCATGTCTTGCTTGAGGTCTTGTGTGAGGTTGTAGTCAGACTTTGGATGGGGCTGTACTCATCTGTAGCCTTGAGGATCCACTTCCAAGGTGGCTCAATGGCTTTTGGTGGCAAGACTCAGTTCCCCTCCATGTGATGTCCACACAGGCTGCCTGAGTATCTGCCTGATGTGGTTGCTGGCTTCCCCCAATGCAAAGGATCCCAGCGATCAAGATGGAGGCTGCAATGCCTTTTATGGTCTACTCTTGGAAGTCACATATTATCATTTCTGCTGTGTCCATTTGTCATAGAACTGATTCAGGGTGAGAGGAGATTACCAAAAGCATTAATGTCAGAAGGTGAAAGGCTAACTACCACACTATTCCTACTGGCCCCCAATAAAGCATGAGCCTCCCATATGCAAAAATACACTCACTCCTTCCTAAGGCCCCCAAAAGCCTCATTCCATTATAGCATCAGCTCAAAGTCCAGAATCTCATCATCTAAAACAAGTCCAGCTATGGCTAAGGCTCTTTGGGTGTAGTTGTGCAAGTACAGTTTAGTTAATAACAGAGCTTGAGGGGCCAGGAGGCATCGGGAGTAGGGTGGGGTAGAGAGCAGAAGATAGGGGGATTATATTCATGTAGCATGGATAAGGCAGAGGAGCTCATTCTCTATGCATGAGCCTGAGAGGTGAGACAGACGATGTGGCCAGGGAGAGGGAAGCTGGATGATCTGAAAAGAACAGAAGGACAGGGTGCTTCAGGGCTCCCAGAGCCTCCCATTCAGTCATCACCAAAATACAGAAAGACCTCACTTATGCCTCCAAATGGATCTTATAATTAACTTGTGTTTATTTCAAGTCCTCTTTAAGAGAAAGAGAAAAATAAAACAATAACTGAAATTTGTTATTATAAATGTATTATAAATTTGTTATTATAAAAAAATCATCCCCATACCCCTAAATGGCCTGACACTCCTAGGGTTGGATACATTGAGCAGGATGTTGATGCCCACAGGGCTAATTGAGGGTCTCAGAATGCTTCTCCAGTGTCAAAAACAATTCATGACACTTTGCTTATTCAGGCAGGAATAGGGGCTCAAACATGTGAAAAAAAGCATTTCCCAGCACAGGTGGGAGCAGAAAGTCCCAGGACATTCAGATGAATACATAATCCCTTATCTAGATATGAGTGGATGGCTAGGACCCAAAGGGAAGCAATTCGGGGACAAATCCCATGGGTTGTCTCCTACTGACAGAGATAAGGCAGGAAATACAAAGGACTTGGTGAATGCTGGTGCGTTCATATACTGGCTGTCTGTGATCTTGACACATCTCTGGGCCTCAGTTTCCTCTTCATCAAAATGGAGACAACAACATCCTGCCTGCCTGCCTCACAATGTTGCCTGTGAGATGCAAATAAGACAATGTCTGCAGTCACAGTTGCCATGTATCATTGGGCATGTTGTTCACTGAATAACTGTGGCTAGCCCTATGTGTGAGTAGAGACTGAATCAACCCATGTTCCATGTAACAAGTTGTGGGATCATGGGGCTGCTCATCCTAGAGAGGCATCTTTTTCAGACCCCAAAAGGGACCTGTCTGCAAATTCCAGATCACAAGGTGTATGAGGTATGAATGTAAAGGGCCACTGGCATCACTCTGGCTGGCTTTGACTTTAATGAGAGGTCCTGGGTTGGATATGGAACAGAAATCATTGTTCCCTACACCCTTGTAAGTAGAGGAGGAAGAGCTGGGGCAGAAAATAAAAATGAGCATTCGCCATTCTCTAGCAGGCTCACACGAGCAGATGTTGGGTGGTTTCTTGCCTCCTTGGGCCACAGCCACCCTGTGCAGGCTGCAGGGGATGGGGGCAGGGTGAGGCGAGACTGGTCAGTCAGGCTGGAAGGCCCTGTAAAAGGAGGGAAGAAGCAGTGCCTTCCTTTCCTGTGGGAAAGAGGGGGACTCTCACTGGGAGCAGCCTCCATGAACACATTCCAGGTTCCCATGGCCTCTACTGCTCCTGGGAGAAATGATCCAGGGTAGGGGAAATGGCTGCAGGAGAAGCAGAAGCCAGAGGATAAAAAGGAAAAGAGGCTTGATCCCTTCCCTCACACATCCCCTTTCCCTCTGTCCCAGCACCCCGACCTCTGAGCAATCTCTCCTCCTTACCCAGTGATCCTTATCCTCAGCTCCTGCAGAGGGTGGGAGAGAACTTCCACCACTCTAGAAGACTGGAGCTCTTGCCAGCCCTGTTCCCAGCCCACTCTGCCATGCTGGCCTGATTTCTGCTTCTCTCTTCATTCCTTGGCTGTGACTCATACATCTTATAGTGACCTAGGTCACTACGTAGGTCCTTACTCTCTCCTATCCCTTCCTGCCAAAGACCCTGATAGCTGACTTGCTCATTTGTGCAAGGGTGAGCGGGGAGTGGAATGATGGGAACAGCATCAGGCAGTATGAATTCCAGTTTACCAACTCAGGTACAACAGAGACGGAGCTGTCTTTGTTCTTTGCTCTTCTATTTCTACGTCAAGGCCTTATTCTGCCATAGTAGTAGAGGTATCATCACAGCCACTTTGGAGTCCTCTCCTCTTCCATGGTTGCATCTAACTTTACAGAAGCTTAAGTGGTATCCAAGCATCTGGTCTTCGATATCATTTGTGAATTCCATCACTATGCCTGTTCTTGTCCATTGGTTTCTGAAGGTTGCAACGGAGAAGGTCTTTGTCCCCTTTCAGGACCTCTAATCTCTTTCCTCATTAATCTCCTGCCACTCTTGGGAATAGCAGGTGAGTTTTGTTTTTAAGGGCCATTCTGGTGTGTGGGAAATCTCTACAAGGCTGATTAAGGCCTTGCTGTTGGAACATTCCATGAAGCCATTTCTCTTCCCTGGGGTCTTGCTGCTTACCAGGGCTCTCTGTAATAGAACCCAGGTCCCCTCTGCTCTCAGGTTCTCCAAAAGTCTCTAGTTCCCTCTCTAAAACCACCACTGTTTGTGCTCTTATAGCTCCTGACTCTCACCTCCAAGATGGAGCTTCTTTTTCAAATCCAAGGGATAAAATCATTGTTCAGGCTCACATTGTCTTCCAAATTTTACTGGTGTGAGCTATTTCTTTTGCCTTATTGCTCAAGAGTTTTCAACTCAAAGCCAAGAGATCCTGTCCCCTACTTTCTGAGGTCACACAGTTCTCCTGAGACAATAACGCAAGGCAGAATTTGGGTTGAGCTGAGAAGAAAAGGAGCAAAGTATGGAAGGGGGTGAGGAACATTGGTTAATAGTTCAAAACGCTGACCTGAAGTATAGTCAAGGATCTCCTGAAATTCAGAGGTTTAAGTGATCTATAAAGTTAATGCCACTAGTCACAGACAGATACAAAATGAGAATCTGAAACTCCTTTTTGCATGTCAAAATTAAGGATAATGAGAAAAACTATAAGACTGACAGTTTTATTCTAGGAGAGAAAGAACTAGAAAAGTTGCCATCAATTACTCACAAGCATTGGGTGGTTGTGAGCTGCCTGGCACTTGGGGCACTCAGAAAGGAGCCACTGGGCAGGGTCACAGCTGAATCCCGAGAACCATTGTTTTCTTGGAGGAAGTCTGGAGGAGAAGGCAGTTCTAGTGAAGGGTGGAAAACTGCCACATGAAGGAGGATGAAGAAATAGGGACAAAATAACTCTGAGGGTCTGTCAGGTGGGAGAAGGACTTGTTCTGGGACTTCCTGTAGGGACTGAGGGACACAGGAAATCAATTAGACTCCTGCCCTGCTGAAGGAAAGACCTGTGGATTTGTCTAAAAAGGAAAAGACTCTCCTTAGAGATAGTGAGTTCCCCCATTGGTGGGATAATGGAAGAGAGGATGGATAAACCCTGGATGGTGAGACAGACCCTTGGATAGAATGTCAAATGATACCTCAGAGTTTCCTGCCCTGCTGAGATGTCATAATTCTACCCACCCACTGAGTTTTGGTATCCCCACCCTTCTTGATTTCAATCCCACTAATCCATATCTCATGGTAACTCAAATAGGTGCTGTCCGAAGGTATCATCAACCATGAAAAATGAGTTTGCCGAGAGATAGAAACTGAAATTAGATCACAAGAGAAGAGTTTGCCCTGCCCATGAGAACAGAGTATTTCCAAGCCTTCCTTCATGTGTAAGCAATCACCATAGTAATTGACATCATTGTTCACCCTCAGCTCACTGGGATCTTGCCTCCTACTCTTTCTGAGAAAATTGAGGCCATCAGGTATAGATTCTCAATTCCTAGGTGTCCTCATCCTCAGATCTTGTGCCAGCCACTCATCTTGCTTCCCTCACTGCAGCCTCAGAGGATGAGGTGGTTCTCTGTTCAAAGCCAGTCACCCACCTGTGTCTTTGACCTCCAATTCCCCTGCCTCCTCCAAGAGGCTCCCCCATCAGTCATTTTTCCCTTTTTTGGATCTTTACCTCTCCCACTCCACTGGCTGCTTCTCTTCTGCCTAAAGATATACTCAGGCCTCTCACATCCAAAAACTAGATCTTCTCATGTCCTCCTCTAGCTTCTGTCCAAATCTCCCTTCTCCTATTTTCATTAAATCTTCTCAAAAAAGTAGTCCACACCTGCTGTTCTGCAATTGCTCATCACTCATCCAAACCTCAGTTCCCTGTAAACTGATCAACTAAAGTTACTCTTAATCGCTCTAAATGTTCTTAATGACCCTAATTGACAAATCCAATGGAATTTCTCATATCTTAGCTATTGTTTTCACTGTTTTATTGAAAACTATCAAACACTTCTGAAACTCTCTCCCCTGGCCTCTGTAATATCACCTCTCAACTCTTTCTGTTTTCTTCTCTATCTCCTTCAAGGTAGCCAATCTGTGATAGCCAATCTCCAAGATGGCCCCCAAAGATTCCCACTTCCTGGAGTTTTCCTTGCATAGTCACCTTTCATATTGTATCAGGGCTGGACATAGATAGACCAATAGAATATGGCAGAAACAGTGATATGTCACTTCTGAGATTAGATTACAAAGACAGTGTAGCTTCCATTTTGGTCTTTTTCTCATTCTCTCTCTTGAATCACTTATTCTGGGTGAATCCAGTTGCCATATATTGAGGCCCTTCAGGCCTTAATGGAGAGGTCCACTTGGCAAGAAACTGAGGCCTCTGGTAAGGAGCTGAGGATCCCAACCAATAGCCACATGAGTGAGTCTTCTTGGAAATGGATCCACCATCCCAATTCAAGGCTTTATATAATGCAGCCCCAGCAAACAGCTTGATGACAGACTCATGAGAGACCCTAGCCAGAACTATCCACCTAAGCTGTTCCCAGATTCCTGACCCTCAGAAACTGTGAAAAAATAAATGTTTGTTGCTTTAAATCACTAGGTTTGGGGGCAACTTGTTACTCAGAAACTAATAAGACTCTCTTTTTTTGACCCATATATGGAGCTCCATGAAATGTTGGTGTTTCCCAGCATTCTAGGATGGACGACCTAATTTCTTACTCTCAGCACTTTTGGTGTGGGCAAAAACTATGTATGGGTTGCCTATTCAATAGTCATCCTGCACCCCCTCTTGAATTCACCTCCCATAATTGAGTCTGAAAACACCAGATACCTGCTTACCAGCTCCCTTGCAGCTAGATATGGGAACAAGATCCGACTCTGGCCCATGGGACCTGAGAAGTAGTTTGCTGGGTGTTCTGAGAAAGGTTTTCCTCCTTGACAAAAGTGGGAGATTTCTGAAAGACTATTCTTTTGCCTTGTAGTTTATGTCATGTGAAGAAGCATGATGCTTGGAATAACAATATCTGGTGTTCTGGGAAGTGAATTTTCTTCCCCCACCCCGTGCCCTTATCCTCCTTGGTCACATCTACAGTAAGGACTGGAGAATATGCTTTTCTTGATGAGCAGTTCTATCAACCTGTTTCTTGCCTGTAAATTTTGCAAGCCTAAGAGTTAAACCTTGAACAGACATAGTCTTTTTAAGTCTAGGCTGTGATTTTTTTGGCAGTACAACTCACTTAAAGATGTAGCAGTCTTCTTATCTATTTGATTCTGGATGACTCCATGTACCAATAGCCACATTCATAGTTATTATTTTAGATATACATTTTATATTTTCTGAATTTCTTTCCTCTCTTGTCTCCATTGGCCCCTATGTCCTTTAAGCCACTGATTTGGGGTAATTTATCACAAGTATGTTTGGTCTATCAAACTTAGATGGAAGAGCACTCCTTCAAGTCTGTTTCCTGAGTCAGTTTGTCCAGTTGAAAAGATTCACCTCGTAGTCCATTCAGTTTTCAGCAATAGATACTATAGCCATACCTTTGATATGATCCTTGCCATGGGCTAAGGTTTTTCTCTGACTGTATTACAGGGTTTTTAAACTTTTTAATTTTTGCTTCTTTATTGCTTTTCAGCAATTTGATTGTGATGCCTTGGTGTAATTTTCTTTATTTTTATCCTGATTAAAATTAATTTATTTTCTTGGATCTATGAATTTATATTTTTAAGTGTATTTGGAAAATCCCCAGTCATTATATTTTCAAATACTCACATACCCCTGACTCTTTCTGGAATTCTAATTACATGTATGTAAAACCATTTGTTTAATCAGTCACTGAAGCTCTTTTTGTGTTTTCTTTTTCCAGATATTTTTCCTCTGTGCTTCAGTTTATCCTGTCTTTAAGTTCACTTATCTTTTCCTTTAATTTGCGATTTAGCCTATCCCATAAATTTTTAATTTTATATACTATATGTATTAGTCAGGGTTCTCCAGAGAAACAGAACCAATAGTGTACACACACACACACACACACACACACACACACACACACACACACACACACGTATGTATCTCAATTTAGTTAGCTAGCTAATTTGAATAAAATTTATTATAAGGAACTGGCTCATGCAATTATGAAGACTGAGAAGTCTCATTATCTACCATCTGCAAGTGGAGAAAAACGGCCCAGGAGTGCTGATGTTGTAAAAAGACTGATGTTACAGCTCAAACAGGTAGGTGGAGAGAGAGAAAATTCAACTTTGTGTGTGTATGCTATTTGGGCTCTCAGTGGATTGGTTGATATCCATGCACACTGAGGAGGGAAATCTCATTTACTCACTCCACCAATTCAAATAATAATCTCTTCTGGAAACATTTTTACAGAAATAATGTTTAATCAAATGTCTGTGCATATCATGGTCCAGTCAAATGATTCATATTAACCATCATATTGTATTTTTTAGTTCTAAAGTTTCATTTAATGCTTCTTAAAATATGTTCAGTTTCTTTCTTCATGATATTTATGTTTTCCTTTGAATACTTGAATCTACTTATAATTGCTATTTAAAATTCTTGTCTGCGAATTCCATGACATTTGTCATGTCTGAGTTAGTTTCTACTGATTGATATTTTTCTCTTGGTTATAAGTGTCATTTCTTTGCCTCTCATATCTAGTGATTTTTGATTGAAAGATAGACATTTAAAAATTAAATGATCAAATGTTGATTTTTTTTAAATTGTCATTCTTTAAAGATTGTGTAGTTTTGTTCTGCCAATTTACTAGGATAATCTTGATCCTTTCAAGGCTTGTCTTTAAGCTTTGTCAGGATGTGTCTATAAAAGCCTTCACTCTAGTTTAGCTCTACTCCTAAGGTGTGGCCTTTATGAAGTTTCTCCTAAATATATTGGGTGCTTGAAGAGGTCTCTCCTTCTAGCTGGCATGAACTTAAACATCTTTCAACTCTGTATAAGCTCAAAGAATTGTTCAGCTTACAATACCCCAATAAATATTCTTTCTCCAGCATTTGTCCTGCATCTAACCTTATGGAGATTCATCATACAAATGCACAGTTTAGTATTTAGCCAAAGATTCAAAAAAATTCCTATGCAACTTTCTGAAACTCTCTCTGCATAGCTCCCTCCTCTCCAATATTCTGCTTTGCAAATCCCAGCTGCATGAGTCCTCTGAATTCCAATCTCTGTCTCCTCAAAACAGTGAGACTTTTATGCTCTGCTTGGGTTCTTTCTCCCAAAGCTATGATCTGGTAAATGCCCCTGGGGAGAAAGTCAGGTTGATCATAGAGTTCATCTTATTGTTTTTTGCCCCTTAGGAACTAGTTTTGTTCTGCTGGTTATCCAATGTCTGAAACCAGGTGTTTCATATATTTTACCTAGTTTTCTATTTGTTTCTTGTGAGCAGGGGCTAGTCCAGTATCTGTTACACCATTAGAGCTCAAAGCAGACATCCACACAGGATAAATTTTCATTAGCCTTTCTGACTGAAAGTGTTTCTCAATTTTACCTCTTACGATTTAGGGCTGAGAAGCAGTTTCCTCTTCTAAGCCCACAAGAACTAATAGTGGACCTTTTATTCCCTCTCATTCCTACTTGCTAATCAGCCAGTTCTTTCACGAGCTTATTCCTTTCTTATTTTTTGCCAAAGGTAGGCATTGTGTCTACTAACCAATTGTTTTCTACACTCTTTCCCTGGGGTGACAAATTATTTAGGTACCTCACCCATCTTCATATACAGGGTATACCCTTATGGATGATCAGAAGTGACAGAGCTAAAAAATATTAAGATCTGGATCCTTGATGACATATTGAGATGATGAAGCAGCCCAGGGCCTACCTCCAAAGTTACTAAGTGAAATAAACACATGCCCTTGTTTTAGCCATTTTAAAGTGGCTAAATTCTGTTCCTTGAAGTCTAAAGCAAACTGATGAACACAGGGGTGATTCCACCCTCTCCCATGGTTTCTGATGCCCATGGCTCTCAGATCCTTGCCTCCAGCCAGGTCTTCATTTGGAAGCGCCATGCTCAGTTATCAACCTGCCTACAGGTCATCTCCACTGGATATCCCATCAGGTTCCTCGAACTAAACATCTAAAATTGGTCCTATTTTCCCTCTCCTCAACTGCCTTCCCCCAGAACCCTCAATCTCATTTAAAGGTACCACTATCAGCTTTGTAACCCAAGCTATAAGCCTGGCTGTCATTCTGGAATTCTACTTTTCCCTCTTTTCTTGATATCTTTCCTCTAAGCATTTCTCATATATACCCGCTCCTCTCCATTCCTCCTATTGCTACTGAAAATAGGCCTCTGCTATCTCTCTCCTCACCTGCCCCCTGCTTCTAATGCATCCTCTGCACTGCTTTTTTCTTTCTGAAACACAGACATATCTATATCATTCAGTAACTTCCAGTAACCCCCTCTCCCAACTTGTTTACGTGATGAAGTCCAAACCCTTACCAAGGCTTACAGGCCTCCAGGGCTGGCCCCTGCTGACTACTCCAGCCCTGACTCTTGTCACTCCTGTCTTCACATCATGTCCTAGCAACACCAATCTGTGGGTGGTTTCTCTAGTCACTCTGCATCTTCTCCCCTGTAGGCCTTTGTGCATGCTGTGCCTTACTTGAAATTTCCCCTGCTGATGCTGTCTCATTCTCCAACTTGTCTCCTACCTGAGCATCTATTTATCCTACCTGAGTGGGGGTCCCCTTTCCCTCCCTGGTGACCCAAACCTTTAATCTTGTATGGTTACTCTTTTCTGTGCTCCAATAGTCTTCATACACACTGCTTTGATTACATCTACCACTTTGTTTTGTAAACATGATTGTGTATATCTGTCCTTCCAGACTGAGCTCCTTGAGGGTGGACACTGGGACTTACTTGGCCTTGCATTCTTCACCTCTGTCCCATAGAGGCTGTGCAATAAATGATTAATGACTGAACAGATCACCCAATAAATTCCTTACAGCATGTCCCTTACTATACTATGGAATGCTTAGTGGTTAGCTCACTCAAGTAAGTGAATTAACTTAAAAATAATAAAACTGTGTTTTCTTAAAATCATTTTTCCACCAGTGTTGTGCTTTAATTAGTACAATCAAGGATAGGAGTATATTTGTGGTGAGGTTTCCATTGCACTTTTCTCAGAAGGGGTATTAAGTTTCCAGAAGCAAAGATTCATGGCTTAGAAAGAGAAAATGTGAAAAGAACATGGCATGGATCTGAGAAGCTGCTGGAAAACTTTCTAGGCCATGAAAATCAGGAGGGCCTCGAGCATCCATGAGGGGGGTGACTATGAATGTAGGTGACTTGGTGGGTATCTAACAGTCTCTTCTCCCCCAGTTGCCACACTTACCAAAATTCCACCACTAGAAAGTCACTTCTATTGACTACCCATCACCCCTCTCCTGTGGAACTCTTACAAGCCAAATTTCCTGCAGAAGGAAGTTCCTCTCTCCTTCCTTCCAGGGATTGCTTTCTTCTGCCAGGAAAGCATCCACCTCCTCCTCTGTCTACCCCAATTTTTTCTGTTTTTAAAAATGTAGATGAAATCCCTTCCCTCCAATGAAGCCTCCCAAGATACTTATTTTAAGACTGTGAGTGCCTCAAGAAAAAGAACCACATCTCATTCAACATTGTCTCCTGGGTGCCTGTTACAGAACCTGGCACATGGTAGTTGTTGAATAAATTAAGGGTGGACTGGCCTGAACTCAATACAGTAATTTCTCCAACCCTGGACATGCTGTATGCTTCTATCAATGCTGGTTCTCTGGTATCCTGGTGATAAATCATGCCTAGCAGAAGGTCTTCTCTTGCTTTACTGAGATGTTCTTTTTGATGTGGCTTTTTTTTTTTTTTAACACTTTCTGAAAGTAGTCTAGTTTTCTGATCTGAGTGGTGACTGAACAGACAAAGGCTTTGCCACTACCTTCCTGGGCTCCCCCGTTGGTGGAGACTGGGGGACACTGCAACCACCCTCTTATCCCAGACAATGAGAGACACAAGGAGCAGAATCTCCTAGCTGACCTACAGATCTGCAATGAGAAGTAGCCCAGCCTAGATTGGCTGAACTTCAGCCAACCTCCCTGAGAATATATGATAATTGAGTTTGAGGTTGTTATGTGGCATTATTATGGCAACAGCTAACTGATATCTATCCTTCTAGAAGGCCAGCGTAAAGCACTGAGCACTTAGTAGTTACACAGCACATAATGATGCTTAATATTTAGTTATCAATTAAGACTTGCTGGTAGGCATCATAAAAGAATAAAGAATAACAGACCTGGAAGAACCCTTAAAAGAGTTATAGATGGACAAACAACCTAGAGTGAAGCTGTGACTTACCTAAGGTCACACAAGGAATTGTGGCCAAGCTTAGACTAGTATTCAGGGCTGGTGGCTCCACAAAACAGTGAAATGACTTCAAAGCCTGCTTCCTGTGAGCCAGCTCAAAGATAACTGTGGCTTCCTCCTGCACCCTCCTTGGCCACATGTGCATTGTTCTCTGAGGTCATTTTGGTGGTTTACTTGTGTGTTGCCATTATTGAAATGTAAGTTCCATTAGAGAAGAAATGAGGTCATTCTTGTTCATGCTGTCGTTGCAGCACCCAGGACAGTGCCTGGCTCTGGAGCTAAGTAGATAGAAGGAGTGAGGAGGAAGCCAGCTCACCCCATGACCCTTGGCTTACTGCTGTTATTATCAGCCCTCTGAAGTTCAGGCCTCCAGACCCCTCCCAATGCATGCACACAAACATGCTCATGCACACATGAGCACACACATACAAGCACACATGGACACACTCATATGCACACACATTCATGCATGCACATACACTTGCCCATATTGATAGGACTCTCTTCTTCAGAGCTTCTGAGATGGGGACAGAGGAAAAGCAGGTTTTTCAGAACCTTGGGAATGACCTGAGGCCAGACCCCTCTGCTCAGGCCTTGCCTGAAGAAGAGGAGGGTGACTCAGTTCTACCTCCTTCAGGTGTCCCCTAGCTGAAGGACAAAGGGACAGAGCCACCTGAGCTTCTGTGCCCCTCTCCTGAGAGTCTGACCAGCCAGAAAGCAAGAAAGTGGGGAGACATATAACTCTATCCTGGCTTTGCAAATGGCAAAACCTTTGGCAACCAGACCGAGGGATATACTCAAACATGGAGGACCAAGCAGACCAAGTGGGAAACGGGAAGTCTCCTCGGTGCTGTCAGCTCCCTGGCCCACTTCTTTCTGCCCTTGGCTGGGAGAATGACATTGTTTCAGAGGAAAAATCAGGGTCTCTGCCAGAGCCCATCTGGCCTGAGCTAGGCTGGGCTTGAGCTCCCAGGAGCTCCTAGCCAAGAGGTGTCTGAGAAGCTGCCAGCTCCTACCACAGGGTGCTGGGGAGACTGGAGACGTCCTGCTACCTGTCCTCTCTCCCAGAATCCTCTGCACAGATCTCTAGGCTGAGCTGACCACCCCCTACACTGCCTTTTTTCAGTGATTCCACCATATATCTTGGCCCATTGAGTGTCTTCCACATCAGCAAGTCATTTCGAATCCTCCCAATGTGGATTTTGAATGTTGAACATGAGTTGTTTTACAAGTAGAGAAACAGGTTTAGATATGGTTACATGTCCGCAGTCACACAGCTAGTGAATGGTAGGATTGGAAGTCAAATCTAAGTTGGCGATGCCCCTTGGTCTATTCTTCTGCCCCTATGTAAATAAATGCCTCCTCCTGTAGGAGATGTTACTTGTAGCACTAACCTGAGACTTCACCATCCTGCTCTATGCTGACCCCTTCTTAGGAAAGCTAAGAAGGAAGCATGGCAAGAGGGCCTACCCACCTTCCGACCCCCATGCCAAGTGCACTGGGCCCAGTGGTGGATGTGCTTCTCTGGGCCCTTTAAACATCTCCAACCTCCTTTCTCATCCAACCAATGTCAAGTTCCTGCAAGATAATCTTTTCCTTCTATGTCTGCAAAAGACAGATTTTCTCTTAAGTTTCAGGTCCAGAAAAACTGCCTTTTAAGCAAACAGACTCTGGCACACCCAGCCCAGCTTTCCAGTCTCACTCGTAGGGATTAACGGACATAGCCAGGCTAGGGTCTGGCACCAAATGCTCCATAAGTTCAGTGCGTCCATCATCATCATCAAATGGCGAGGATGTACAGTGGAAAGGCCAACTTCCAAATTCAGCTTTCTCTAGCTGGGCCTCAGTGTTCCCGCTGTTAAAGTGAGGCAGGTTCACTGGGTGCTTCTGAAGTCCCGTTCAGGTCTGTGCTTCAGTGCACTCAGAGCTGACCAAAGCCTGAACCCCACAGATAACATGTGTTCCAACCCCTGCGAGCATCTGTTTTCCCATGTCAATGTTTTCCAAACACGCTTTTCTCATCTCTACAAAGGAGCAGGGAAGGAAGGGACCAGGAGTTCCTGCTGACAAACAAAACAGAAAGATGCCCAGAGAGGTCGTGTGACCTGTCCAAAGTCACAGAGCGGACACAACATCAGAACACAGCTTTCCTTTCATTGCTGTCCAAGGGCCTCAATGGCTCATTGCAGATTGAGTAGTGGGAGAGAGGGAACCATGGGAGAAGAGTGAAACCAGTCTGGAGAATGGAAGTGATGTTGGGAGGCTGGGCAACATTCCTGCTCCACCTCCCCTTGAGGCTTGCCAGATATTTGAGGGAGAGAAAGGCGGGCAGTGGGAGAGGCCCCTGGGTCTGAATCCCAGCTTTCACCACGATCAGTAAGCAGAGTGCCTAATGACTCCAAGCTGTCCTGGAATATTCTTGGCCCTAGGGGAGCTGCTGAGGAGTCTGGCTGCCGTGCACAGCAGCTGTGCGAACTGCCTGTAGGCAGCTAGCCCAGCCACAAGGGACCACCAGCGACCACAACCACGGGGCCACTAGCAGGTGGGGCCCAGGGGTGAGAAGCTTCCTCTTTCTTCAGAATGCATCTTCAGAGTCAGCCTGGTTAGTGAGGAGCAGGGCTGTGTGGCTAAGAGGAGCCAGGCCCCAGGTCTCCCTCTCTTCCTGCCAGCCCATAGAATGGGCCCAGCCTCAGATCAGAAGGGCAGTCAAGGCACTTGTCTCATCCCTACTCGGCAGAATTCAAGACCCAAGCAAGCCATGATGAACCAAAGGCTCCTGTCTGTGAATGCCTTGCCCATGCCTTTCTTCCATCAGTAGCTAAGTGGTTAGGCCTAGGTGCTGACCTAAGCTCAACCATTTATAAGCTGTATGACTTTCGGCAAGTTACTTAACTACTCTGGGCAAGTTGCTTAACCTTCAAGGCAAACCTATCTCATAGGGTTACTGTGAGGACTAAATGAGTAATGGTTAAACCAAGTCCTGAGCACAGGGCACTGGATAAATGGTGACTCTCGTTGATATCATTTCCATCAGATGCCCATGTCCCTGCTTTCCTCTGCTTTGGCACACTCTCCCTAGTCTCATTGTCAACCCATTCTCTCCTGGTGTCACAGAATAGGCAAGTCCAAGGCCTGACAATAAAGAGACAACAGGCCACTTTTAAAGTCAGACAGATTATTACTTAGACCAGGAGTCCCCAACCCCCAGGCCATGGACCAGCACTGTTAGGAACAGGGCTGCACAGCAGGAGGTAAGCGGCATGTGAGCGAGCAAAGCTTCATATTTTTGCAGCGGCTCGCCAGGGGTAGCATCATCACTTCAGCTCCACCTCAGATCATCAGGCATTAGATTCTCATAGGGGCACCGGTCCCTGGTGCCAAAAAAGTTGGGGCCCACTGACTTAGACAATAGAAGGAAGAGGAGCATTAATGCCATTAGACAAGGTGATGTGGGCAAAGAGTTTGACATGGAGGGTGTGACCAGGACCTGATGGCTACTGTCGGTTTGTGTGGGGACACTGAGTGGTCCAGGTTGACTTGCTGTCTATGACTTGGACAGCTTGGGAGTTGCTTGGGAGTTGCTGGAGTGGCATCTGGAGAGGTGAAATGTCAGTTCTACTCAGTTCTGGCCGCCCATACATCATTTCACCTCAGAGCCCCTGGTCCCTCATGTAACCTCATGTAATGAGATTTGAATCTCAGCTCCACCTGCATCCAAAGCTATAGAGCAGAACTAGATAAACAAATGGATGTGGCATAATTTATAAACTGTTAAGTGCTGGCACTTTGAAGCGATTAGAGTGATGGCCACAGTGACTTAAAGATGAGACTGTTCATAGCAGATATTTTATTCTGGGGCAGGAATTCCTAGAGGTTTCAAGCTAGAAATGAGTTCTGATAGAGTAATCTAGTTTGACACCCCCTCCCCCCCCCCACACACACGTCCCATTTTAAGATACACAAACAAAAGCCCAGAAAAGGAGAATAATTTATTCAAGGCGAGTCACCTGACAAGAGGCAGGGCAGGGAATTGAACCGAGGACTCTGGTGGCCAGCTAGTCCAGAGCACCTTCCTCTCCACAGTGGCTGCCAGGAACAAAACTACCTTTTAAGCAACCCTTTTTAGCCCCACTTCCGTCCTCTATGTCGCCTTTCCAGGCTGTGCCATCTGTCTGGCTTCATTCTCTCCTGCCACCTCTTGCCCCCACCTTCAACCCATCCACACTCCATATCCACCCCACCCAATCCTGCTCCCCCCTGATGACTTGGCTGCCATGTATTTATCTCAGAGTAACTACATTGGCACAGGTCTGTGTTTACAAGACTCCCCACCTCTGTTTACTGGTGTTTACCTGGTTGTGTCCTGTCTACCCTTCTAGCCTGGAAGCTGGATTGTTCCTCCTGCCTCCTGATACTGTCACCCACTCCCTGTGGGCTCTGACCTCTGCACACAACAGGTGCCATGTGACAGCTACCAGCCAGCCAACATGGTGCCCAGGCCTGGGCAGAGCCCAGTGGCTGACACAGGTAGGGATGTGAAGACCCCCAGAAAAAAAGGGGATGTGTTTCTGGAAACTGGGCACAGATATTAACAATTATAATCACAATAAAATATTCTAGCCTCTATTAATTGCCATTTCACCTATGTAGAGACCTTACTAAGTACTTCATATGTATCATCTTGTTTATGCCTTATGACACCTCTTTTTCTGGTATAATTGTTACTCTTATTTTTCAGAAGAAAAGATTCAGAGAAATTATATTTGCTGGAGATCACGCAGTTCATGGGTATTGGAGCCAGGATTTAAACCCAAGTCCTTTTGGCTCCAAATCTCCACCTTATAATCACTGTATTTTATTGATTACCCTTTATATGACTCATGCACAACCAGTGTTCACCTTTTAACACTGCTAAAGAAGGGGCAGTTCCCACAGTTGCAGCTGCCTTCTCCAGAGGGGGAATAGGTCACAGCCATCTCAGAGCCACCTGCCAGGAAACTCTGGTTCCAGTCAGCTAGTAAAACTGTTGCCGCAGATTCTGATATGTAATTAGTGGGAGTGTAAATGGGTTCAGCCTTTTAGAGGGCAATTTGGCCGGAGCTAGCAGAAATAAAAAAAAAATGTCACACTCTTTGATGCAGCAATTGGTCTCCTAGAATGTATTCAATCATGAGCACAACAGTACCAATACCTGGATTTTCACTACAGACAACCTATGGGCATAATGGTGCACATCCGCAGATGTTCATGGTGGAAGACCTGTGCGGTCAGCAGTAGGGTATGGTGATGCAAGCCCTCGTGCATCTATGGGTGGTTATAAGGCAGCAGTTAACATGAAGGAGGCAGACATGTGAACTGACGTGGGAAGATTTCCAAGACATATGGCCAGCAGAAAAAAGCAAGCTGCGGAACGCTATGTGAGGCGTGTATACAAAATGCCCAGAACAAATCCAAATGATATATATGCATATATAAACCCCAGGAAAATGGACTGCAACGATACATACTGAACTGTAAACAGTAGTTACCCCAGGAGAGAATAGGTTTGAAAGGGCGGAACTAACGTAGGATCGTTGCTGTAGGATTCTTACTTTTTACTTGGTGCACTTGTATATCTTTTTTTCTAATGAGAAAATGTTCATGATCCATTTGTATAATTGAAAAACAAAGCCAAACCTCAGGCCCAGAAGGTCTTTGGAGGGGCCTACGGAGGAAGGAGGCAGCGAGGGTGAGAAAATGGAGACTCAGAGAGGTGATGTGATTTGACCATCACACAGCCAGTGAGTATCAGAGTCAGGACGAGGATCTGGGATCTTAAGTTTCTTGGGAAGTCAGAGAGAAACAGGCTCAGAGACAGTGGGGCAGAGGGCCTTCTGTGCTTCCCTTGCTCCCCCTCTAGCCCCCTGGGCCATCAGCTTGAATTCCTCCTCCAGCCCAGCAACCAACAGAGAACATGTGCTGCTATGGCTGGTCCGTGCCATCCTCCAGCACACAGACCACCAGACACTGGCCTCAGAGATCTTTCTCTCCATCTGTGAGCTTCCGGGGATGATAGTAATGAAACTGTAATGGAGAAGAGTTTTTACCATACCCATGTGTTTTCACTTCAGCCCAACAACCAACATATTTCCTGGCATCTGGGTTCAATTGGAGGCAGATGGGGGTGCTGGTGGTGGTAAAGGAGGAGGCAGAGGAGGCGGGGGAGGCAGAGGAGGCAAAGGAGGCACAAAAGGAGAAAAAGCCAGACTGAGACGTCCTGGTCCCACTGCGGATGTGCCTGGAGCCACCACGTGCCCTATTCCTGTCTGGTCACTGCAGCCAAGACCAGCCAGATAATATGGATAACTGGGTGGCGAGGGATGTAAATAAATAATTGCATACAGGAAAACAGAGGGTGTTCAGTGGCCCTGCTGGTCTGTGTGGTATGGTGTCTCATGCGGAGGGATGATTGCTCAGCAGAGGAAGCCAGATCCTGACCTGGAGTAGATGGAGGCCTCCCTGAGATGTACCCTCCTGGTGAGGCTTTGAGGCACAAGACGGTATGTTTGGGTCTTTCTCTGGGGGCTGGCTGGGCAGCAAGGCTCAGTCAGGTCTACATTCCCCCTGAGAAGCCCCAGGAGGCTCGGACACCAAGTTTGGATTAAAAGCACCGATCTGGCCCCAAGGGCAGCTCTGTGTCCTATACCTATCCCTTCCTAGCACAAGGAATAGCAGTAGCCCCAGCTGTCCTCTGACCCCACAGGCTCTTGAAGTTAAGCCCAGCTTGTCTGGGAGAATATGTCTATCTTGTGTTGCTCTAAACTATGAGCTGGTGAACCTGGGCCATTGTCTTTACTAGTCTAGAGGCAACCTGCCCTCCACGTCCTGGTGGGTGCTCCCCCAGATCCACTGAAAAGCACTCTGGCAGTCAGTAATAAATGGTGGGGCACGGTCGCTAAATTCATGGTCTCTGAAGTTACACACACCTCGTTCAAGTCCTGATTGTGTCATGCACTGCTGTGTGATGTGGAAATTATCTGACTTCTCTGTGCCTGAGTATCCTTGTCTACAAAATGGGAGTGGAAATAGCACTCACTCATACGCTTGTAGGAGTTAAATGAACTAATTTACAGTAAGTTTTCTATAATAGAAGCTATCAGAGAAGCCAAAGCTAAAAGGGCTTCTGGAAATCAATTGGACATTCCCTTCACTCTCCTCGAGACCCAGACAGAAGCAGACTTCGTTAGTGATAGAGCCTAGCTCTAGACATTTACAACATGGCGCAAATTGCCAATGGCCCAAGAGGAAAGGGCCAGGCCTAGGTACCACACAATGGTGTGATTTAGAAGGCCTTTGAAGTCCTTTGTTCAAAGGAGCATACCCACTGGACTGTCATGGGATTTCATGTTTCCCCCAAATGGAAAGTGTCCTCTAGTCTACAGTTTGTCTTTTTATTTTCTTTAATTCTCTTTTATTTTTTTTAAGTAACAGCTTCATTTAATTATAATTTGCTTATTATTATTATATAATTTGCTTATAATTCATTCACTTAAAGTGTTTAGTATATTCATAGAGCTGTGGAATCATCACCACAATTAGCTTTAGAATATTTTCATCACACCATACAGACACCATTTACTACTCATGTCCCAATCTCCCACTCTACCCTCTCCCCACACCCTCCAGCCCTAGGTGACCACTAATGGATCTACTTTTTGTCTCTATAGATTTGTTGATTTTGGACCTTTCATATAAAAGAAATCAGACAATATGTGCTTTTGTGACTGACTTCTTTTACATAGTATACCCTCTTCAAAGTTCATCCATGTTGTAGCGTGTGTCACTTTGTTCTTCTATATTGCCAGATAATATTCCCTGTTTATTCATTCATCATCTAACAGATGTGAGTTGTTTTACTTTCTGGTTATTACAAATAAGGCTACTACGCACATTCATATACAAGTTTTCATTTCTCTTGGGTATATCCCTAGGAGTGGAATTGCTGAATCATATGGTAACTGTATATGTAACCATTTGAGAAACTGACAGACTGCTTTGTTTTCAAAAGTAGCTGCAGTATTTTACAAACCCATCAGCAGTGTATGAGAGGGTTCCAATTTCTCCACATCCTGGTTAATACTTGTTGTTATCTGTCTTTTTGATTATAGCCATCCTAGTCGGTATGAAGTAGAACTTATTGTTAATTGTTATTTTGATTTGCATTTCTTGATGGTTAATGATGTTGAGCATCTTTCCAGGTGCTTTTTGTCCACTTACATAGATTTTTTGGAGAAATGTCTACTCATACCCTTTCATTGGGTTATTTAGTCTTTTTTTTTTTAATTAAGTTGTAATAGCTTTTTTATATTCTAAATAAGTTCCTTATCAGATAAAGATTTGCAAATAATTTCTTCTATTTTGTGGATTGTCTTTTCACTTTTTTAACGGTGTCCTTTGAAGCAAAAAGTTTTTTAATTTCAACAAAGTCTTGTTTATGTTTTGTTTCCTTTGTTGTTTATGCTTTTGATGTCATATCAAAACACATAAAATATTTGCCTAACTCAAGGTCACCTGTGGTGAACAAAGTCACCAGATTTACATATATGTTTTCTTATAAAAATTTTATAATTTTCAGTTCCTGAGATCTTTGATCCATTTTGAGTTAATTTTTGTGGTAAGGGTCCAACTTTATTTACATTTAGATATCTAATTGTCTCATTTTTTGATAAACAGATGTTCTTAGATTTAATGTATTTGACTTAATCTTTCATTTTAAAATTAGCTTTTAGGGTCTTAGTTAAAAAATATTTCTAAGATCAGAAAACTATTTGCTTATGTTTTCATTTAAAAATATGAAGTTTTCTTTTTGACATTTAAGTTTTTAATCATTTAGAGTTGATTTTTATTTACGGTGTGAGGTGTAGATAATATTTTTATTCTTCTTCCCCATTTCTCTATGCTCTATTATTCTGCACCTTTAGGGAAAACACCATACCTTTCCCACTGCTCTGCCATGCCACCTGTATCATATATCAGAAGGGGTCTGGATGTGAGGTCAAAAGATTCAGGTTCAAATCCTGACTTTCTCACTCTAGCAATATGACTGTTAGCAAGTCTTTTAACCTCTCTGAGCTTTGGCTTTTCCCATTTGGAGAGAGAAACAACAATTTCTGCTCGTCTGTTCCATTGGTTTGTATGAAACTAACATTATTAAGAAGTTGTAATATAAATGCAAAACCTATGATGATGATGATAATGAAGCAATGACAACGATGATTAAGAGTGGTCAGATGAGAAAGCTTCATGCATTCTCAAAATTCAGGCAGAATGACTATTTCAGATTAGCTTCGCCCAATTAATCAGAAAAAACTCCAAGGGTTAAACAGAGTAAGGGAGGCTCTATAGGGAGGAGGCCCCAGAGTACAACAGCACAGTGAACAAAAACTAGGCTGGGATGGGGAGTCCTGGGGAGTCAGGGGCAAAAGGGTCCTGGTGGCTAGAATGGCACAGAGGACCTGGAGTAGATGAGAAGACCCAACTTGAATGTTTGGGTTGCCACAGAGGAGGAGAATCAAGGCCAACTCACCTGGGACTGTCTGGGTGGCCCTCTCACCCTACAAAGGCCTTTCACAAAGCTGACAGGTGGACAGGCCTACCTAGGTTCTCTCATCAGTGCCTGATCCATGACTGATTCACATAGCCAGGGGTCCCCAAACCCCAGACCACAGATCCGTACTGGTCTGTGGCCTGTTAGAACTGGGTCATACAGCAGGAAGTGAGCAGCATGTAAGTGTGCAAACTTCATCTGTATTTGCAGCTGCTCACCAGCGCTAGCATCACCGCTTTAGCTCCACCTCACACCATTAGGCATTAGATTCTCATAAGAGCACTCGTTCCTGGTGCCAAAAAGGTTGGGGACTGCTGACCTAGACTATACTAGTCTGTATTATAGGATGTTGTCACAGAAGTCAGACTATCCCACCAGCCTGAAACCTTCCCATAGGCAAAAAGCTTAAAGCCCAGCACACAGTAGGCATTCAACAAACATCTGATGAGTGAAAGAAAGAATGAATAATGAGGTTTAAAATGCATGTGTGGGGATTCTGTTAAGTCAACCTCACTCTGCCTCAGAATGATGCATCCTGGACCCGAGGGGAGGTTTGCTTCTCCCTTTAACCATGAACCACCTCTAGGCTTTCTGCCCTGTGACTCACATGGCATGCACTCCCCAAAGCCTCTTTCTCCTAAAATCTTGGTGTCCATCCTCCCCTGAACTCTCTCTCCTGGAACCACTCTTCCTTTCTCCTATTCTCTGGAACAGTCCTCCCCACTCATCCAGCTCACCCAGAACCTCCTCTCCCACCCTCCCAGAGGTCCTCAGAATTCACTCATTTAGTTGTCACCTATATGCTCAGCTGGGGATTTGACCAGAAGCCAAGTCCTTCTGTTCTCTGGTGGGAGTGGGGGTGGGATGGAGGGAGTGTCACTTGTTTGCTGACCTTTTCTTCAGAGGGAGAAGAAAACCTCAAAACCTCCTCCAGATCCTACCCAAACCCTGCTCTTGCAATATGGAGACCCCGAAGCTCTTCACAGTGCACTGTACCCAAAAAAAATCAAAGCAGCCCCCACACAAGGCCAGTGTTCCAATCTGAGAAAAACAATTTCCATACCGATGAGCCACCCCCAGTGCACCCGCCACACACGGCACTCTGAAGCCAGAGCCAAGGGCACAGCCCAGACCAGGATATACTCCCGCCTCAGCCTGGTGGAAACAGAGGAGGGTGAAACAGAGAAGACGGGGAAATTGGGGATAACAGAGCCAGGTAGGGTGGAGCAAGAAAGAAACAGAGACACACGATGTGGGCCAAACTTGCAAATATCAAAAAACACAACCAAAACTGCCTTTCTTCACTCTGCCTCCCACTCCCACTCTTGTACTAGACGGGCTCTATAATGCACATTTCCCCGCATAGTACTAAGTCCTGGAGAAGTTCCCTTTTTCTCTAGGAGCTGGGTCTTGCAGCTTGTGTCTGCTAGGTGCCGCGGAGTTATTTTCCAGGGCGTCAATGGGCCATGGCTTCTGCTCTGTGCTTCCTGTTTATAGACATATCTCAAAATGTAGAAACACCATGAACATAAATGTGCTTTTGTTTTATTCTTAATCTAGAGACTAGTTCTAAACACAAAACCTAGACTATTCCATGGGTCCCTTCTAGAATATTCCTTGGGTCCCTTCCCCTTAATTCCAAGGTCTGTGTCCATCCCTCCCCACCTGTTCTCCAGTGCCACCTTTGGAAGCACTGCTTGACTTTAAGTCGGCATCTCGCCTGCCTTTGCTTAGTGGAACCTGGATGACACCTATTAACTCAGCAGCTACCAGTGTGTCCCGCAATGCTGGCCATGCAGCCCAGAAACACAGCGACGTCTGCTGCTGTGGGAAATGGAGGAAAGAGGTTTATGAGCCTTGTGTTCCGCTCGATTAAGCTGTCACTGGGGTTTGAAACCGTGGACCAAACACAAAAGAACACTTGTAATCGCTTTGTGTTTATGCTTGGCAACTTACTTTCAATATTACCATTATTACACTGGAAAATATTTTCCCTTTAAATATACAATTTAGCTCTTTTGTTTTTAAGTCATTTCATTACATTTTAGAGTCAAAATTTTCCCTCCACAGGAATCCTTCTCCAATTTAACAATTAAAGTCAATGAAAAAAATACAATTCAATGTGCAGAAACTAATTTTGATTTCCCTCCCTGCTAACATCTGTTGCAGTCTTCCCTCCTCCCCATTTATTCTCCAGGCCCCATTTATGGCCACTTGCAGTTGCTTCCTGGAACTCTGACAGACAACCATGAAATCCTGAGCTTAACCCCTGAGAGAAAAATGGTCTGAGGAGGAGATCAGAGTTCATAGTACCTCAAACACAGCCAGATCCCCCAAACATAGAGTCCTGAGAGCCTGCAATTATCAACTCCGAGCTGGGCTGCAACTGGAAGCTCATCTACCTCCAAACAGACAGTGTTTCTATATTCTTTTCGAAGTTCTCCAGAGGTAGAAACTCTACAGGCACCTTTTCTAGGGTTTTATGGCAGAGAAGTCCTCCTTCTACAACCTACTGCAACCTCGCCGGTTTTAGCCACATGACTTGAGTTGCCAGATTTAGTTAAAACAAAAACAAACAAAGGACACCTAGTTAAATTTTAATTTCAGATAATTAATAACTTTTTAATATGTCTCATACAATATTTGGGATATACTTATACTACTAATAATTTGTTTGTTTGAAATTCAGATTCAAATTCAAATTTAAAATGCAGGTTGTCCTTCGTTTTATCTGGCAACCCTTGGCATGACCATGTCTCAGGCTGTTGTTGACCACAGCCTGTGAGCGCACAACTCATGCCCAACTAGGGACTGTCTTTGAAGTACTGACTTCCACAGCAACTTGAGAGGACCTGCCCTGTCCTTCAGGAGAGGAGGGGCTTCAGATACCACCCCAGGCTGGATAATGGTCCACATTGGGGCCACTGGTTGAATTCAGTGTGAAATTTGTGATGTCTAATGACCAATTGCCATCACCTGTCAGAAGGGATGGGCAAGGTTGCCCCCACCAACCGGGCAGGTCCTGGCAGCCAAGGTGGGACATGGCCCCTCTTCCTGCACTGGTGAGGAAATGCCACACAGTATGCAATGACAGTCCTGTGAAAGCCAGAGTGGAGGCTGCCAAAAGGGGGTCAGGCAGGACGCGGTAGCCAAGGGGCAGATCCCAAAATAGAGAGGAGAGAGAGGACATAGAAAAGAAGGAGGAATGGTGGGGAAGAGTGGGCAGAACCAGAACAGAGCACAGACATGGGCAGCTTGGGGAGGGGAGGAATTTTCCAGGCAGAGTTGAGATGCTGCACAGATGAAAAGGTCCAAGTGTACAGCAAAGCTGGAGGGCTAACCAGAGGAGATGAAGCAGGATGAGGCAGAGGTAGGTGGGTTGGAGCCCTACACTTAGGAAGCCAATGTCCAAATATGGCCAGTTAATGACCTCTTCCATTCCATTTGTTCAGGATGGTTCACAGGAGAGAAGAAGCCAGCCCTTCCCCTGCCCCAGAGTACAGAGGGTCTCAGGACGTGCTGAGTATGTGGCTGCTGCCAGGAAAGACAGGGAAGCTGCTGGTGGAGTAGGAAAGGCAGAAGCAGGAGGGGACCTCCGGAGGCCCCAAAGAGAAAAAGTTAGTGTGTGTGTGTGTGTGTGTGTGTGTGTGTGTGTGTGTGTGTGTGTGTGTTTAAATGCTTTATATGTTTTGGCCACTGAATTAGTCAGCATTCTCAGCTGCCAATGAAAGAAACTCAAGTCAAGCTGGCTTAAATCATAAGGAGAATTCATTGGTTTTAAGAGTCTGAGAGCAGAGTTTGCTTTACATCTATTGGATTGAGAGGCCCATGCAATGTCAGCAAGCTGTCTCTTACTCTCTTGTCTCCTGGATCTCTTTTTCAGTGTATTGGCTCATGGAATGATGGCTCCCTGCGGTTCCAGGCTCTTCTATCAGCTCAGCAGTCCTAGCAGTGGTGCTGGTGATGGTCCCTGAGTTCAGTCTCCTTGGTCTGGCTTGGTTCACGTGCTCACTCTTAAACCAGTACTAGTCCAGGAGGCGAGAACATACAGATTTTCCAGGCCTGGATCAATGGTGTGAGTCTCAGGGCACAGCAGAGGGTCAGCCATGTTCATCTAAGGGACTGACTACGAGTAAGATGGTCCCTCAAAGGAAAATTCGATATGATTAGCTGGAAAGGTGAGGGGTAGGGAATGGATGCTGGTCAGGTAAAAATCATTGATGTCCAAAACAATGAGCTTTTACATAAAAACTGATTTGATTCTTCTGGTGAGGAGGCTGGATGGGGATTGTTAGCTTATTTTCCAGAGAAGGAAACTGAGGCTCAGAGACCTCGTGAGTTGTCCAATATCATAGAGCAAGATAGAAATGCAATAGGATTTAAACTCAGGTTTCATGATCTTGACATGGCCACACCAAGAGAGAGAGCCTAGCAGATGCCTTCCAAGGGCCTTGGCAGCCAGCACCAGATCACACCAGCCACTGTGAGATTGCTCCCAGACTCCATATAAAGCAATGAGAATTTCTTCAGAGTAAGCCAAGTATGTATGGAGAGGGGTCAGGAGAGCTAGCTGTGGGCCTTGGAAAGAAATGAGGTGACTGTAGCTGGGTATTTACAATAGCAGGAATGTTCACCAGGAACAGCAAAGGAATGGGGCCGGAGTCCCAAGAAACAGGGCTGGCTCCAAAATGTGAAAATGGGCAGGAAGAGCTTCGTACAACCCTTGTAGTCCTAGGAAAACCCATGAGACCTAGAGTCCCATAACCAAGGAGGCAGCTTGAGCAGCAGCTCTAGGCTTACCACAGAGAAGAGCCCCAAGGCTCTGACACATCCTCTTTCCACTGTGTGACCCTGAGCATGTCACACCTTCTCCTGGGCCTCAGCTGCTAAAATGAACAAATTTCACAAAACAATATTGATCCTTACTATAAGCAATACACTCTGATATTTTCTTTTTTTCTTTTTTTTAAGCTGGTTTTTATCTATCTACTTTTGAAAAATCACACTGGCTAGGTGATCTCCAAGAATCTTCTCAGAAGCCAAGTCTTTTTGGCAGGGCTTTTGGCTTGGAATATCTGTTAGGTGCTGCAGGGCGTCGGGGGCAGGCCAGGAAAGGACAGAGGTGGGCTTTGGAGAAGCTGACACTTAGGAAAGCTCCCCAACCCCGCCTACTTCTCTCATTTGCCTTCCTAGCTCTGCCAGGAGGTGCTTCACTGTGGATCAGAGGTGAGTCTGAGATTTTTACTGTGTGAACTTGGGCAGTTCCCTTCTCTGGAGCTCTATTTCTTAACCTGTAAAATGGGTAATAGAAAGTGTAAGCCTGGATTGTGGCCATAAGAACAGACTGCTCTGTACTCTGCTGACATGGCTCTGTGACATTGTGGGCAGACACAATGACTCCACATTCCCCTAGCTCCCGGGTTGCTTCGCTGGCCTGCCAGCATCCGTCCATCCCACCTCCTGTGCCCAGAGCTACTCGTAAGCAGTTTTAAGGACACCAGCTGCATCTGTCGGTATTTGACAGGCAGTTTAATCGGAGACTGCAGTTTCTGTATGAAGAACAAGGGAAGACTCCAGAGGGAGGCCCTGAACTTGCAAGGAAATACCGAGGAGTTGACTCTCTGTCTGTCAAAGACAGCTCTGCTGAAAGGGCTGTGAAGCCTTAAGTGCTCAGCTCCCAACTTTTTTTCTGGAAGCCAAGCCACTCAAGTAATTTCCTCCCTTTTGTCCCAGGGGCCCAGGCTGAACTTCTGGAGTATCAGGGCAGGTGACCAAAACCGCCTTTCCTTCTGAGTGTTGTTTGGCTGTGACTTGGCCAAATTTAGGGGTGTCAAACCTGGCCACTAATAGGATTTTTAAAAACTGACTTTTAATTACGTAAGTGATACATGAATATAGTCTCCTTTTTTTTCCCAGCCTCCCTTTTAAAAATTTAAGAATTCAGGTAAAATCAAAGGCCCTTTTGAGTTCCACACTCTAGTCCATTCCTTATTCCTACACCACTCCTCCATAACCCTTGTATGTGTTTGGAACAAAAATAGGTCATGCTGAACATATGGATGTTTACTATATAAATTTAATCTGCGTCAGACACTGTCCGATACCCATCCAATAGCCAAAGGCTCCCCTTTCTTCCCTGATAACAGAACCCGAGATATTCAAGTAGTGGGCAGAAATCCCTTGATATCAAGGAGAATAGGTCCCTCTCCTAACCTCTAGAGAATGAATCATGATTGCTCTAAATGACTTTTTATAATGTCATCCCTTTAACCAGAAAGGTCTAAAGGTTCCTAATAAGGTATAAGGAAAGTTCTACTGGGAAGGGCTTCCCTTACAGAAGAAAAAGCCAAAAGTTTGTGAAGAGAAAACATTTTCACTTCTCCCTTCTTCCTGCCTTGAATACAACTGTCTGGAGCCGCAGTAGCTATTTCATGACCATGAGGCAATGACCAGAAGAAAAAGGCTAAGAGGATCCCTGAGATGTATTGTTGAGCAGCTGGCCCAGCTCTAGCAATTGCTACTTCTGGGCTCCTTGTTGTTTGAGAAAAAAATAAACTCTTCTTTTAAGTAGAGTTCGTGCTTGGTTACTTAAAGCAAAAAGGAATCCTGACTCAGGCAGGATTACACTGTACATGTCTATCTATGACTTGCTTTATTCCCACTCAACAATGATTCTGAGATCTAGCCATGTAAATACATGGAGATCAGCTTTTTAACTGGTAAATTGTGTTCCACCGAGGAAGAAACCATATTTCAGTGAGCTAGTCTCAACTGGGAATATTTAGTTTACTTCACATTTTTATTTCACCATCAGTACTGGAATGACATTCTCTACATGTGCTAGTATTTCTTCAGGTAGATTCTTAGGCCTGTAATGCTGGATCATAAATGATGCACATTTTCAGATTTAATATATTACGGCTGAATTACTATAGAAAGTGGTCACACCACCCACTGGTGTGGGTGGGTCCAAAGCCCACACCCTTACCTACCTAGCTTTAATCATGATAAGGTTTGGGATTTTGCCAGTCTGATGATAAAATTGTTATTGTGTTTTACTTTCCCTCATGACTCATAAGGGTAAGAACGCTTGTGTGTATGCATTGGTCATTTGTATTTTTTTCATAAACTGGTCAAAGTATTTGCTCACTTTTCCACTGAGTCATTTGTAAACATTCTGTTGTAACATGCTCTAACAAACATTTGTTTGTAAATAAAACATTACTAATTTGTAGCCATTTCTGATATATTATGAAATGTGATCCCTATTGAGTTGTGTCTGTTTCAAGACTTTTCTCCCAATAAGTGACTGTAGCAGCCAGCGCTACGTGCTCCTGCTATGTCCAAGGACATAGTGCATGTGGGAGCAGAGAAAGGACTTGAGGCCAGGCCGCCTAGAAGACTTTCATTCTCTTTCCCTTATGCCCTGCCACGCCACTGGAGTTCACTAACAACAGGAAGCTTCTCTTGCGCCCCGGCCTCCTCTCCTCCTCTTCTGGCTAAAAGCTTCACTATTTGGGTCGCTGCTCTGGGTTAAGCTTTAAAGGAAAGGCATCATTTCCAGAGATGCTCTTGGGTTCCCCTGGAGGGGAGGAAAAAAGTATCTGAAGGGCACATTTTTTTGGGGGAGGGCTCATCTCTCTCTAGGGTTACAAAGATCTGGGGGATGGCCTTATTGTCCATTCCCGTGGTCCAGTGAAGGTGGCTGCTCCATTTTTTCCCAGGGTCCTTGGCTCAGCTCCCAGGGCCACAGTTTCAGATACCACTCCTCCTGCCTCCCTGGTCTCCCTATCAGAGATCCTGAGAGGTCTCTCAGGGGCCCTACATGGTCTCCACAGCCTTGGGTCCCACAGACATCCTTCTCTTTTCAGCCTGGGGGCTCTCTCCAGATCTCTGTCTCAAAAACTGCTCCTACCTTTCCATGAATCATCCTTTCTGTACATGCCCCCTTCCCCCCGCCCCCAATCATACTCACACAGGATAATCAGCTAAAGACCCTTTAAAACCTTGGGCTTTGCAGACAAAAGCCTTCAAACCAGTTTCTACCCAGTGCTGCTCATTAGGGCCTCTGAATGGCTTTTCTTCCTTGGCCCTGCTCCCAGTCCTTTCCCAAGGATTAGGGCCAAGGCTACAGCATTCCCAGCTCTGGAGACCCTTCATTCAATCTCTCCTTGGCACCAGATCTGCTGTGTGCCTTGGGTGCACTGGCTGACCTCTCTGAGTTTCTAGGTTTCTGCTCTGGAAAGTAGTTTCCGGTCCTCATTGTCCTGGAGTTTCCTCCCCTGCGGTGACCAGATGCCTGGGAATGGAGGTCATGGAACAAGAGTACACAGGGTGGACTATCCTGCTAACATCATGCTTCTCCTGTGGATGAAAGTTTTTTGAGGTTAGCCTGAGACCCAGGGGCACCAGAGCCCTGGCGGGTCTGCTCCTGGTTTAACTTCTGGATCAGGCCCCAGTTCTTGGTTCTTCTTCTGCCCCTCTCCCTTCCTTGCTGCCCCAAGGATGCTGGAGTCTCTGCAGCATTCTCTGGCCTGAGTCTCAGTCCCAAAAGCAGCAGCTCAGGTCATAGACTGCATGCCTCTGCCCTATAGGAAATCCTCCCATAGTTCTAATGTATTGTGGGGCCCAGCTGGCTGCAAAGCTCCTGACATCCTCACCCAACAATCCCTTCAGGCTCATCTCTGTGGTGAAGAACAAGCCCCAGCTCCGTCAAGCGATTCTCTGTTGTCCAGACAGGCCACGTTCCTTCATATCTCTACATCTTGCAAGACTGTTTCCTCTTCTGACTCATTGTGTCTACCTGGCAAATTCCTACTCATCCTTCAGTACCTTGATTCTAAATCTCCCCCACCCCAACAGTTGTTTTTTTTTTTTTTTTTCCTCAGCATCTCCACACCAGTGTGCAGAATCATAGCTCTAACCACACTGTATTTTTTATTTGTTGACCTATATGTTGACTTTGAGCTCAAGGGCAGAGGTGACAATTTGTTCATCTTTGTACCTCACTGCTTTCAAGGTATGGGACAGAATAAATCTCAATACATGTTTGGAGAGAGAGAGAGAGAGAGAGAGAGAGAGAGAGAGAGAGAGAGGGAGAGAGAGAGAGAGGAGAGAGATGCATATAAATTTGTAAAACCCTCATAAAGTAGGTAAAAATTTCTCCAGTTCTCAAATGAGAAAGTGAGTCTCAGGAAGGTTAAGTCATATGCCTAAGGTTCCACAGCTTGAAGGTGGTGGGAGCAAGGTTTGGGTCCAGATCAGATGGCCTGGGCTGAGTCCAGGACATAGGCACTTGCCCTAAGAGCTATACTGCTCCCAAGGACAGCCTTTTATGGAATTTGGACCTGTGGCATCTCCAGGTTTCACTGAAGGTGTCAGAAATACTGATATTGAACAAGTTATATAAAGCTGTGTGTCCTGGAGTTGAGCTGCTTAACCTCTCTGGTCCATCTTCCCCATGGCTGAGCATCAGTAACAATCTTGCTGGGCATTTTTCCCAGGGCCTTATTTGGTTCATATCAGATACAGGACAGGAGGGGGCTTTGAAATGTCTGCAGGGCCAGGCTCTGGTGTGAGATTCCCTTTCATAAACACACAGTGCATAGCCAGCCAAGCCCAAACTCTGTCTCCCCTCAGGGGACTCCACCTCCCCACTCCTCACCTGCCTGCTTTGGAAACAAGCAGACTGGTGAACCCCGGCCAGGCCAGCAAGGGCTGGCAGCAGCCTCCTTCCCCAGCCTCCTCTCCTTTCATTAACAGACAAGTGTTGTCACATTCTGGGAGCAGCCTCAGGCCCCAAACACCCCAGAGGTTTCCATGGTCAGTCTGAATACAGGGCTATGTAGCTGGTGAGTGGGGAGAGAGAAGGTACAAAACAGACATGCGCTACATTGCTAAAGTCAACTTGATCCCAGGGGAAAAAAAGAAGACACTTGGAAAAGGACTGGGAAGGGTATTGAATGCAGTTCTCCACACCGGGGGCCTTGGGTCCGCCTTCTGAGGAGCACTCTATCCCAAATCCAGCCTCCCTGGTGCCTGGGCTGACTTATTCTAGAAAGGAGGAGTGAAGAAGCCTGGCCTCCTTCTCTGGTGACTGCACACTGAGCAGAGATGGGAGGATTCATTTCTTTATGCAACAAACATTTATGGAACATGCAGTGTGTGCCAGGCCATGTGTTGGGCACTGGGGGACAGGCATGGTCCTTGCTTCTGATGATCAGCTGCTTCTGTTTCTTTGGTTTCATTCTCAAGCATATTTAGAAAGGGAATCCTATCAGCAGCTCTTCATGTTTGCATGGCTTAGACACAGACTCTGCCTTTGGACTTAATTTTGAAGCATGATCCCTTCACCCATTTACAATCTTGTTTTATTCTCTGGGTGAGGCTGTGAGGAATGCAGGGTAGACGACAGTCCCTGCATGGTACTAGTTGACTGGAAACTCTGAAGCACTATGTTCAGAGATCCTGAGGCTGTGTCTGCTTAGTGTTACAGAGTGCTGTAGTTGACTAGTGATATCCGCAGTGGATGCAAGAAAGAGCAGGGATAGTGCAGGTGCAATGAAGAAGTCGCCTCTGTACCGAAGTGTGTCCTCCTCAAGAGCAGAGGTCAAGTCTTACCTGCTAATGTTCTCAAGGCGCCTGGCATGGTGCCTGGCACAGGTAGATGCTCAATAACTGTATACAATAAAAAGAACAGTGAAAATTCTGGGACCCAAAGTAAGGAGTGGGACTGGCCTAAGGACACAGTGAACCATGTCTCCTGACTACCCATCCTTTGCTATCTTGTCAAATCCTACTATCTCCCCACCTCTAAGGTGTGTATCTGCATTTCCATCTCTGGAGAGTGAGTCAAAGCCTCCATTTTTCATTCTACACATGCCTTTGAAAGCTAAATCTTCAGGTGGCCAGGCTGGGGAAAGATTTGGCTGAAAGAGAGAGTCGCTGTGCTCTTCACTTTCAGGGTGAGGCACTGGGGTTGCATGTTGGGTTTACTCTGAGCCAGAGAGAGATCAGAACCACAGAGTGGTTCTCTGCATCCCAAACACCTGGAGAATGGGTAGGCCATTCTCCTGGGTGTGTGGAGAATCTGTCTCAGGACACACTATCTGCCTCTGGGCAAGAAAGGGACAGAACTTCTCTTTTTTGCACAGATCACCAACAAATATTTCAAGGAGTGCAGGTTTAGATCTGATCAAAGCAGTCCTAAAATAGATAGTTCAAGAATTTTGTAAAGAATCCTTCCCTGGCAGCCAAGGGATGGAACTCTACTCATCTCCTAACATCATCCTAATGAGCGTCTCTTGATGGGGTTCTTTATTCTTCTAAAAGTGCTCTCAACCAATCTCTGAGCTAGAAGAGAATTGCAGAATGTTAATGCTTTAAGGATACTTGGAGATCCTCAAAAATTGAGACCCAGAAAGGGAAAATGACTTGCCCAAGGTCACATAAAGAGGTGGGCAGAGCTGGGCCAGCTCCTGGCAGGGGCTCCCTAGTTTTCTTCACAGCTGTGATGAGGTGACAATGCTTCAGGATTCAGGGCTCTATAGAAAGGAGGGAAGAACTGAGAGTTCTCACAAGAAGGGAGGGCAGCTGAAGAGTGCTTTGGGGTCAGGCCTCAACCCCACTCAAGCTTTTAATCCTGAGCGTAATGCCCAGCAGCTGCCACAGCTGCCCCAGGCCCTGTCTGTGCCACCCACAAATGAGTTCTCATTCATTCATTTATTTTTAAACATTTTTGGGTTTGTTTCCCGTCCTTATGTTTACAAGAAAACTATATAAACAATCCCAGAAAAAGGCCGCCAGCTCCGACCAGCTGCTGGGATTCAGGGCCGAAATCAATATTTTTGGGAAATGGGTGTTTCTTCCCACTTCCCCCTCCCTCATATGGAATGGAGTCCTTGTTGTTTAACATAATTCTAGGGCAGAGAGATCAAGACAGACATGAATACTGAGTGCTGTGTTCTATACACACTGTGCTCCACTGTCCCCAGCATCACCCAATTCCCCAGTTTGTTGATGGGGAAACTAACATGCCCTAGGTCATGTGGTTGGCCAGTAATTAGTAGAGCCAGGATTCAAAGCCAGGCAGTCTAGAGTTTAAATTCTTGCCACTATGTTAAAGGGGCCTCCTAACATAGGCTATAGGGATGGGGAGGAAGATGGGAGATGTGGGGAGAGACATAGGGAGAGCAGGACTGCTGCCTCCTTCTAAGAAAAGACCTACAGGGTGGAAACCTACCCCCATCGAGTTCTTGGGAAATACTGTGCAGCATGTATACACATTCAAAGAAACACACACATGCGCACATGTAAACACACACTCAAACCCTCGTAAGGACATACACATGCCACTCAAATAGAGATCAACCCCATAGCAGCAGAGCAAAGGGGCCCCAGCAGGGCAAATCCCCAGGACAAATTCCTCGCCCTGAGATTCAAAGCAGGACCAGCTCTCCCACTGCTCCTAGATGCTGGCCCAGGTTCCCCTGAAGCCTCAGCCTGACTTCCTCTGCCCCTCCCTTGGATCTGGGCAGGAAGCAGGACTCACATTATCATGGCCAGGAAGTGTCTCACTTGCCCTTCACTTTGGCAGTTCCTCCCTTTCCCTTATGCCACTGCCCACTGGCCATGTGCAGGTGAGAAAATTGAGGTCAGAGAGGGCAAGTGACATACCTGAGGCTACACAGTGGGGGCTTCGTGTGGTCATATTTCAAAACTTTCTAGCTTGAGATCCTTTCTGGTCTAGCTGAGAAGAACTGACAGAGATTCCCTGGCAGTGGGGTGAGCTGGAGCCCCTGTGAATGTTTGCTGAATGAGGAAAAAAAGGATGGATGAATGGATGGGTGGATGGATGGATGGATGGATATAGATGGATAGATGGATAAAATGTGGAGTAAGTGAAGGAAGGAGAAAGGAGTGAAAGAATGATGAGTAACACATCCAGATCCTCCAGGGCTTGCTATTCAACTGGAAATAGCAGACAAGGCTAGATTCTGCCCTCCAGAAACTTGCATTTTTATAAGGAAATTTGATAAAGACCAAGGACCTACTACTGGCCATCTTTTTGGGAATATTTCCAGGTAATCACTCCTGCCACAATCATGCTGACCTCAGAGGAACACTGTCTCCTGTTTGACATCTGACCCATGAGTAGACACAGTATTCTCCCTTAGTTTCCTGTAGCACAATCGAGTTTAAAAAAGACTTTATTGTGTTCTTGAATATAACAATAGGGAAATAAACCCAGAAGCTGTCATGAGCCTTCCTTAGGGTTTCCAAGTTCCTGGCATTCATGTCCCCTTTTTCTATTCTGGTACCTATGCGGACATCATTGGTTGATCTCAGTACTTCAATCCTGAGCACAGCATCCTTCTCCAAACTGTGCTCCAGGCAGCCATTAATAGCCAGTGGATGATGACATGTGAAATAATGCTTATTTACCCTCCTTGAGCTAGGAAAGTGGGCCATGGGGACATTGCTGACATGTCTTCAGCTCAGGAAGTCCTTGGAGAGGTCTCCTTGCCTGCTTTTCTTCTTGTCCCGCACAGGGAACGATGCGGGAACCATGAACCAGAGGGGGCTTGATCAGCAGATGAAGTAGAAGTCCTGATGTTGGAACTGAAGTGGCAAGGACAGAGAGGACCAGGAGCCTGGCTGAGCTCCTCACAAGGACTCTGCAGTCTGAGGGAAACAGTGGGGCCAGAGCCTGGAAAGATTAGAGGTCATCGCATTCAACTCTTGTTTTACTGAAGAGGACTAAAAAGGTGACTTGCCCAAGACACATGGTGAGTGGCAGCTGGGTCTAAACCCAGAACCCTGTATTCCTATAGTCCAGTATCCAAAGTCACCATGAATGGTGGGACCAAGAGAGGAGCCCAGGCCCGCTGATCCTCATCCAGAGCCCTTTTATTACTCCACTCTGCTTTCCTTCTCTGGAATTTAGGGAGAAGGAGAGTTCTGTCCATCTCTCTGGGGCCTCCTGGACTTCATTTGCTGGTGACTCCTTCAGTCCACCTCCTGACTTTTGAACCTTGCTGTCTTTCCAATGAGATTTTACAATAGAAGGAGTTAAGAGATATGGAAAGCCATCTCACATTCAACTGACACGGCAATACTTCAACCATGAAGGGGAAAAAAGCAATTTGTCAAGTCCCCAGCCCCACAAGACCTGAGTAGAAAATATCTCAAATGATTTTTAAACAGGCCTGGAGGAGCTGGCAAGTCCACACTAGTTAGAGCCTAGAAGGAGTTGAATCTGGAAAAGGTGGCTCTGGTTTATGAAATAAGGAAATGGGTGGGTTGGGGATTAGAAAGGGAAGCAGGTGGTTGGTTGGTGCTATGGATGGGTAGTTGGGGCCCCGTGGGCAGGCTAATGTTGTGGTGAGAGGTGACTGGGTACTGAGTGGGCCGACCAGGAATGGGGTGTCAGAAATGAATAAGCCTGGTGAAAGGTGAGTGGTTAAAGCCAGAGATGACCTAGGTAGGGTTCTGGCTTGGGGCAGGCCAGGTGGGAGGCATATATCCTAGACTATAGCTGAGTAGAGTAAGCACTGTGGGTCTGTCCTGATAGAGGCAGGGAGTGTATTCTGAGTTTTAGGTGGCCTGGGTTTTAACTGGGTGAGTCAATGATTGTAGGAAGTAACTGGTTGGCTGGGTAGGTGGATAGGTGGGTACGTGGGTATGCCAGCTGTTGGAGCAGGTTGGGTATAAGACAGGGCCTAGGCCTAGGAAGACAGTTTTAGGCTGAAGATCTGGATGTTCTACTCTATCTTCTCTTTGGCATTTGATATTTGGCAGCTGCTGAGTCAAACGCCTAGTTTCCCTGTTGCCTCCTTCGGCTACAAACCAACTTCCAGCCTTCCACAACTCCCTACCCACCAATTAGCCTCCTCTGGTGCTGAAGGAGTGAACTCGGGTGGGTTGGTGGCTATTCAGAGCAGTGGTCAGGGCCCAACAGACTTGAGCCAACCCAGAGTGACCTCTGGATGCTTTCCAGAAATCTCTGGCAAGTATCGTCCCCTCTCACATTGCACAGGCTCAGCTGTTTGGAGAGTACACAGAGTGGGGGGCGGGGGGATGTAGTCGTCAGCTTTCCTCAGGGAGGGTATAATCGTGATTACCAAAGAGGAACAGCAGGGCCAGGGAAATGAGAAGAGGAGTGCCAGGGAGGGGTGGGAGCAGGGGACAGCTGCAGGAGAGACCAACAAGGGCCTAAAAAGATCTGCTTGTGTAGATCCTTTCAAGAGTTTAGATGTGAATCTGGATTGACATGGTTTTTTGTACCATCCAGGAAGAGTTTGTAGAGCCAAATTAGTTCTAAACAGCATGACAGAGGGACCATTGAACCACCACTGAGTCCAGAGGCAGTTCGTATAAGTTCTTAAGAGCCAACCTGCCAATATCCAAACCCCACTTCTGCTACTTCCTGACTGTGTGACATCAGGCAAGGCACTTAACTTCCTTTTCTTCATCTATAAATGAGGTTACTATGATCATACCTACCTCATAAGGTTGTGAAGATTAATGAATTAACATGTAAGCGGTACTAAAAAGAGCATCTGCCAAATGGTTAAGTGGTATATGAATTAGCTATTATTGTTATTTTATTGTTAATATTATGAAAACAGACTTGCCAACCACTTCTCATTACCCAGTCACCTACCTAGGCTTGTCACCAGAGTCTCTCATCTTTTTATTACAGGAGAAGCCTGAGGACAGCTATGGGCAGCTTTGTTGGTATCAAGTCATGCTGCCCACATCATTGAAAGACAATAAACATGCATTTATTAATTTAGATATTCCAGGCAGAGGGTATTTCACCCAGCCCTTCTCCATATCAGGAATGACCTCTTCATTTCCAGTATTCACCCAAATCAAGGAGCATTGGAGGAGGAGACAGGAAGAGATCGAATGGTGCTTAGTAGACAGTGCCCTCCTTGTTTAGGGGAGGCTAAGGATGACAGGAGGCTCCTACTAGGTCTCTTCCCCTAGTTGTGCCAGGGGACAGGTACAGAGGCCACAGGCCGCTGTGGTTTGACCACAGGGGAGATGAGAAGGCAGTGGATGACCTCATTCCTGGGCCCTTTCATCCTGCAAAGGCCTCAGCATCAGCCATGCAGCCAAGAGTAGCTTGTGTGGAAAGGGCTGGCCACCAGAGAGGAAGTCCAGGGTGTGCCAACCTCTACGAGGTCTAGGTCAGGGGCCAAAGCTGGCTCTCAGGCCACAGCTGCTCCACTGGCTCACCTCCCAAGAACTGTCAACTGCACAGTCATCTCAGCTAGGGTCCAGTTGCTCACTCTGGAGTCCCACTCTGCTTCCAGCAACTTTTTGCTCCTGGTCTTGCCCCTGTTCTGTACCCAGCTGTAAGACAGATGCTGGGACCCAATGAGCTGACTTTCAGGGCTTCTTAAAGGTTTCAAGAATAGATTGGAGGAGGGGAGACATGTGTGTGTGGCAGGGAAAGCCAATGGGGAATGGGGTAGTGGGCAGTATTGTCCCCTTTCCATAACCAGCCAGGACCCATTCACCTCTCTGTGCCTTTTTGCCCTTAGCTCTAAAGTTATAGACGAGTTTCTTTGATTGGAAAGGGGTGACCTTCCATGGCTGAAAAAACTGAAATTGGGACTTAAATATGAGCTGATTACTGGAGCCACAAAACCACAACTCCTATTCCCTTCTTTATTATTATAACCCTAGCCACCTCCACTGCTAACACAGATGTACCACTGCTAACCAGATGTGCAGGTCTGCACAACTCTGTGATTTAGCAGGGTACCAGTAACCTGAGGCCTCTTCCTGAGTCTTGGGTATTAAAAAGTGTAACTGAATTGGCAAAATTGGAGGAGTCAAGGGAAAACAGACTGGTGAGTGTGTGCATGCTCATGCATGTGTGTTTGAGTGTGTGAGTGTACACATGTGTAGTTGTGTGTGCATGTGCAGTGTGTATGGTTGTACTTGTGTGTGGTGTGTGCATCTGTATTTGGTCTCAAAGGCATATCAGAAGTTCTTTGGATATATTCGCCTGTCCTGCACCATCTGCAGCACCCAACATTTACATAACACAGCTGACTATCTGCCATCATTTCTCCTTCTCTTCACAGTGGGAGGATGAAGAGGAAGGAAAACAAGAATTTCTCAGGCCCAGAGAAGTTAAATGACTTGTCTAAAGTCACCCTGTGAATCAGAACTAAATCCAGGCCGGGAAGCCAAATGTCTGAGTCCCTTGTTGGGCAATTCTCAGCAGGAGGATGGGTTCAAAGGCTGCTGTTGGCCTGCCTTCTTGTGGCTCCTACTGCTCCTGGGGCATCTCATGGGGTGTTTTCCTGCCCCACTCCTCAGGGGCCCCAGGAGGAGGGGTGTTGGCCAGTGGGCTCTGAGCAGCTCCATGTCCTCTGCAACAGGCCTGCCTGTGGGACCTCACTGAGTAGGACTTCACTCCGCAGGCCTTGGCCTTCCTGAGCAGGTTGGAAATGAAGCAGTGAACTAGACCTACCCAGTTCATACCCTTCTGGAGCTTATGGTTAGTTTCTTGCTTGAGGAGTCTTGTCTTTCTAGAACAGGGCAAATGGAGGGATAAGGCGAGTGTAACAGGCAGCCCCAGGGGTCATGGGAATGCTCAGCTCTGTCCAGCAGCAAGGAGGGCAGACAGAAAGCAGAAGGCAGAAGGCAGAAGGCAGAAGGCAGAAGGCAGGCTGAGCTCTGTGGGCAGAGCAGTGTGCAGGACAGTGGGTCCCCTCTGGTCACCTTGGCCAGGACTAAAACATCTACATCCCCTCATCCCCAGGTGTCTCTCATGGGCGACTGGCTCCCATTGCAACCTGAAGCTTCCAGTCATGAGGGGCTCCTTGAGGTGGTCTCATGCAAATTGTTCACCATTTAGAGGAGGAAACGGGGCTCAGAGAGCCAGGGGAGAGGCCTTTCCCAGATCACCCAGTGGGTTACGAGAGAGTCAGGCTTCTCAACTCCCATACCAGTCTTTACACTGCAGTGCCCAGCTTGGGTCTGACAGGTGACCTAGTCACTTGAGGGGACAGCTGGTATCCTTGGAAGCCAGGCCACATCCCCAGAGCACTCAGGGGATCCTGTCCCCTTCCTTCCAGAATATATGAGATCCCCCTGCCCCCACCCTCATTCTGCCTGTGACCCAAGAAAGCAGCCTGGGCAGTGACATGCACACTGGTCCACCATCTTCCTTGGCTGGAGCGGCCAAGGCCTGCTATTTCTCCAGATGATGGTCATGGAATGCCAAAGAGGGAGGGAAGCTTTCTTTCCTCTCAGCACTGCCAGGCAGAGGAGAAAATTTTTAAACTAGAACAGACCCCAGTTCCAGCTCTTTCAACCTTTTTCTGCTCTGTATATCCTGGCTGGAGGTACAGGGTGGACAAGGGGGAGGCCACAGCCTTGGCCAAGAAAGCCATGTGGACAGCCTCACAGGCAGCCCCACCAGAGGCAGAAAAATTGCTGGCGCCAGTATCAGTATGGAGCTGTCAACCAGTCTGAGCAAGGGCTCAGCACCAACCTTGTTCAGCTCAGGACAACACAGGACAACCTTCTTACCTATAAGAAGCTGATGTGGGGTGGGACATGCAGGGGTCCCGCAGCAAGTTAGTGGGAGAGTCTGGGCAGTCCCTTCTGACATCTGTTTCTTCCTCTGACAAAAGTGCCCAAAAGGAGAGAGGCACCCCAGGCACAGGGAGAAACAGAACTCAGAGTCTGCAGTTCACCTTCTCTCTACCCTCTTCCGTGCCTCAGTTTCTTTCCCTGGAAACAGAGCCACTTTTTCTTGACATTTCCCTGGCTGAGAGGCTGTGTTTTCTGAAAATGATGCATTACAGGGCCCCGGAGATCTCCGCCTTCCCTAACCACATTCCAGCCACACTGCCTTTGCTTAATTCCTCTGACCTGCCAAGCTTCTGCCCACTTCAGAGCCTTTGCCCACACTGTTCCTCCTGCCTGCAGCACTCCACTCGGTTCTCCCAGGTATCCCTGAGGATGAGTGCAGTGGAGAGACGGGCCACGGATGAGCCCTGAGCTCCAGCATTAGATGGAGAGATGGGAAGGAGAGCAAGAAGGTAGACAACCAGGGAGAGCAGGTCCCAGAAGCCAGGGGCTCAAATGCAGTCACTGGCTGAGCAAGGTCGAACCAGATGTCCTGGATGAAGCCCAACATCCCATCTTCCATGCTTATCACCCCAGGGCAGAAGATGATGCTGGCAGAGGGTCTTGAGAAGAAACAAGGATGTAAATTCTCTCTGTGTCCATCACCTTTGAGCCTTTTTTCAGCCAGTTTCTCCCTGGAATAGCCTCCCCACCCTGTTTCTACTTGTAAATCCAGCCCATAACTCTGGGCCAAACCTAAGCGCCCCTCCCTGGCTACAGGCCATCCCTGTTCACGCGCCTCTGATCGCTCCCTCTGCTGAGCCATCTCTCCCCAACACCCCCACCATGTCCTCCATCCCTCTCTTCTGCGGGATCTAGAGAAAGCAGGACCTTAAAGTTCTGTCTCCCAGGCCTCTACCCACATTCCCTCCACAGTCCCTTCTGGAATGAGATAAATATGGCCAGGAACGTCTCCCAGTCTGCTCACCTCCTTATACCTCTGCCCAGCCCTGGATCTGGCTCACCTTATCTCACACACAGACCTTCTGAGGTCTTGCTTTCCTTCTCTCTGCTCTGGATTTCTTTCTTACTCAGCACTGTGATCCTGTCACTCCTTTGTTTGAAATCCTCAATGACTCCCCATCGCCTTTAACTCTTTGGGGGCATTCAAGGCCCATTTTGGTCTAACCCTGGCCATGTTTCTAGCCTCACTCTCCAGTGGGTATCCTGAATGTTTGCTGAGTCTGGGGATCTCCTTACTTCTGCATATGCAGGCATTCCATTCCCCATCTGAGGAAACCACTCATTCTAGAGCCTCTTCAAGTATAACCTCTTCCGTGAGGCCTCCTTTGGATGTTTCTACCTGACATGGGGCAGAAGCCTGTGTGAGAACACTCATGGATTATTCCCCTGGCTTCCCGGCTCCTCGAGGCCAGAAGCCTCATCTCCTTCTTTGTGTGTACTCTGCCCTAGTGTGTGGCTGTCCTAGATCTTGAGATACATTTAAGAAAAGAATGAGCCACTGCAGCCTTTAGAAGCAAAGCCTGCCTCTTTGGGGGCCTCAGAGCCTGAAACAGTTCCCCTTAGTCCATTCTCGGTTGTCATTCTTTTTCACCTTTCCCTGATGATCTCTTACGAGAAGATATAACCTTTTGTGCCAGAGAGAGAAAGAAGGCAGGACATTCTTACCAGGGTGTAAATGGCTGACATCTGGCTGCTCTTGAGAAGCTGTTAAGATGTTGGAATGAGGAAAGGGAAAGCTCAGAGCTGGATGCCTACGATGAAAGCACCATGGTGGCAGAGGTACAGAAAGTGTGGCTGGAGATTGACATGGTGGCTCCTGGAGCTGTCCTACTTTCAGGCCCAGCAAGCCATCGAGGCAGGAGGAAGGGAGGAGGTTGTGGCCAGGGCTGGTCAGCATTTTGGCTAGAGCCCTGAGTGCGATGTCCCGCAGTGGCCCTGTGATTCTGGGTCCAGAGGCCCCACCATCACTGCCTCCGGTCTGACTCAGCCTGCAATGCAAGGCTCAGCTTGTAGGGGAAGAAGGGCACTGGGCAGGGACATGAGCCCAGGTCCTTTCCTCACTGTGTAAACAGATGACTTAAGGGCTTAGGGGCAGAAAAATAAATAGCCCTGCTGGCCACAGCTGGACTCGGCAGCGGCAAGCTCACTTTTTTGGGGGGAAGCAGCCTCTGCCTCTGAAGCTCTGAAACACTTGGCACCCCACTCCCCATAGCCGCCCACCAGCCTGGGAGGAGGGCCTGGCTTGGCTTCCTACTACTCTCTCTCCCCAAACTCTAACCACAGGAAAAGGGGCACCTCCCAGATTCCCATCCTCTCTATGAAAACTCCCTCATAATGTTGGGGGAAAGAAGGGCACACTGGGTCTGGCCCCTAGAAATGACTGGGGTTGCTGATGGGACAGGGCAGGGTGTGTAATGGTGACTGAACCGACTTGCGCGTGAACCCAGCACTGCCACTGCCTCGCTGGGTTATTCCAGGCTAGTGATGTGACCACCCTGTGTTTCGGCTGCCTAGAGAATAAAAGCAGTAATAGTACCTGTCCCACAGGGTTGTTGTCAGGGTTAAATGAGATAATACATGCAAAGTGCAATACAGTACTTGGCACATGGTGAGTGCTCAACGAATGATAGCTATTATTGTTAATGCCACCTGGCTGCTGCCCTTGAGATCTGAACCCTGCCCAAAGAGGCCCATCTGCCCCACTTCACACACCAACGTGGGGGAGTGAAGTCCCTAGGCCACACCCTCAGCTTTGTGCCAACATTACCCTGAATTTCTGAACAAAACCCACTCTCTCCCCTCTGACATAAGCATCATTCTCCGCCCAGATGTCTGCTCTTTGCTGACACCTAGCACTGAGCTTTGAAAACATCTGGATGGTGCATCTTGGCTCTCTCTGTGAAGTCCAGATGTTTGGGCAGCATGTAGACACTCCTTTCCGGCCTCCCCTAGGAACGGGGTGGGGGGCTCAGCATGTTGTGTTGAACATCTGTGATTACAGGGGCCCAGCCTTCACTTTCCCTAAGCTGGGCTTCCGACCAAAAGCTCTCAAATGGGAAAGGGAGGATGAAGATAGCCCCTCGTTCCAGGGCACTGCCTACTGTGGGCTGGCCCTGGCCCCTACTCCTGCAGAATGTGAGAGCCAGCTGGCCCCCTTGCCAGAAAGCAGGCCAGGAGGGATACTTGGGGCTGGTGAAGGACAGGAAATGGCACAAGGTCTCTGCTGACCTGAAACCTGGAGACTGTGAATGAGGAGACCTGGGTGCTAGTTCTGGCTCTCCTATGCACTTGCTGCATGACCTTGGCAACTAACTCTCCCTCTCTCGGCCTTGGTTTCTGCATTTGAACAGTAAACGAGCTGACCTAAATCAGTGGTTACGGAATCTGTCCAGCATCAGAACCCTGGAAAGCCTGTTAGATTCCAGCCCTCTAATCCTGGTCACTACCACCAGGATCCTGATTCACCAGGTCTCAATGGGAAACTGGGCCTAGGAATTCTGAACAAAGGCCCCTAAGGTGGACCTCCAGGTATGGGAACCACTGGCTCAGATCGTGTCTGAGAACCTTCTGAACTTCTGGTGGCCTCTGTGTGATGTTCTCTCGACCTGGTTCTCACAGTCACTCCGGAAGGCTGACGTCAGCCTGCTCTGGCCTCAGACAAGCACGGGAGTGGAGCTAATAGCTTCAGATCTAGTCAGGTCAGGCAGTGTCAGCAGGATGTGTATGTATGTGTGAGAGGAGGCATGTGGGTCTGAATGGGTCTGGATGTTAGGTAGTAAAGGGGTGTGTGCTTCTCTGTGCAAGTGCATCTGTCTAGGAGTGTGTGCCTGGGTGTGCACATCATTAGAGTGAGTATGTATGTGTAAGCATTCAGCACCCAAGGCCGGGTTCTTTATAGCCCATTGCTCTCCTGTCAGTTCTGTGATACTGGGGAATAACAGGTGCTGAAATGGTCCAAGAAGGCCCTCCTGCCCCAACCCTGTTCTCTGTGTGACAGAGTGGATGCTTGTCCCCATGGGGAGTTGCAGGGCTGGGCTCTGGCCTGGAACACACTGCAGTGAACAGGTAAGGTGACGAATGAGGCTGGGCCAAGTGAGGGCAGGCTGGGCAACCACGTCCAGCTGCTTAGCTCACCTCCCACTGAAGCCTTGACAAAGCTGGAGCCATGGGCAGGCAGCAGGTCTGCAGAGATTCCTTTTTCCCATGAGACTTTCAGAGCTTCTGGATGGCCTTAAGCATGGGCAGAAGTCTCGTGGACCCTTCTGCCTATTTTCATTCATCCCACGCTTAAGGCCAAGAGGTTGAGTGAATTGGGCAAAGAGGAGATGGCTAGAGTTGAGAATTTGACATTCTCCCTAAGGCACTTCCCCACAGCCCCATTATCCAGGCTGTCTCACCACCTCACCCTCCTCTTCATCTTGCATTGGACTCATTTGTTTTTTCTTTTCCCCAGAATGAGTCAGTCTCATGCAGCTATAAACACACACACACACACACACACACACACACACACACACACACATGCATGCATGCACACATGCACACATCACTTTGCAGGTGGAGGCCAACCCCCAAATCTCCTATTTTCAGATTTCATCTCAGCCCCTGGCTGGCTAGACCTTCTGCTGCCTCACACAGGGAGTATTATAAAGTCCCAACAGACAGGACACGATAGCTAAGTCAGCAGGTCAGGTCTCTGCTCCCAGCACAGGCTTGGCCTTGCTAGGGGTCCCTGGGCCAGACCAGGGCCAGGCTCAGTTGAAGGTAGATCCCAGCATCCTCCATGGAGATTAACAATAATATTGTAGTTCTTACTGAGCACTTCCTATGAGCCAAGCACCCCTGGAAGCACTTTACACGTAATGGTTAATTTGACTGTCACAAGGACCCCCAAGAGGTAGTTACTATTATAATTCCTATTTTGCAGGAAGCCCCTGAGGCCAGAGAGGTGTAACTTGCCCAAAGTCACACAAGGAGTAAGTGATGGAGACAGGATAGAGATCCACCATGTATATCCTTAACTACTGAATCAGGTCATTTAATGGCACTTTTTCCATTCCTGAGCACTAACAATGTGCCACATGCCAGGCATGCTGCTGAGAACTTTCCATGTATTTGCTGATTTTGTGAGAGTCTTGCCTCTTTCAGGAACAGAGCTGGAGGAAGAGGAAGCAGGGAAAGCCATGATGATGGGCTTGGGACTCATGAGAAGCTAAGGAGGTAAACTCAGGGTATGGCAGCAGTTGGTAAACTTTTTCTATAAAGGGCTGGTTAGTAAATATTTTTGGTGGTTTCTGCTACAACTTTTCAACTCTGCCATTGCAGCACAAAAGCAGCCACAACATGTAAACAAATGAGTGTGGCTGTGAGCCAATAAACATTATTTACAGATGATGAAATTTGAATATTAAATAATTCTCACATGTCACAAAACATTCTTTGTTTGATTTTTTTTCCAGCCATTTAAAAATGTAAAAAGCAATCTTAGCTTGAGAATTGTACAAAAACAGGGCATGGGCTGGATTTGGCCTGTGGGCTATAATTTGCCTACTCCTGTGTCGGAGTAGCTCAAAGTGTTATGCTTTGTGGCTGTCCTGGTTCCTGCAATTCTTCAACTAAATGAAAGCTCCTGTCCCACAGGCTACATCCCAGCACCAAGCTGATCCAGAGTTCAGAATGAGAGTTGGACAATAGTCAGTCCTGACCCTGAGCTGGGATCTGGATCTAAGACAGGAACTCCTTTAAGGATTTGAGTTTTCAACGCCACTATTTCCTGGCTGAGTGATGTTGGGTTTCTTAACCTTTGAATCAGATGGGATTCCCTTCAGATGCAAAGGAAAGAACTTCAGCTCAATTGCTTAAGCTAAGAAGTAGATTTATTGGCTTCTATAACTGGAAAGTCCAGGAGATCCAGTAGCTTCAGGTACAGTTAGATACAGGTGCTCAAATGACATTGTCTGGTGACCATCTCTTTCCACCTCTTAGTTCTGAGTTTCCAGGGTGACTTTATGCTCCATTATGGTCATCGTAAGGGGTGGCAGAGGTGGTCACCAACACCTGAAGGTTCACATCTTATCTGTTTAGTAACGCCAGTTGAAAGCAAAGTTCATTTTCCCCAAACATTTAGCAAATTTTCCGAAGATGCTCACAGGCTCTGATTGGCCAAGTTTGGGCCATGAAATTCCTGACGAATTAAACACTGTCCAGGAGAAGCGGGACATCTGTTTTGCTGTGGATCAACACTAACTAGAGTGGGGAAGAGAGTGCTCTTCTATAGAAAAACCCAAAAGAGGTAAATGGATGCTGGACAGGCAAGAACAACAGCTGCCCACCACAGAATCTGAGGCTCAGAGTCCTCCTCTGTAAAGTAGGACAATGATCTCACATTGCAGTTAGTGTGGCAGTGAGAAACAATAGTATTGTGACAACCTTATGTCACTGTAATGAAGAAGAAAATTATGTGCATGTGGTGGGCCCTTCATCTAAGGAACCTCCGACATCACACTATAACTTCCTGTTAAAAGAAAAACCTACAGAATGTAAAATGATACAGCTGCTATGGAAAACAATATAGCAGTTCCTGAAAAAATTAAAAATACAATTACCAAATGATTCAGCAATTCTACTTCTGCGTATATGCCCAAAATAATTGGAAGTAGGGACTCAAATAGATATTTGTATATTCATGTTCATAGCAGCATTAATCACAATGGCCAAAATGTGGAAGCAACTCAGATGTCCATTGATAGATAAATAGATAAACAATTTATAGTATATACATAAAATGGAATATCATTCAGCTTTAAAAAGGAAGATAATTCTGACACATACTCCAACATGGATGATCCTCAAGGAGAGTATGCTATACAAACAAGCCAGTCACAAAAATGACAAATACTGTATGATTTCACTTATATGAGGTAACAAGTGTGGTAAAATTCATGGAGACAGAAACTGGAAGAGTGGCTGACAGGGGCTTGGGGTGAGGAGAAAATGGGAGTTATTGTTTAATAGGTACAGAGAACCCTACCCATTAGGGTCCTCGTGATAGTCAAATTAGTCATTACATGGATGGATGTGTGGATGGGTGGTGGGTGGTGGACAAAGGAGTGGATGGGTGGATGGGTAGATGGATAGATGGATAGATGGATGGGTGGAATGAAAGGCTTCACTTAAAGTATGCAGTTAAGAAACTTCCTCTTCCTTCAGAGATGCAAAGATAGAAACAACCAGGGTAACACTACCCTACACATATCACCCCCATTCCTCTCCTGTACACTAAAACATATACTCAGACACTCTCCTTGACCTATGGATAGTTCTGTCTCTTCTAGATCAAGCCTCTTATGAGTAAACCAAGACTGTATTTGTAGAGTTGGAAAAGAGGTCCCTGACACATGGAAGAAAACTTGCCAGGGCATAGAAAATCTTGAAAAATGAGATCAGGGTGAACACACATATTTTTCCATACCAAATGCTGCTGAAGCACTATGTGTATAAACTCACTGGATCCTTACTGCACTCCCTGAAGAAGATATTATTACTTCCTGTCCCTTATAACAAACGAGGTAACTGAGAAACAGAGAAGTCAAGTATTCTTCCCAAGTGACCCAGCCAGTAAGAGGCTGAGACCAAATTTGAACCCATGACTGTCCAGTTCAGCAGCTCTGCTCCCACCCTCAGTTCTTGTAGAGAGTGGAGACAATTCTATTCTTCTTCACCAGTCTGACCTCGTGATCCTAGTTTACCCACCTCCCAGCCAGGGCTGCCTTCCACTTTAACTGCTCTCTTTCTCATTTCATATATAAGGGAATAGAGACTCTGAAAAGTGAAATAATTTTACATAAGCAAAATAAGTTTTCATAGCCTGCCAGAGTTCTACAAAGTGCCAATAACGTCGACATCATCGTGTCTCTGATTATATATTTCATCACCTTGTGGTTAAAGGAGAACTTTTACTCCATGGAAGAAAGCAGGGCCCTGGTCCGAAGCTGTGGTTGGAAATGTAAAGTTCTCGAGGGCAGTACCATATTTCTAACTGAATAAGCTACAAAAGGTCAGAGACCCTGTGTATCTAGTTCACCATTGCAGCCCTGCACCCTGCCCAAGCTCAAGGCTGGTATGCAGTAGACATTCACATAATAACAGGTAACATTTACTGAGCCTTCGCTACCTGCCAGGGGCTGTTTTTAATCTCTTTACATATATTAACTCATTGAATCCTCTTAATACTCTTATGAGGCAGTCTCTATTATTATCCCCATTTTACAAATAGGGAAACTGAAGCACAGAACGATTAAGTAACTCACACAATGGTTACTTAACAATGGTTATGTAACTAGTAATGAGTAAATGAGTGAACAAATGAACCTGTTATGTCATCACTGAATCCTCCTAAAACATCCCACTTAGGACTTCAGAGAGCACAGAATCCACCCCTGACATGGCCAATGAGCTACTCAGTACTGTGAGAGCAACACATCCATCTAAAGAAAGAAGAGGCTCCTCTCCCTGCAGAAATCAGCGTGCGCAGTGGGCTGGGAAGGAAGTGTGAGAGTGTCCCAAAATGAGACTGGTGGTCACCGGAGCCAGGAATCCAAAGGAGGCTTATGGAGGAAGTATATTTTGTTTGCTATTCGGAGGTGCTAAGTGGGAAGGTGGCAGGGGCCCCCATACACACACACACACACACACACACACACACACACACACACAGTGTCTCAACTGACAGGAAGAGGAAATGCCTTGCATTTTCCAGCCGCTTGTCCCCAGGCCAAGACTAAATGCCAGCCCTAAAAATATAGCCTGGAAGCAGAGCTTTCTAACAGCTCTCTCCTGTCTCTGTCACCCTCCTTTCCTCATCCCTTCAGGTTTATTTTTGAATGAGGACACTGCGTGAAAGAAGTAACTCTATGCTGGCGAAACCTGAGCCCTCTTCTTTCATGTCTCCTTTCATTCAGTTTTCTGGAGTGGGGAAAGGAGGAAAGGAGGGAAGCATGACTGCCTTTGGTTCAGGAGGAAAGCAAAGGTGATGGGGCAGAAAGGGATACATGCAGGCCCTTTCTGAATGATTTAGTGACCTGGTTGGCAGTGGGAATCTGTCAAGCCGAGCAGCATGCCAGGCATACCATGGAAATTGGAGTCAAAATATATCATTTCTGCCTTCAAGGCACTTGCAGTCTCCATGAGGCAAGGACCAAACAAAAAAGAGCACAGTGCCCAAGGCTAACGCTAAGGTCTTCCAACCAGTCCTAAAATGTCACCCCTTTGAGTTTCTCCAGAACTTAGGGTAAATAAAAGCCAAGGATGAGCTAAAGGCCAAGTGCGTCCTTGCTATGCATGACTGAAACAAGGCAAGGAAGTGCACTCTTGCTATTCCTATCTAACCTTGTAATGGGGTCGAAGCTAGTGAAATAAGGCAAGAAAAAGAAATAAAAAGCTTCTAGATTGAAAAGGAAGAAGCAAAACTGAAAACTACCTTTATTTGCAGATAACATGATTACCTACATAGAAAATCCTATAGATCCTATGAAAAGCTACTAGAATTAATAAGCAAGTTAGAAGATTGCAGAATTTAAGATCAATATACAAAAATCAATTGTATTTCTACATACTAGCAATGAGTAATCAGAAATTGAAACTTAAAATACTGCCATTTACAAAAGCATGAAAAAAGTATGAAATACTCAGGGATAAATCTGACAAAAATATCTGTTAAGATCTGTACTCGGAAAACAATAAAGCATTGCTAAAAAAAAGTAACCAAAAGAACGAAATAAATTGAGAGATATACTGTGTTCATGGATCAAAAGATTCAATATTGTAAGAAAGTTGATCTTCTACTAAAGTGATCTATGGATTCAATGGCATCCCAGTCAAAACTCCAGCAGGCTTTTTGGTAGAAATTGACGAACTGATTCTAAAATCTTACGGAAATACAAAAAACAAAACAAAACAAACAAACAAACAAAAAAACAAACCAGAACAGTCAAAATATCTTTGAAAAAGAACAAAATTGAAAATTGAATTACTCTATCTGATTTTATGATTTGTTATAAAGCTATAGTAATCAAGATAGTATGGTACTGGTGTAAAGATCAATAAAAATAACAGTTTGTAGACCACATATATAGTCATTTGATTTTTGACAGAGGTACCAGGCAATGGATAAAGGATCATCTAACTGCTTGAGTAATTAGGTACCCATGTATGAAATAAAGAAGAAGGATGAGGAAGAGAAGAACTTCGGTTCATAACCTGCACCATATACAAAAATTAACTCATCGGATCATAAACCTAAACATAAGAGCTCAACATAAAACTTCTAGAAAAAAACATAAGAGAAATCTCAATGACTTAGGGTTTGTCAAAGATTTCATAAATAAGGTAAAAAAATACAAACTATAAAATAAATAAATAAATAATTTGGCTTCATTGAAAATGTTAAAGTTTGCTCTTCAAAAGGAATAGTTATAAAAATGAAAAGGTAAGCCAAAGACCCGGAAAACTATTTGCAACATATTTATTCAACAAGGGCCTTGTATCCAAACTCTATAAAGAAATCTTAGAGTTCAATAGGATAACAAACAACCCAACTTTTTAAATGGTCAAAAATTTGAAAAGACACTTCACAAAAAAAATGGATGACAAATAAGAACATAAAAAAATGCTCAACATCATTAGTCATTAGAAAAATGGTTATTAAAGCACAAGGAGATATCACTGTCACCCACTCAAATGGCTAAAAATGACTTTTTAAGACTATTTCAAGAAGTAGAACAACTGAAACTCTCATACACAGCTGATGGGAATGCAAAATGATTTAACAATTTGGCAGTTTCAGTATTTACCCAAGAGAAATAAAAGCATATGTCCACACAAATATGTTTGTGAATAGCAGCTTTATTTGTAATATGCAAAAACTACAAACCATTTAAATGTCCATCAACAGATGAATGGATATATAAATTGTGGTACAGCCACACAATGGAATAATACTCAGCAATAAAAAGTAATGAACTATTAGTATACAAAATAGCAAATGAATATAAAATAATTAGATTGAGTGAAAAAAATTGGACCCCCCCCCAAAAAACAGTACATACTGTATAGTTCCATTAACATAAAATTCTAGAAAATGCAAACTAATCAATAGTGACAGAGATCAATTTTGTCAAATATGTTCAAATGTATCAAATTGGACACTATAAACATATAATGTATAGTTTATTATCTGTCAGTTATAGTTCAATAAAGCTATAAAAAAATTTTTAAAGCTGAGCATGGGCCTAGGCAAGGATTCTTAACCATTTTTTGGCTATGGCCCTCTGACAACCTGGTAAAAACCACAGCCACACACACACAGAGATCCTACACACATGTAAATTCCAAAGACCTGTGAGGCCCATTCTCCAAGCCCAGCTTACATATCCTTGGCATAAAGCAGCACTGATTACCACACACGTTAATGTGCTGATTCTCTACCCCAAAATAATGCTGGATGGTCCCCTTCCTCTCAGTATTGCCCACTATCACCTGGTCTTGTTTTGACCAAGAACATTAGTTTATGACAAAGCCAGCAGATTACAATGAGGCACTGAATGAACCCTGAGACACAGCCAGGGTTTGGGCCTTCCATGGATCACACCCGGGGACTGGCCTCTGACGCACTATGCACTGATGCCTGGACACACTCCGTCCCAAAGTATCATGAAGACTCAGAAGAGCCATCTTGAGGGAGCTGGAGGAAACTGGTGCAGGCTCCACTTTTGCTGTCTTTCTCTCCTGCCTGGGTCTTTTACCCTGGGCAGATGTGCAGCCATAGCCTGTAATGAGACTGACCTGGCCACTGGTACTTCCCTGGTTATTAAGCCTCAACCCTGGACACGGGCTCACCCCTGACTCCGCAAAAACGACTTCAGACCCAGCCATAGGTTGACCCCTGGTTCTGGCGCAGACTGAATTCTAACTCCCACCACAGTTGATCCTGACACTGACCCCACACTGAAACCACAGGAGAGTTCAGACAAGGAACTGTTGGTGTTCAGAGCTGAGCACCTCTGGAGGACACAGAAAAAAAGTAATGTTTTCAGTCCTGTTGTCTCTAAACATGAGCCAGTGTATATCGCCCAATGATGATTATGAGGAAAAGATGCAGGAGGTGGAAAGAGCCTCAGCGTCATTTGGCTGTGTGAGCAAATATTTGCCACCTTGGAATCGGCGGCTGGAAAGAGACACATACAGATCAGTCTTCCCTCCCTTGGTCTTCCCCCATTTCGAGCCGTTAGATGAAGCGAGTCTCACCATCCCTTTCCGCCACAGCTTCTGATTTTTTTTTTGTTTCCAATCTGAATCTTTGGTTTCCTGTTCGACAACCTGGCGTCCCGGAAAGTGGGGGCGGTGGGGGCGGGGCGGGGGTAGTGTGGCGGGTAGGGAAATAGCTCAATCGTCCCAGCAGAGGGCGCCGCGTGCCTTCTAACTCCCCATGGCGACCTATTTCCTGGGTGTCAGGGCCAGAGTCCTCCGCACACACTGACCCAGCTGGCCTGTGGGGCAGGAATAGGGAGGTGCTGGCAAAGTGGTCCCTAGCAACAAGTCCTTCCTGAGCTGTGCTCCGTTGGTTCCTTGGGTGGATGACATCAGTAGGTTCAGAGATGCCTTTAGGGGGAGGCCATCAGCATGGGTGCTCTTTCTTGATACCCTCAAAGTGCCTCCACCGTTAGTGAGCACCCACCACCAAACGTAGTGGTGCTTTGGCCTCCCTATCCTGTCCCTGCCTCTGGAATCAGGGTCCTGCCTTCCCAGAGCTTTTAATCTAAGCACCTCCCACCAGGGTGCTCGGCCCTGGATGCCCACTAGAAGCACATGAAGAGCCTTTTAAAAATATTCGTGCCTAGTCCCACCCCCAGCCAATCAAAAGAGATTCTGGGGATGGGGCCAGGCATAGCATTTGGTTATAAGCTCCGGAGCAGAGAAGCCAGAGGCTAGAGGTTCTGACAGATGTGTTGGCCTTCACAACTCCAACTGTGATCTGAGGACCAGAAGCATCCGCATCATGGCAGCTGGTCAGAAAGGCAGAAGCTCAGGACTCATCCAGGCCTAATGAATCACATTTGCCTCTTTACAGAATCCCCGGAAGGGTCACGGGCACATTAACAAATGGAAAGTGCTGACTTAGAAGCAAAGACAAAGATAGCTTCTGGTATCAAGAGGTTGATTTTGTGATTGGGCTACTGGGAGACAGAGCAAAAACAGAGGGCACAGCCTGGTGGAGAAAGACCTCCTTGGAGAAGGGGCAGGAAATCCACCTGGAGTGGGAGCTTGGCACCAGTCACAGGCACCATCTCGGCTAAGATGGCCGAGGAGTAGAGCATTTCTGTAGGCAAAGGGGAGTCCCTGAAGATTCTCAAGCAGAAATCTAACCTGTAAATAAGAGTTTAGAAAATTTGGAAGAGAATGCGGGGGTGATATAAAACAGAATGACTTGCTTCCTCCACAGTCCTGGCAGAGTGGTTAATGGCTACAATAACAAGGAAAAGAATAAAAGTTTTGGGTGCCGACTATCTTCCCGACATGATTCTAAGTACTTGTTTTGGTTATAAGTAGAGTGGACGATAGGCTAATGCACACCGGTCAGGCTCCTGGAGGCATCTTAACTGATGGGTGAGAGTCCTTGAAGGCCCTGTTGACCAACATGGTAAATGTCATCCATGATTAAATCTAGGCCTTTGTCAAACAGACATGTACAGCGTGGTCGAGTAGTACAGCCACACAGACTCCATTTCTTCTGTGTTAAACGTAGTTAACAGCACTTCACGGAGCTTTGGAGAAAATTAAATGAGATTGTTTATGCAGAGTGTTCAGCAAAATATCTGGCACACTGTAGGATCAATAAATGGAGCTATTGTCACTCAGCACAGAGACCCATGTGCAGGGGTGACGCTTGAGACTGAAGACAGGTGTGAAATCAGTACCGCAATTCAGACTCCTCCCCCGATGGTCGTAGGTAAGGATTTCTGGTCCAGCACCCACTTGATCCCTTTGCCCCAGCAGAGCAGACCCAGCTCCTCCAAGATAGTGTCTGCTTCAAGATGCAGCCTCCTCAGGTGCCATTCCTTCAGCCTGGGTCCCCTTCCCCCTCTTCTTTTGGGTCAACTCCACTTCACCCTTGAAAACCTAATTTAGTGAACAAAAGAGAAACTGAGTCTTGGGGCACAGTCCCTAAGTGCTGAGGCTGGGTTAGAAGCCCTGGCCAACTCTGTAACCCCTAGCATCCTATGTCTGTTGTCGCCAGTGCTGTGACCACTGTCATCTCTGGCGTCCTGTCTACCTAACCCTACCAGGCTGTGTGCAAGTCCCTGGGGCCAGGAACTCGTAGGCTCAGCCTTGTGGCCTGAGAACTTAGCCCAACAACTGATGTTGTGCAGGCAGGCAATAACGCTGAGTGACTGACTGAATGAATAAATGAATAATCATTCCCTCCCAGAGTCATTTCCCCATGCCTAGCATGATCCACCCAGAGTCCCTGCCTTTGGTAGAAGGTAGTACGGCATCATTAAGAGCAGTCAGACAATCCTGGCTCTCCCATTTACTAACTGTGTGACTTGGAGTAAGTGATTCAACCTCTCTGTGCCTTCATTTCCTCATCTGTAAAAAGAGCTAATAGGGTTGTAAGTAATACATTAATTAATATGCACAAAGCACTGAACACAGGGTCTGACTCTTGATACTCTCTCAATATCAAGAATCATTATTATAATTATTATTACCCCTTAGCTTTCTGGGCTACCAAACAAGCCTAGTTTCTCAGAGTGGAGACATCTAGGCTATAGGAGTCCCCAGCATCCCATGATTGGTATCTGTAAGAAGATTTTTCAGGGTAAACAGTAGGCCCAATAAGCAGACTAGAAAGATGTGCTGGGAGTGGAACATCTCCAGCAATACCCTTTAACGCAGGGGTCTCCAACCCTCGAGCCTCAGACTAGTTGGTCCTGGTCTGTGGCCTGTTAGGGAACTAGGCCGCATAGTAGGTGAGCAGCGGGAGAGCAAGCAAAGCTTCACCTCTATTTACAGCCATTCCCCAGCACTAGCATCACCGCCTCAGCTCCAGCTCCTATCATCAGGCGTTAGATTCTCATAGGAGCACTCGTCCCTGGTGCCAAAAAGGTTTGGTACTGCTGCTCTAAACCATCTACACAAACCCCCTCTAGGAGCAGATTCAGCTGCATGGGGACTTCCCTTGTCTGAGATCTTAAATCTCTGGGCCCCATGGCTCTGCTACTCCCTCCCCTCAACTATTCCAGGAAAGGTCAGACAAGGTAGAGTGCTCCGCCTCTGTGTGTACACACACACACATGCATGCACGCATGCACACTTCTCCTTCCCAAGTCATAGATCAGCAATCCCCAAAGTGTTCTGCAAAACACAAGGCCTAAGGGGTGTTCCCAGTCAAATGCACCCTGCACCTCCAAGTGCTTCCTACAGCACATTAGCTACTAAAGGCCTTGACAAGTCCTAAAATAAAAAAAAAATCTTTTGTTTTCCTCTTGGACCTTATTAGTATCTTGGATCTGTCATAACAAATGACCACAAACTTCATGGCTTAAAAAAATATAAATTTATTCTCTCACAGTTGTTGAAGCCAAAAACCCCAAATCAAGGTGTTGGCAAAGCCCATTCCCACTGCCTCTTTCAGCTTCTGGTGGCAGCAGGCGTTCCTTGGCTAGGAACTCATAACTCCAGTCTCCACCTCCGTATTTATGAGGTCTTTTTCCTTGTCTGTCTGAGTCTCAAATCTCCCTATACCTTTCACATGTCATTGGACTTAGGGCCCACCCTAAATCCAGGATGATCTCATCTTAAGACCCTTGACTTAAGATTCTGGAGGCTGGGATTGGACATATATTTTTAAAGCCACCATTCCACTTTCTACACTTCTTTCCAACCCAGACCTTCCCCAACTGATTATAAAACTGCCCCTTCCTCCACCCCCTGCCTTTGTCAATTTATAAAACACAGTTTGGGAAGTATTGTCACACATCTAGGAGTCCTGGAAGCTGCTATCTGAATGGTTCTGTCCAGCCCCCACCCCCGTGTTACAGATGTAGACACTGAGGCTTGGAAAGGTACTGTTCCTTGTCGAGTCACCCAGGGAGTCAGCAGGCAGAGTCTAGGCTAGGATTTGAAAGTTCTGACAGCTAGACCACTACATCCTACTGCAATGCTAATAATTCTTGAAAGGTCACACGACTCCTGGGCCCCAGACAAGCTGCCCGTGGCCCGTCTGACCTCATAGTCCCAAGGACCCCTCACAATGGTCCTCTCTGAGGAGAGCACCAGCAGGGCCCTTCATGTACCGGGACAGCTGCCACTGGGCCTCACGGAGACCCAGAAAATAAATGATGAGGACGGCCTGTGGGGTTTGGCTCCCCAGGGCCAGAGATTGATGTGGCCATATCCCAAGTGACATAATGAGCCTTGCGGGCCAGCCAGGCAGGAGATAAAAGGCAAGGGACATAAATAACGCAGGAAATAAAGGGTGGAAAGCTGGGCCAAAGGAATAAATCCCTGTTCTCAGACAGGCTCAGTGTGAGAGTCAGGGCAGTGTCGGTGGGCAGAGGAGGGGGCAGGAGGGAGGGTAGCATGGTGGGCTGCCAGCTGCCCCCTGGGGCCTTTCGGTCACACTCACTCCCCCACCACAGCACACTCCTAGAGGCAGTAGTGGAGGGGGAAGTCCTGTCTGGATCACAAGGCACACAATTGGTGAAGTTACCTCTCTGCCTGTTTCCTCTTTAGTAAAACGAGGGGTTCGTGGACCACCTACATCAGCATCACCTGGAAAGCTTGTCTGTGGACCCCACCACAGACCATGAGTTAAGACCACTGG